>BSBK01004071.1:0-600000 GCA_027943335.1 Chamaecyparis obtusa | reverse complement strand
CAAGACTTTCAACAGAAAAATGGCTAGTCTTGCTCTAGTACTCAGAAAGACTGCAAAAGAAGAGAACAAAAGAATTCAAGACATCGTTGGATTCCAGATGTTTTTGGCCCCAACACTTGATATCATGCACTAGACAGCTACCTCAACTGATGTTCTGATTAATGAACCGGACTACAAAACTATAAATGATATGGAAAACATCATTGTCTCTCTCAAGGCAGCCCAACAAAACATTGAACATGTAACCGGTCAATGGGCACCGTTTCTACACTCTGCAAAGAACATAAATAAGGATATCTTCACATAGCTCCAAATGTGAAGGAAGACATAACCCTTTTTCTTATGGAGGCAAAAAGGGGAAGTTATTTGTAAAGAAAAAGAACAAGGAGAAATTAATGAAAACCAGAGGACTCAGTCAGGGGAAGTTTCGGTCAGGAGCAGAGCATTCAATCAGGCAAGACTGCAAGGGCAGTAGGGCAGCATTCTATTTCACTGACCAAGGTTTGAACAGCTATTGTATGAATGGTTTTTGACTGTTTTGCCACAAATGACAAAGGGGAAGATTGTTAGCAATATAAGTTGCCATCGGTGTATTTCATCAAACCCATTCACACCAGTCGAAGATCACCGGTCGCTCGCATTACTTAGATGACTCCGGTAGATAAAAGCACATAGTATATGCACCGGTCAACTAAGTAGTTAGATAAACTGGTAGACTGAACCAAGTACTCAATATCGGTCTTATTCATCATCCAATGACAAACCGGTACTGATCTAACTGATAGAAAAATCCAGTCCAATTTTTGTGAAACAGTTTGAGTTAAGAGCCTGATTATGCGAGAAATCTATTACTCTGATGTGAAGTTAACCTTTCAATAGGATTTAGCTTTAAATGCTATGGATCATCTCAAGATAAACTCTAGATCACAACGCACAGCTTTCTTGCATTGCATATTTTATGGTCAAGTTTATTCCCCGACGGTTCTATGAATCAAGAGGATCACTCTTGTATAAATATTAGTCATAGGACGCAAAGTATATTGCTGTTGTTGATAAGTGGAAATTGCAGAGAGCAGACGAAAGATATCTTCTGAGGAGTGCTACAGGCACAAAGGTGAAGCAAGAAAAGAAGATCAACAGCCAGGCAAATAGGGGAAGAGATCTACAGGTATGATCTAATTAGACAATCAGTGTCATTATAGATCACTGCTTCTAAAAGGCATTACATCATATACAAATCCTTCTAATAGGGTGCACCTAATCGGTTCGATTGTAAAAATCCCCTAACAGGGAAATATCTTTGTTGATGTTCAAAGTCCTATAACTAGGCAGCTCTTAATAGGGCTTAGATCCTAAACGATCTTTTGTAAAAATCCCTTAATCTGGTAGCACCTTAACCAGTGCTTTGTATGCTCCTAACAGGGCACCTCCATTTAGAACTAGTGAAGTTGTGAGCTCTGTCTCACCGTGGTTTTTTCTCTCTAACCGAGGGTTTCCACGTACAAATACTTCAGTAGATCTGTGTGGTTCAATTTATGCTAGTGAATGACTGTTGACTTTCTACTTTGCATTCAAGAATCTGTTTACAAGTTTTAAACTGAGATTTAGTATTTTCTGATTCACCCCCCCCCTCTTAGTAATCGGTAAGGTAACATCAACCGGTTCATGAGCAAAGTAAAGAAGGAATGCTATCTTGTGGAGGAAGGAGTTACAGACAATGAGTCTGAAGACTCAGAGGATCCAAAAATCGCATTTGTTGCAATAAAGGAGGAGAGCCCAGTTGTGATTGAACTTGCACTCATATCCCGATCTCATCAGCATGATGATTGGATAATTGATAGTGGATGCACTCACCACATGATCGGTCACAAGGACAAGTTCACCAACCTGGATCTCAATGACAGCAGATCGGTTTCCTTTGGAAACAATGCCCCCTGTCTCATCAATGGTAAAGGTACTATTGCTGTCTGTGAAGATGTGTACTGGGTTGAAGGACTCAAGTGTAACTTGATGAGTGTTGCACACCTGAACAACAAAGGATTCTAGCTGCAATTCAGACAAGGTTTCTGTATAGTGAAGAATCAATCTGGGACTCATGTCGCAACCGGTAGACAAAGCAAAGGTAATCTTTTCTATCTTGACTCGACGGAAGGAGCCTATCTCATAGCCTCGATCAAAGGAGAATCAAGCAAAAACTGTCTTATGACCAAAGAGGACAACAGCTGGTTATGGCAGAAGGGGCTCTCCCACATAAACTTTGACAGTATTGTCAAAGTAAGCAAAAAGAAAATAGTAAGAGGACTTCTTGAGATTACCAAGCCCACCAAAGGTATCTACAAAGATTGTAAGTTAGTAAAGCTGACCAGGACATCCTTTAATAGCAAGATCTACTCTACTAAGAATGTTCTAGACCTGGTGCACACTAACCTGTGTGGACCAATGAGAACAAAGAGCTACCATAGAGACCGATACTTTATGCTCTTTGTAGACGACTTCTCTAGGATGATGTGGACACTCTTTCTTAAGGAGAAATCAGAAGCTTTCCACATGTTCAAAATCTACAAAGCTAGAGTGAAAAATGAAACCGGTAAAAGCTTGAAGTGTCTGAGATCAGACAAAGGAGGTGAATATACATCCCAAGAGTTCACTCATTTCTGTGAGGAGAACAGAATAAAAAGGCAGCTATCTGCACCAACGACTCCTCAGCAAAATGGAGTAGCAGAAAGAAGAAACAGGACGTTGATCGATTGCGCTAGAACCCTGCTGATCCAGAAGGATCTGCCTCATCACTTCTGGAGGGAAGCTATCAGTACCGCTATCTACACACTCAACCAAATCCAAGTCAAGAAGGGAATTGGTAAGACTCCTTACAAACTATCGTTTAAGCATTCTCCTAGTGTAAGCTACTTCAAAATCTTTGGTAGCAAATGTTATATCAAAAGAGATATGTACTCTAGAAAGCTTGATCCTAAGAGTGACGAAGGAATATTTTTGGGCTACTCTACCAAAAGTAAGGCCTATCGGTGTCCGAACAAAAAAACAGGTAAGATAGTTGAAAGCATCAATGAAAAAGTTGATGAATCTTCAGAACCAGATAAGAAGACCGGTCACGAGCATCATGACAGTCTTGAGGGCCAAAATCAAGGAAATGTCTTTTTGTTCAACGAAGCCGTGACAGAAGATGAAGGAGGACGACACATGGACAGACATCTAGAGCAGGAGATCGTTCCTGATCCCAATAGGCCAATGCAGGACGATGAACAAATGGATGCCCAGAACCATGATGAAGATAATGCTCAACCGGAAGAACCTGACCAGGAACAGAGACCGATTCTTCCAAGGTATGTCATATATCATTCTCCTGACAATATAATTGGTGACAAACATGCAAATATCTTAACCACGAAAAAGGCTAGAGAGAATATCTACTTACTTTCCTGTGGTGAGCCCAAATTCACCAGAGAAGCTCTAGAAGATGACAATTGGATCAAGGCCATGGAGGAAGAAATTGAGCAGATTGAAAAGAATGAAATATGGGAACTTGTGCCCAGACCTAAGGACAAAATGTCATAGGAACCAAGTGGGTCTTCAGGAACAAGTTGAATGAGGATGGAAAAGTAATAAAAAATAAAGCAAGATTGGTCTGCAAAGGATATGCTCAAGAAGCTGGACTGGACTATGGAGAAACCTTTTCACCAGTAGCAAGACTAGAAGGAGTAAGACTTCTACTCGCCTATGCTGCCCACAAGGGATTCAAAGTTTATCAAATGGATGTTAAGTCCGCATTCCTAAATGGAATACTGGAGGAATAAGTCTACATTGAACAACCGGAAGGCTTCACATCTACACATAAGGATGGAATGGTCTGTAAACTGAATAAAGCTCTTTATGGGCTTAAGCAAGCTCCAAAGGCTTCGTATGAGAGCTTGCACTCATACCTTCTAACCATAGGATTCACAAGAACCGGGGACAAGAGTAATATGTATCTCATGACTGGAGACGATAGAAATCTAATTGCTGAGATCTTCGTGGATGATATCATCTTTGGGGGCGATCACAGGATGAGAAAAGCCATTGCTGAAGGGATGAAGAAAGAATTTGAGATGTCTATGATAGGCGCAATAAAATTCTTCATTGGACTACAGGTCCATCAGCTCAAAGAAGGAATTTTTATTTCTCAATCCAAATATATCAAAGAAATTATTAAGACCTTTGGACTTGATGATTCCAAACCGGATGGAACCCCAATGATAACTAACCTCAAGTTATCAAAGGAGGATGATGCCAAAGAAGTACATGAAACAATGTATCAGTCCATGATAGGTAAACTGTAGTATGCCATTCACAGTAAACCAAACATTGCTCATGCTGTTGGCATAGTGACAAGATTCTCTGCAAATCCAAAAAAGACACATCTAATAGCAGTAAACAGAAACTTCAGATATCTAAGAGGAACTGAGGATTATGGTCTATGGTTTCCTCACAAGGGAGGATTTGAAATAAAAGTATACACTGATGCAGATTGGACAGGAAACATTGATGAAAAAAAGAGCACAAGTGGTGGTGCATTATTTCTCGGTGAACGAATTGTTTCTTGGACAAACAAGAAACAGGACTGCATATCCCAATCTACTACAGAAGCCGAATATGTTGCTACTGCAATCAATTGCACATAGGTGATCTGGATAAAACAACTGTTAGAAGGAATTAAAGAACGGGTACCTAAACCAATAGCTATCTATCGTGATAGCACCAGTGCAATCAACATATCCAAGAACCCTGTCATGTACTCCAAGACAAAGCATATTGCTATCAAGTATCATTACTTGAGAGAGCTTGTACAAGACAAGGAGGTGAGATTAGAGTATGTTCCCACCAAGGAACAAATTGCAGATATCTTCACTAAGTCTTTACCAAAGAGTACTTTCGAGCATCTCAGAGGTAAACTAGGGGTAATACCCCTTCGTGATCTTCAATAAACCTGAAAAGGTGGTCATCAGTTCATTGTGCTTCAACAGAGGGTTACACCTCAATCTTTCCAGACTGATGAAGAAGGAATGCTGCTCATAGGGGGAGCAGATTAGACAAAGGTAGTCTCTCTAACTAAGCCTTTGGCATCCTTGTCAAAAAGGGGGAGAATTTGACAATAATTGGAGGACTGTAGCAATTGTAGATGTATAGAGATATAAGCACAGTAAGGTGATTTCCCATCATAGTTTTTCCATCAATGCCAAACGGGGAGATTGTTAGCATTAAGTGATGATAACCGGTAAGCCTGTCATCAGTACTGGTGTTGTCATTGATTAGCAAAAAGAGCATAGAGATTTGTCATCTCTTTAAAGTCCACAGAACCAAACAGATCTATATGAAAGGAGCTATATGAAAGAAGGATGGTTTGACCGATGATGTCAATATACAAGAATGTTGTGACTACATGCATATACCACCGGTCACTATACACATCCTTAGCCACCGGACTATGTACACAATAAAGCAAAAGAGGATTCCAGCATTAGCTGAGGACCGTGCTGCAACCGGTAACCAACCGAGGATGGATCAACCAGTTAGCCAACCTAAGAATAGAAAACCAAGGACTATAGAAACCGGTAAGCCAAGAAAGACATAGCAATAGGTTAAAAACTCTTACCTATTTACAGCTTGAAGAACTCAACCGATATATTATAAGACTCCGGTATGAACCGAGGAAGTCATAGTCAACTGTTTATTCTAACCAACTCTTTTTGACCAGGATTTATTGAAGTGAATCCGGGTGACTTCGAGTTATCTTGCTTATCGGTTTGAGGTGCAACTGAAGGATTTAAAGCCAAAATCAGTGGCTTTTTGAGACACGGTTGAAGGATTTAAAACCAGCATTAGCGGCTTTAAATCAAAGCATTATCTCCTGTGAAGGAAAGTTGCCTGGCACGCAACCACTATTTTCTTCATTAGGCTAATAAAGCAAGGGCATGCATCAAATGTTTCCTTAGATAACTGACACTTCACTACATGATGAATCCGATAAGGATCTAAAGTTAGGTCATGCATGATGAGCACAATTAGGGTTTAAACCCTATATATTCTTCTACCTAAGGCAAATAAAAGTTGCCTTCATTTTGCCGAGGAAAAGAGGGAACCTGTAAGCTGTTGAAGCCAGGGAGAAATAGAAAGAAGTGAAAAAGAAGAATTGTGCAAAGTAGCACAGAAGTAGAGGAGAAGACCCCTGCATTGACCAGTGTTACTTCTCAGTTGAGCACGAATAGAGAACATCATCAGACTGTGTGTAGTCAACTGTAAAAGGTCATTCACTCTATTGTTTTCTAGAAAACTAGTATAGCTAAATCCCAGAATTTGGGTGGACTCTAACAGGTCGCTTGTATCAAATCCCTTAACCGGGTGACATCCTTCAAGGTGTTCAAAATCCTCTAACCAGGCAGGTCCTAACAGAACTTATTGTAACAAATCCCTTAACCAGGTCGCATCTAGCAAATGTGTTATTTTTCCTCTAATCGAGAAGGCTCCTAACAGGGCGTACTCCAAAAGAGTACAAATTTTGTGAGGTCTACTTACACCATGGTTTTCACCCTAATCGGGTTTCCACGTGATAAATCTGGTGTCACTGTGTGATTGGTTGCTTACTGTTATTATATGCATGAATCTATTTTTTCTTTCAGTTGTAAGTTAACCTCATCAGATTTGTAGAGTAAAGTTTGAGAGGTGTTGATTCACCCCTCCCCTCTTAGCACCAATTGGGACTGTCATTAAGTTACCAAATAAGGGTCGGAAATCCCAAGATCTTGGCATTTCCACCCAAGTCTAATCCCCAACTCCTTCAAATCTGTGCCACCAGGCCTCTTGGGCGGAACTTTTCATAACTTGGGAAATTTCATTCCCAACATCATAAAATCTTCACCATGTCCCCCTTTGGGCAGAATTTCTCACAACTTGGAAAATTCCATTCCACACTTTTCCAAATTTTTGCCCTAGGAAAATCTGATGAAAATGGAAGGAAAATAAGATAGAATCAACCAAACACTCGGAGGAAATGGTGAAACCTGAAAAATGAAAACGAAATGAATCTCCTTTTAGCTAACTTGGATTACAAAATAAGAATGAAATCCTTAGTGAGTGAACCTTGAGAGTATTCCAAACTTGAGAAGGAACTTAAAATGGTGAAATGAGCATATAAGATATGGATTGGAATTCCCAAGATCTTGGAAATTCTGCCTTTGTAAATTCCCAAGGATCTGAAATCTCCGCTCTGCCATAAACCAGATTTTAAGGGAGTTTATCATTTCCTAGCTAATCAAAAGGGTGAACGTGATGTTCAATGTAATGTCCCCTAAATAATTATGCAATAAATAATAATATTAATTATTAATATTAGTGCTCGTAACATAAACTAATATTAAGTAATTAATATTATTAATTATTTAATATTAACTCTTATAATTTAAACTAATATTAAATTATTAATAAAAAGATTTTGTGGATTATAGTTGCCAAAGAAGTTATTTGCGGGAATTCCCCTGGGAATTTCTTCCAATAAAATGGCATTCTTGGAAATAAGGACGAGGTTGAATTTATGAATGTATTGAATTCTCTCGGGGTGAAATTCAAACCATCATTTCGCCAGTGAAAGACTTGGTCTAGTGATTGGAGAAACTAATGACATGAGAGTGTTAATGAGTTGCAGAAACTGTGTTTGATTTACTAAAGGGGATCTATGGATTAATCGAATATGTCTTGCCAAGGAGGAAAAAGCCAGTGCTTGTGTCGTCATACAATTATCTTACAGTCACCGTAAGGAGTTTGTCATTTTTTGTATCTGAACTCTGCCACAATATTCATAGTACTCAAAATCTTCAAGTGCCTCGTCATCGTTTAATAGAAGGCATAAGACTAAGGTGATAACATCAATACCAGGAAGCGGTTGCATGTCATCAAACCCAATAAAACACTGACAACAGAATAGAATACAAAAGGCAGTACATGGAGTTGGCAGAAAATATCTGGAACGTGTATGATATTTACAGCAGCATTGGAGTCATTCATTGGGTCTGCCAAACCCAATCATCACACACTTGCCTAGACATAATCATCTTTATATCTACATAGCCCACAGAAGAGCATATTTTTGGAAGACATTATGCCATGGTGTGTTTGTCTTATTCGGTGGTAAGGATTTATTGGTGTGTTGCCCTATCAAAGCTACGGGTAACATTGAACTCCAGACTAAAGGAAAATAGTGGGTTGAAGACCAACAAGGATACCGTTGGCCTTCAGATAGGACCGGGCACAAATAATTTTTGATGAAGGCAGACATTATTACAACCCAAAAACAACATAGTAGCAGGTCACTTCTCAAGAGTTGTATATTCCAGGTGCATGCGAACAATTAAATTAAATTTGCGGCAAATATATATATATGGTAAATGTTGTAAATAATATATATATGTTAAATTTTGTAATTTGTTCATTAAATTCGAATTTTGGAAAAATGAATTGAAATTGAAGAACTCACAACAAGCGTGAATCTGTTTGAAATAAAGTAAATTTGGAAATTTTCAATTTAGAGTGTTCATATTTGGAATAGATAAACTAGTATTTCACAATGGTATTAGAGCCAGTAATATTGTTCAGACAATTAGAAGCCAGTAATCTTTGATGTGCATACATGTTCTTTTAGTTCTTCAAAGCTTTATGGTTGTTTTGATTCAATAACCTTGAAAATGAAATCACATACAGTTTACATGCCACTTTTTTGTCAAAATGATCATATAATAACCAAATCAGTGAAGAAAACAAAGTGTTTGAATAAATGCCTTCTCTATGAACTTGGGATTAGAGATGAAAGACGGAAAGTTTGGGTTCAGTAGTAGTTAAGGTTATTATATTCAAGGAGGCAAGTTAATGAAAATGCAAGAGAAAGACCAAGTGTGTAAACAAGTGAAGGGAAATTAAGTTCCAATTCAGATTGGAATTCCCAAGATCTTGGGATTCCTGCCATAGGAATGCAATGCACTTCAAGGTGAAACTAGATGGGAATCCCTTAGGTGGACTCGAAATGATGAAGAATGGGAAAGTTGAACAAATTTGGGAGAAGCAATGCGTGAATAAGCCCTCAAGGGTGGAGCTTTCCAAAACTTGGGGACTTTATTCCCAACTCCTTCAAATTTCTGCCATATAGGCTCTTGGCCAAAACTTTTGCAAACTTGGAAATTTCATTCCCAAGATCCCAAAATCTCTGCCATCTCTCCAAATTAAAATCCAATGAGATTAAGGTGGAAATGGGCATTGCAAATCTACATAAAGATTTTTGGAATGCATGAAATTGATCAAATTTGCAAATGTAGAAGAGGAGTGAGACACCAGCACTTGGGAAGAACTTTTCATAACCTGTGAATTCATTCCCAACATCCCAAAATATCCGCCCTTGACATGAAAGGGCATTGAATACAAAGAAAAGGTCAATTGGAATTTAAGAGGAAAGCAAGAACAATGAAGATCTGATTTCATATAGGGTTGGGCGGCTTGGATTAAGTGATAAATTTCAAATTAAATTTTTTTCCAATGGAGAAAGTCGGCCTTTGAGAGGATTTCAAATTGTTTAAACAAATCAACCTCATTGGCGCAATATGGAGCAGGTCAGCCTCAACCCAAAAGATACAACCTTTCACTCCAAGCACTTATATAAAGAGGGAGGCTCATTTCATTTTCAACATAACCAATCCTCTCACCAAGTGCGCATCAACCTTATCAATGCAACGAACTACTTAGCACATAAAGGCAGCGATTTTATTGAGCAAAAGGAAAAATCTTCATGAAATTCTAAGGGATAAATCCCTGATTTCGTTCAAAATCAGAACTTAAACTTGCAAAAGGAGGTGATCTGGGCTTGGAAACAAGGAAAGTCAGAATTACAACTTGCAAATCAAGAAATCTGAGTTGAAAGGACAAACAAAATCCAAATTGAAGTGTGCTGAAAAGAGAAATCTCGTTAGAAATTAATAAAATCAGACCTTAGGAAAGTCAAAATTCTTGATCAAACTGTCTTAGTAGAAGAAAAGTTGATCTAGATGCAATTTCATGTAAGCTTTCAGATTTCCTTAATATTTATACTTATCATTTTGTGAGCTTAAAGCAATTTTTCTTTTGTTTTTGCAAGGTAAATATGGAGCAAGGAGAGGCTTGGAGACTGAAAGATGGTGACAAAGTCAGGCTCAAAACTTGAAATGAGAAGGAGATTCAAAATCAGATCATCAAGATGCAAATTCAGGATCAAGATGAAGATGGAGTTTAAAAACAAAGAACAAGGGAAAAGAACAAATTTGCAAGACTGCGAGGAGAGAAAATTTTCACCAACTTGAAATTCCTCCAAAAATCCAAGTTCACTTTGAAAGATCTAGCTACATGAAGGCTTCATCACTTCAAGAGGATCAAGGTTAAGGCATTGAAAGAGACATCAAATTTGCAAGTACAAGCAAGTTCAAAATCATGGCAACGAGAGAATTTCCAAGAAAGATGAAGAAAGTTTGAGAAGATGGAGCAATTTAGAAATATGCCATCACAATTGAAGGCTTGATAATGTTGAGTATCAAGAGATATTTTCTCATCACCAAATAATTGATCAAGTCTATGAAATAAGGATGTTGAGGTGGTGCCCACTTGTCTTTAACCAATTAGAAGGCTCCAATTACACATGTTCAAGCACATTCAATCATATTATGTCAAGTGTACATGAGGAAGGCATCTAGTGCCTCTACCTAATCTATTTTCTCATTGGCTCTCAAAAGCATTGTAATTTTCTTATTAGACCACAAGGTGGTGCCTTCATGTAATTGGATGATAGTGGCAACCCTAATAAGGGTTTGTAATGGATAAATCTTGGCGCTTGATCTTGAATAGATCTTGGCCCTTCATTGTAACTAAACGACTATAAAAGGCCAAGGCCTTCTCATTTGTAAATCATTAGAGATAAGATTAGAGAGTAGGGTAGGAGAGGAGACTTGTTGAAATTGTTGCCAACTTGCCATAATGCTATCAAAGTAATTGTTTATTCATTGTTGGTCTTCATGGTGGATTACTTATGTTGCTTTGGGGGTATTGCATGGTTTCTACATTTCCTCACTTAGAATAGAATAGAATTTCATGTTGATTAGAAGTAGTGTTTAGTTGAATGGAAGATATTTTGGATGCGTGTTTGGTGAGCTCACTTAGACCAAACCACTAGCTGCTTGTTAATTGTAAGTGCAACTTGCGTGGTCAAATGGCTTATTTATGAACTTAAATTTGATTATTGCTTGCACACTGATATGCATCGATAGATGGTGTTAATGGAATGGTGATAGTTTGAACATCTTACATCTACCATAGGAGATCGCACTAGTTTGGTTGATGTCGATGGCTAACCTAAGCCTAGTAGAGTCACAAAGACATCCATAGTTTCTTGCATTCCAGGAGTAGAAGATTTTTCTAAACCCTTTCCAGTTGCAAGTCCTTTGATTGGAAGAAGTTAAAGTCAAGTGATACCCATTGATTGAACAGCTTAAGTCCCTTTGTGATAGTCAACATATCACATGATTATAGTTTAGTGAAAGTCCACAGATAGAAGGAACCTTGGGGTTGTCCCACTTGATCACACAACCTATGCACATTGTTTAGCATATGAGCATCCTTATTCAAGAGAGAGTTGGAAATTCGGTATTTCATTTGGAATACTAAGTATTAAATTTTGCATGTTGTAGTGGCACAAAACTCACATCAACAAAATCATGAATGTCATTCCATCTTTTGAATTCACTAAATATGTTATCCTCAATACGTGATCTAAGAGATGGAGTAAGTGTAACCTTGTGATTTCCATGACTCTAGGTATTCACTCTTTTTGTGATAGAGGAGTCATATGAAGAATCGACTGCTCCTTGTGAATTTGGATGATGTAATGTTCCAAACCCAGATGGGCTCTCGGTTGTGCGACAAGGTGGCGTACGAAACAAAGTTGGGGTGCCTTACAAATTGGAAGGGGCCAAATAAATGCCTGAGGCCATACGGTACAAGGACCGTACGGTGACTATTGGAGGCCGTACGGTGTCTGTGGAGGCCGTACGGTGTGGGTTACAGGTTGTACGGTGGAGGCTGAGGGTCGTACGAAGAAGAATGCAGGCCGTACGCTGAGGGATGAGAGTCGTACGATGGAGAAGGGTGTCCAAGGGGGAAGTCTCCAGCCTTTAATATGCTCCTATTTTTAATACCATCACCCAATTCGGAAGTAAACACTTGCAAGAGGAAAATGAATAATACATATCGCTTCAGATTGCCAAATTCGGAACCAGAGAACAAGTAGAATATGGTGAGGGTTCAAACCCACCGAAACTGCGAAATACCAAATAGGGAGGATATTTCACCTCCGAAATGGCGGACAACAGAATCCCAACAGGAATTCGCAACAATACAAATAAAGTATCAAATCTCAATATGAAAATTACATCCTACACGCCGGTCATAAATACCCCTTCGAAGAAACTCCCGAGGGTTTACAAAAGAAGCCGACACGGCAAACACCTACGGACAACAAAAAATAAAAAAGGGACCGAGATAAGCTAAATCAATCGGTCCGCATACAAGAGATAAATAATTTATTTATTTTATGACGGGGATATTACAATCCTCCCATCCCAAAGTTTGCTTGTCCTCAAGCAAATGTAATGTCGGATGCTGGAGAATGTGTTCACCGTCCCAAGTAGTGTCATCCAGCGACAAGTGCTTCTAGCGTACCAAGTATTCCTTCACGGTACGGTTCCGCAGTGTCTTATCCCGTACATCAATGATCTCAACTGGTTCCAATATGAGCTTCCCTTCTTCATTGACCAGCGGAAGATCTGTGGTTACTACAATGTTTTGTCCCATGACTTTCTTCAAGCAGGAGACATGAAAGACGTTGTGGATGCAGCTCCCTTCTAGCAGTTCAAGTTCATAAGCAACTTCACCGATACGGCAAGTTACATGATAAGGACCATAAAAACATGGCCTCAGTTTTTCTTAACCTTTTGCCTTCACTGATGTCTGCCTGTACGGCTGGAGTCTGAGATATACTAAGTCGCCTACCTAGAAACTTCTCTCTATTTGGTGCCTGTTAGCATATATCTTTTGTTGATTCTCTGCATTTTGTAAGTTTTCCTTCAAGATTTTGAGAATGTCTTGCCCTTCCTGAAGCCAGTCCTTTGCCCTCCGTGAGCGACTGTCACCCAGAATCATGTCAATAAATGAAAGGGGTTCGTACCCGTAGACTGCTTTGAAGGGTGCCATCCCAATAGACATATGATAAGTTGTATTGTAACAATATTCTCCCCAATGCAGCCATTTGACCGATGCCTATTGTTGTCCTGAAACGTAGTTCCGGAGGTAGCCTTCTACCCATTTGTTCACAATTTTCGTCTGCCCGTCGGTCTGAGGGTGGTAGCTAGTGCTTGGTGACAATTTTGTTCCTGCCAACTAAAACAATTATGTCTAGAAGATACTGAGAAACCGGCCATCCCTATCACTAACAATGTTTCGGGGTAACCCATGCAAACGAAAAACTTCTTTGAAAAATAAGTCGGCTACCTCTACAGCCTCGAAATCTGAGGGGATAGCGAAGAAGTGTGCATACTTCATCAGTCTATCAACTACTACAAAGATACAATCCCTTCCATTTACCTTAGGAAGTCCAGTGATGAAGTCCATGGAGATACCTTCCCACTTCCATTTTGGTATGGAAAAGGGTTGTAATAGTCCGGCGGGTAAGGTGTGTTCAGATTTGTTTTGCTGTCATACTACACATTCCCGCACGTACTGCAAAACACCATCCTTAAGTCCCTTCCATGCGAACCTCTCCCTGAGCTGTCTATAGGTTTTGAGAAACCCCGAGTGTACAGCCAATGGTGAGGCATGTATTTCCTTCAGGATTTTCTACTTCATTTTGGACTCAGGTACTAAGTATATCTGATCCTTATAGTAAATGATGTCATCCACCACCTTGTAACGGCCGTCTTGAGTGTCGTCATCCATTAACTTACATGCGAATGTGTTTTTAGAATATTGTAATGAGCCTCAATTGTAATGAGTCTCTCTCTGGATGGAATCCAAAAATTGTGTTTTAGCATTTAGACTTTTATAAGTAGAGACAAACAACTCCTATGTTATTAGTTTATATTCTTGATTTAATTCCTAATTGTAACATCTATATCTGCAATAATATTGGTTACTGTATGGGATTAAGTGAAATAGTATGGTATTACTTCATTGGCACGATTGCTCATTTTTTATTTATTCCTAACCCATAGCAGACGGTAGAATTACTGTCCTAGGGATGGAAACACCCTACCATAGGCTCCCAATATGGCCTTGCCTACGATGGTTGAATTACTCCTATCCACGACAAACTCCTAGTCCAATATGGATTTGAGGAATAGATTAAAACAAACAAGCTTGCCAATAATTAACTAATATATATGTAATCCCGACTTCTCTCTTATGGAGGTACATGTATTAGTTCATCCTTATAATAGATATATTCGATTATTCAGAATATTTTATGGAATATTCAGCATATGCCTTAGATTATTCAGATATATAGACCAAATATATACTTAAGATATATGTTTCATATATATTTCCCCTCTGATATCTTCCTTACCAGATATATATAATATAGACCAATGCCTCCCTTATAGGATATTTATATATATATTCTGTTTTGTTATCAACACACTTATATATAATCACAGTCCTTATATATGATTTCTATATAACACCACTTTATCTGATTTAGTTGTTATTCATATATATATAAATTCGATTATACTGTTATCAATATATTTATACACTACATATATTTCTGTTTACACTTTTATATATATATATATATATATATAACCATGTATTAGTCTTCATCCTTAATAGGATTCAGATATAATATTCTGTAACCAGCATTAACTACCTGATTGCTTTTATATATATCATTTATTCTCCATATTAGGCCTTCCCATATTGCCTCTAATAACTTTGGTTAGTGTTAGTTAAGATCATCAATGATGATTCCAAGAGTAAGAATGTCAATGGGAAAGTTGATATTTATAAGATGCCTTGTCTGATTATCCTCATTGTTTAAGGACTCTCCTTACTGTCGCGTTTCCTTATCTTATTATGTGATCTCTCTACTGTTGCTTGCGTCCTTTCTGCCAATTACTGTATACTGTTTTTTATCCTGATTTCTTCTTGCCTTCTTCCTTTCTTTCGTTCTTCTCAATCCATCCCCGTTGATGATTGGTTGAGAGACTTCTTAAATGGAATGAGAAGTCGTGTCTCTTGGTAATCCCGTATCCCTTTAATTTAATCGCATCCTTTAATGAATTTATCGTTGCATCCCTTTACCATTAGTTTGCTATTCTAAGCAGCACCTTATAGCAATCGATATCCTTTGGGTGTTGTTAATTAAATAATGAACAGTACCCGATGACTTATGCAATCAAAGGGATCACTAATATAAATTACTTCATTGGCCATAATCATATCTTTTGAATGCCGATATACATTTTATGTAATTTATTTTATGTTTATTGATAAAATAATAATTGATATTTATATTTTATTATTGTATTAATTATATGTTATATTATAAATTATATCTGATGTTATTTTCATATTATTATATTGTTATCATTTTAGTTACACTAAATTGATAATTTGACTAAGTGTTTTGCTTCGATATTTGAACTTGCTAAGGTTGCTGTTTTAAATTCCAGAATGATAAAATTCAGAAAAGGGAAATGTATGTACAGCTAGAGAATTGTAAACATCAAACAGAAAACTTAAGATACATTTGTTTCAGATTTGAGCAAAGTAATATTCAGATTTTGAGCTCAACAGTAAATAGAAAACAATTGCTTGCATTTCAGAAAATGAAAGTACAATATTAAGTTTGCCACACAAGCAGTGGTTGCTATAAAAAAACGAATAAGAGAAGTACATTTCAAAGGTATAAATGACAAACCACACACCCCGTGGCTTTAAGTATTGATGCATGCATGCATTTTCAATTCTATGAATTGAATGAAGAATCAAATGCAGAGAAAAGAGAACAGTTACATTCTGGAAATGCAAATAAGGAGAGAGGGAGACAGGATAAGCCTCATTGCCTGGTTGTTTGTTGAAGTTTGAGCTTCGCTGCATCATTGGTTCCGCATTTTGAAGTGTTCCAGGTCATCTGGTATATCCTGCAAAAGAAGTATGATAAAAAGGGTCAGTTCATATGAACTAAGCAATGAAGGACAAATAAACTGTCTAACTCTCTACTTGATCACATTTCAAATTCATAAATCAGAAGGCAAAGTCATAAAGCTGCAAAGAAAGAAGGATCATATCACAAACATATCTTGTTTTTCCTAACATCGTTTGTTCCATGTGCAGATACAGGTTCGGAAGACTTAGTAGGTTGTCGAAAGGACATGCATACACTACGCGCACGAAACTTTCCGACCGAAGCTATGTAGAGGCGAAGACATGAAGAACAGTGGACTAGAGGAGGCTGTCGAGGGGGCATGCGTAAATTTCAGGCATGGGACCTTTCAGCCAAATCATGGAGTTACAGTAGGCAAGTTGTTGAAGGGACATGACTTTCGTCATGAAACCTTCCAGCTAATCAGATCGAGTACAATTGATTGCAGAATGGAAGGTATTTAAAAGGAGTAAACCTAACACATTGAATATAACTCATGAGAGTCACGAGCCCGTGCTCGAACCTCATGAGTGTTAATTCAATGTGTTAGGTACAGTGAAGAGGTTAAGGTAAACTATCAAGTATTAGAAACAGAATCAGATTTATAAGAAGATGAGATAAAGTGCTACAGGAATTCAGACGATATGTTACAGGAAGAGGTAGTATTAACAAAGAAAAACTATCTGCTAGTATAAGAGAAGGCAATACAAAGGTCAAATTAATTGAAATTAGAGTGCATAATATTCAAACAACAGTGATACTGTTACTATTATTAAATGATGTGATATTATCACAAATGTCACCTTAAGTGCAAGACCAAGACTGAATGTGATAAAAGTACAGATACAGTCATGAATAATTATAGGATTCAATTCTTTTCAGTTGATGATGGTACAGCAGCAACCATGGTATTGGGGTATCAAGTTTTGTGTTTCAATGACAGATTTTAACTGAGGACTGCATGATCGTTTGTTAGAAATAGATCAGAGGCATGAAAGAATCTATAAATGTTACTGTTACTAAAAAAGGAAGGCAACCAGCAAGCTTACAAAACAGTTACAAGCAATATCAGGACATTTATCTTTTAAAGAAAGAATAGAAATTTCAGGAACAGAATTATGCATCAACAGTGAAATAAAAACAGTGCATAAAGGATATGACAGCGAGCGAGAAATCAATTTTGCAAAGAAATGAGGTAACACTGTACCTTTTATATAGTTATACAAGGGATAGCATATAATGTTGTTTTAAAAGCAAAGGAAATATACAGTAAATATCAATAAATGACAGACATGCTAGTTGTAATCAGCCACAAGCAATGAAAAGAGGAAAGATACATTTGTATAACATTATGATATATCATGACAGCCATTTAATTCTATATTAATAAAGACATGTATAAGATACTGAGATATAAATGCAAAGGAAAAGTTTCATCAACAGTGCATATAAATGAAAGACAGTTCATGGATATGCTCAAAAGAATTAGAATTATCGGAGACATGCCTATATATGATTGGAGGTTGCAGTATAGGTGTATGGGTTAACAAAAACCAGTTTCAACTAAACAAAATGACCATCTAAAGCTTGTCAGTGGTACTTCTCCTGATGCATTTAGTGAAACAGAATAGCTATGGGACAGTTCATTGTACAACTATGAAGTTCAGGTCCAAAACAAGGATTTTCATGGTGAATACTACAGACGAAACGGGCCTATGCTCTCTTTGATAAATTTCAATTGATCACTTCCAAGGGTTTGCTGATTACTGGGCTGTTCTAATGAATTGGGGACTGCCATGAATGGGACTGGTCTGATATAATTTATAACAGTGAATTTATTAAAGTCTGTTTTGGGAAGTGCTTTAAGATTTTATAAGAGGGAAGTTTCCAGCAGTCAATGGAGTCCGAAATGCCAGTAAATCTCCAGCTAACGCGGGCCAATGCAAATATATAGTTTGTACTTGCAGTCAAAAGCACTAGAACTCATCATCCAAGCCATAAGAGAAGGATAACAAACATTAATACATGCTATGCCAGAACAGATACCCAGAAGAAAATAAAATCATTTCATGTTACAGCAGGGTTCAGAGCTTTCAAGCAAATGAAATAGTCAAGGTTTCATAAATAGAGTCAAGGGTTTCAGCAACAATCCAAAATAAAAGTGATATCCAGGAAGCCAAACAGCATGCCCTTGCAGGTTTGAAATAATAATAATGAGCATTGATAACAATTAAAATATTAGCAGATATTAGCAAGTTTCAACCGAAATAACAACTCCAGCAATCAGGTAAAGAGAAATAATAAAGAATCAAGCTCAAAAATGTTGCCAAAGGAGAAATATTTCACAGCTAAGAGAAGGAGAAATTTTACTTATCTTTTGCATCGATCAAAAAGCCCATGCCGTAGATACAAGTTCATACCCAGCAAAGAATCAGGTTCGACTTGCAGGGAGAAACAGAAAGAGATTTGATCTTCTTGCAACAACAAAAAAATAGCCCAGAAATCTTCGTAGCCGTATGTATAGACTATTCTCAAGCTTTCATTCAAAGAAAATCAGAAAACAGAGATCAAATACTCCAGAACAATTCATGGCGGCTGTTTGAAACCCTAGCCTCTTTCTTCTTCAGTTAGGAAAATAATGAAAAACGCCTAAGTTAGAAGATAGAAATGAGGAAAATATCAACACCTTTGCTGTATTTGATATGTTTTGGAGTCCGCAAGGAGATGCAAAGCACGGAGTCACCTAATGGTGCCACGATACCACTGTCACGTGGTTTCTTTCAAGACAAAAATGTTTGATTTAAGAGTCATGTCGGATGCCATGTTTTGTTAATGTTTTGTATTTATGTATTGAAGATATGTCGATGTTTTAGTTAACATAAGTTTAGTTTATATATGTTATTTTGTTATGTATTATATATTAGTTTAAATTTATGTTTTTTCCTTTTAAATTTCATTTTTTGATTATATATGTTATAATATAATGTTATATTAAATTGAGATAGATAGTTTAATCATCTATTTTAATTTAAATAAAATTATATTATGGCATATATAATTAAAAGTGAAATATGATTTTATACTTATTATAATTAATTAAATAATATATTTATACTTTACATAATTATATTAAATAGAAGTATATTCTATTTTTTATGTTAAGTATCAATATATTATTAAATTAACTATAAAAAGTATAACTTGGGAAAAATATAAATTTAATCTTTTATGGAATATATTAACGAATAAATGTATAGCTAAAAGTCGACTTTATCATCACCTCTAGTCAAGGAGAGATTCTTACAGTTCTGAGGGCAGTTTAGAGGTTGTTTATAGCATCTTGGAGCATCCTTGAGTTCTCTTTTAAGTTCAAGTTTAGTTGATATCAGTTGAGAGATCATTTGGAGCAGTTCACTCCTTGTTTCTAGTAGTTAGGCTTCAGTTTTGATGAAGTTTCAGTCCATATCCGACCCTCACATAATTGCATGATTTTGGGAGATATGGAACAATTTTGACATGATTTTGAGTGGCAGTTCAGTCAGGCATGACTTGAGGCAATTATTGGGGCACTTTGACTTCACTTTCTGATAGTTTGACTTGTCTTTTTGGAGGCTTTTCTCATGCATACGGATTAGGGTTTTGAAAACTCTATTTACCTTATTTTCACCTCATTTTTGGGGACTTCTTTTTGGCTCACTTGTTTTGCATATCGCAAACTGGAGAGAGAATTGTAAGGCATTGTAACAAAGATTTGTTCCAGCATTGATTGATAGAGATACCTGTTCCTTCCCATTCGTTTTGAAGTGTGATATTGTGAGTTTTATTGCTTAGATGTTGTGTTAGCCTTCATTTTAAGTTGCATTCCTTACTACATTTCAGAATCTTGATACATGTAACTGCAAGTCTATCGTTTGTGTTCTAATTTTTGCAGTGATTTGGTGAAGCATTGTTTCCCTGCATTTGCAAAAATATTTCAGATCCTTACATAGAAACACTTTTGTAGTTGCATGATTGTCTAGGTATTGAGAGCCATAATTATTTCTTAAAATCTGTGCTGAATTGATTCAAGTTACAAATCAGATTTGGTGTATCACCTTTATGGTTTTAGGATTCATTAGGTCATTTCTTCCCCTTTTCCTTATATACAACAATTTTGTGCAAGTGATATTCCAAACCTAAGAGGAACCGGCCTAGAATCCGAAGATTCCTTCTCAACCCCATCAATGGGAACGTTTCCATGTTTCAACAGGATAGCTAGATTCCATATCAAGCTATTGGCGCAATCCTGATTGACAACATATATTAATAATAAATTTATTATTATTAATCTATTTCTTTAAATTTGAATTATTATTATTCAATATTTATATTAATATATTAAAATATTATTATTTATTCGTAACATAATTATATTATATTATATTAATATATAATTATATTATTTATTTTACATTGATCAATAATATATATATTAAATATTATAGTCTTATTATTTACATACTTTTAATATAATACTATTGATTAGCATCAATTATTAATATTATATTTATTAATTAGTTACTATATTAATTAGCAATATATTTGTATTCTATAGACTGATTAGGGCTCATGACAAATATTCCACTAGTAAGTGTGCTTTCCAATCAGCTGAAATCTGTGACAACAAGCAGATGGTGGGCTTTCTTGACAAAGCATCTGCAACCACATTATTCTTCCCTTTTACATAGTCAATGTCAAAATTAAAAGCCTGAATCTTACTTACCCATTTTTGTTGCCTCTCATTCAAATCTTGTTGCTGCAAAAAATATTTTAAACTATTATGATCAGTACGAACGGTGAACTTGGCACCCACCAAATACTGTCGAAACTTAGTCAAGGCATGCACAATGACCAACATCTCTTTGTCATAGATGGAATATAGGCACTCCGCTTGAGTAAGCTTCTGACTCTCATAGGCTATAAGGTGTCTTTCCTGCATCACTACCGTGCCAATGCCTTCTCCAAATGCATCACATTCCAGAATGAATGGTTGAGTGAAGTCAAGTAAGGCGAGGAATGGGCAAGTGCTCATTGCTTCTTTTAACTTATCAAAAGTGTGTTGTGCCTTTTCATTCCATTGGAAGGACCCCTTCTTAGTCAGATCTGTTAATGGTGCACTGAGCTAAGAGAATCCTCTTACAAACCTCTGGTAATAACTGCACAACCCAAAGAACCCTCACAACTCCGAGAGTGATTTTGGTGGAGGCCAGTCAAGTATAGATTGAATCTTCTCCTGGTGGACTTGTACTCCATGTTTACTGACCACGTGCCCTAGGTATAATATTTTTGTCATTCCGAATTCACACTTGGATAGCTTGGCGAACAAGGACTGAGCCTTCATCAACCCAAGGACTTCATCCAAATGTCTCAGGTGTTCTTCCCTGGTTTTACTGTAAATGTAATGTCCCCGTTTTTCAGACTATTGGGATTAGCTTGGTTTGGTGATCCTCGCAAGCTAATTAGGTTATCAGAGGGGATCAGTTGGCGGAGCCAGTGTTGGGATTCCATTCTGGAGATTCAGTTTACCAGGTCTGCTCTTCGTTCGGGTCAATTTGGTCGACTTACTATTTTTAGTAAGTGGTATTTTGGGTATGGCCAGGATTAGCAGGGGATCTACACGGAGTGTCAGATGTTTCAGGATCGAGCTTCAAGGAATCTCCAGTTTGAGAGACTTACTATTTATAGTAAGTCTATTTTTAGCAGCTGGCTATTTTTGGCAGGGCAGTTGGCCTTTGGGCTCTGGTGTCGGAAATGAGTTTGTTTCAGTCAACAAAATTCAATGGCTTTTGCTTTTAAAGTTATCGTTATTAAATTAAAGTATTTTAATTTAATAAATTAAGTACTTTATAACTTTAATGTTATAAACTGAAATTATCATTTCAAAGCCTTTTATATGAAAAAAAGTGAAATTGTGCTCTTTCCGAAAAAGCTATAAGTACAACTCGAAAAAGCACTTTCATTCAACCATTGTTGATTTGATAAATTGTTTATGTGAGAATTCTGCTTGGCTTGGAAAAGCTAGGGTTTCTGGAGCTTGGTCTTAATTTTTGGAGAGAGTTCTTCTGAGATTATTGAGCTTGGTCTTCTTCCAGGAGAGAGAGAGTTCTGATTCTGAAATATAATCCAGTAATGTTGTATACTGGAATTGTGACATATTAATTTTAATCTACTAAAGTGTTACTGGTGGAAATCAAATTTGGAGTAATAAGGGTTTGAACGAATTTGTCACAGGGAAGTGAATCTTTCATGGTGGATGCATTGATTCTGGTTGTTATGGCTAGCAAATTGAAACTAGTTTGATTTTATTGAGAGCACATATAGTGCCGTACAAATTTCTGGTCTTTCAAGGCTGTACGGAAATAAACAGTGCCGTACTTGGCTGGGAAGCTGCCGCAGGGACAGAATTACCAAAGGGGCAGGAAGCCACCCCTCCTTGCCAACTTTTTGCAAAAGTTTGTATTTGCTGCATTCCTTGCGTGAATATAATGGCAGTTTAGCAGTGTGTGCCTTGGATTAGGGGATGTAGATTTAAAACACAACCTGCGAGTTAGTCTAGAATTAACGTTTTCACCCAGGAGTTTCCAGAATTGATGGTCTCGTGTTATTAATAAAGGTGCCTAACTAATTTTGCTATTTAGTATTTTTATTATAAATTTGTCAAGTGTTGAACTTGTAAATTCTGAAGTGTGAAATTTCTAGCATTGATATACTTGGAATAAATTTAAATTTTGATGTTGCTGGAGTTATTTAATTCATATCAAAAAATTGCAAAGTCAATGAATGTTTTTGATTTAGAATAAATATTGCAATTAAACTTGAGGAAAAAACTACAATATAATTGAGAGCCAGCTGGGCTTATCTCAGTAAATAAGGATGTCGTCAAAAAATACCGGCAAGCACTTACGCAATTGTTTGTTGAAGATGCGATTCATGCAAGATTGAAAAGTAGCTGGTGCGTTCGTTAATCCGAATGGCATGACCAGGAACTCATAATGCCCGTAGTGACAACAAAAAGTTGTCTTCTCCACATCTTCCCGCATGTAGATCTGATGGTATCTGGAATGAAGATCTATTTTAGAAAAATAAACCGCACCACGCAACTCATCTAACAATTCATTGATCCTAGGAATAGGGTATCTATTTTTTACTATCTTCCTATTCAACACACGATAGCCCACACACATGCATAAAGTTCCATCTTTCTCTTTCACTAATACTAATTATGAAGCAAAAGGGGGGGGGTGAATCAGTTAATATTATCAATTTGTCTTCTTGAAACTTGTAAACGGATTATTGAATGTAAAACAGAATGTAAACAATAATTCACAAGCATAAATAGAATCGCATAGATCAACTCAAGTATTTATACGTGGAAACCCTCGGTTGGAAGGAAAAAACCATGGTGAGACAGAGCTCACAACTTCACTACTGAAGAATGAAGGCGCCCTGTTAGGAGCTTACAAAAGCACTAATTGAAGTGCTACCCAGTTAAGGGATTTTACAAAAGATCTGTTAAGATCTGAACCCTGTTAGGAGTTGCCTGATTACAGGACTTTCAACATCTACAAAGATGTTACCCTGTTAGGTGATTTTACAAAGAACCGATTAGGTTCACCCTGATAGAGGGATTTCAATATGCTTTCACTCCTTATAAAAGCAATGATCTTATTTTGACACTGATTGTCTGATTAGATCATACCTGTTGATCTCTTCTCCAGTTTGCCTGGCTATTGATCTCTCTTTCTTTCTTCACCTCTGTGCTTGCAGCACTCCTCAGAAGATATCTCTCCTTTGCTCTATGCAATTATCAACTATCAACAACATTTCTTTGCGTCCTATGACCTATATTTATATGAGAGTTCATCATAATGAAACCCTTAACTCATAGAACTGTCAGGTTGCAAACTCCGCATTAAATCATGCAATCAGTAAAAAGCTATGCGCTTTGATCTGGAGTTTACCTTCCAAAAAACATCCGCATGAATAAAGCTAACTCTACTTCTATGTGGTGGATGTCTCGTATAATCCGGCGTTTATCTTAAACTGTAACTGAAACTAATTCATAAAATCCGCATCGGATTTGCAGTTAGACCGGTATACCCTTAAACTCAGTGTTGTCCCTGTATGCCTCATAAGACCGGTTTTGAGCCCTTGATTCGGTCTACTGATGTATCTATCAAAATAGTCAACCGATGCATACATTTTGTTCTTCATCTATCGGTGTTGTCTAAGTAATGTGAGTGACCGGTAACCCTTTACCGATGGGTTTTGTGAAATACACTAATGACAACTCATAATGCTAACAATCTTCCCCTTTGTCATTGGCGGCAAAACTATACACAAGCTTCACAAACTTTACTCACTTACTAATAACAATACCTTGTATCGATGGAACATTACTTCTCATGACTGAGTGCTCCGGTAGAACACTATTTCTTCTGAACACTATTTCCCCTGACTAAGTGCTCTCTTCTGACTAAGTGCTCCAGGTCAAAGTTCTAGTACTGTGTTCTTTGCACTATTTTTGTGTTCTCCTTCCTCTTGCCTTCTTGTTCCTCTATATCTTCTTCCCCTTTTTGCCTTTAGAGGACAAAGGGTAAAGCATATATTCACAGTTGAAGCTTAGTGAAGATATCCTTGTATATTGTTCTGGCTGAATGAAAGAACGGTGCCCATTGACCGGTTACATATTCGGAAATCTTTTGGGCTACTGTCAGAGAAATAATGATATTCTCTATTTCTTCCACAGTTTGGTAGGCTGGTTCATTGATTAGATCTTGAGTAGAAGATGTTGTTATATTCATGATGTCAAATGTTGGTGCCAAAAACATTTGAAATCCAATGATATCTTGGATCCGCTTATTTTTCTCTTCAGCAATTTTTCTCAGTGCAAGAGTTAAACTTGTCATTTCTCTGCTGTAGGATGTTGCAATTTTTTTCTTAATATCAAACTGAGAGGACAAGGCTTTAATCTCTTCTATTATCTTGGCAGACTTTTTTGACAGATCTTGCAAAAATACTTTAAAGTTTGATGTTTTGCTCATCAAACTTCCTGCTTCTTGAAGTTGCTGTTGGAGAATTATCAGGTTGGTTGTGACATTCATCTTAATCTCTTCAACCTGTTTGTGGAGTATTGATGCAGAGTCTGCAGCTACTGACTTGGTTAAGCCTCCTAGTGTCTTTCACTACCAAGTCTTTTCACCAATGCTCCAAATTGGCTGTTAACCCCACACCATACACAATGGGTTATGAAGCAACTATATGTAATACTTCACTTCTCAGGTAAAATTCCTTGGAGATAATCTACACACACCCCAAATACTCAGATTTTGCAATTTGTTTGGACCCTTCAAGCCTCAAACACTCCTTTCTAGCAATTAGGCCTATTAGGCCAATTAGCCCTCCCTTCTCTGTTTTTGGGCTATAACTCTCAAATTTCCCACACACCCAATGAAACTAATCACTGTTTCAGACACCCTTTTGGCTGTTCTATCTGTCCGTAAAAGGATTTGCTGAGATCCTAGTCCTGCACCCCCAAACCTCAATTGCACTCCTAGGCCTAGTTGGCCAAGCTAAGCTAGGGCATCATGAAAATTTGAGCAAAGTGGGCTCCGAAGACCCCAAATCCTCTAGGCAACCTTAGACAACCTCAAACTACTCACAAACAACTTCTGGTGCCATCACATAACTCAGATTTTACGACTGTCTCCTTTTGGCTGCTTTTCCTAGTCAAGATTGTTTAGCAACTTGACCTAGGGCCGGCTAGAAAGTGCCTCCACCCTTATCCAATCGCCTTGAAACTTTGGAATCTCATAGTCCAAACTCCTAACTTGCATTCCCTCCAATTTTACAATTTTCCACCGTGGGGTTTGCAAGTTAGGCCTCCATAAGTGCAAGTTGCTCCTTCAAAACTGCAATCTAGACCAGTTCCAGAAAAATCTCTATAACTTTTGACTCACAACACCAATTGAACTCAAACCAAAACCAAAAGAAAGCTAACACCTTACTCTATTCAGAAAAGTATGTTTGCATGCATTCCCAGGCCGTACCTGTCCGTACAATCTGCTGTCTCACCAAATTTCCAGAATTTTAAGGGTTTATTGCATTGTTTTCAACTTCCAGCCTTACAGAATGATCCTCTTCGCCTCTATGGATCACATTACATCCAATTTGAATTCAAACATGACTGTTGATTTCCAATGGACCGTTGGAAACCAAAGGACACACACTTTTGTACATGTTAATAAAACATAACATGGTGATTTGTCACTTTTAGGTGTACTTAGGCCTAAACTTATTTATGAGAACATATCTGATCCCCTAAGACCTCTAGACAAAACAAACCTATCACTTGACACACAAACACATGACCAAAACCACTTGAACATGCTACTAGACCCTATTGTTGCCTTGATTCACTAGGTTTATAATAACACCTTAGTGATCAATCAACTTACAAAATGGGTTAATACAATATAAATGAGGACCTAGACCAACCACTAGACCTATCTAACAATTTGCATGCCAAGGTTATAGGTGCCCTGCACCAAGTATCTCCACTCTTTTCTTCTCGTAGTGGTCGATCACCACTGTTTCTGGATTTGTGAGATCCTCACCAATTGCCTGTGCCAATACTTCTAGCTAATCGGTGACTGGTTCATCGCTATCAGCATCAGTATCAGGAATGAAGTTGCACAGAATGTTCTTGACAGTGGTTAGGACCATGTCCTTTTTTTTTTTGGTCAGCTCTTTGAGCTGCTTGGTTGACATCTTGTTGATGTCTACCACTGTATTGGTAGTTTTACTCCTTTTTGCTTGCTTCTCCTTGGCAAATGACAACTTCCTTTTAGAGGAGGAGCTTGGAATGTCTCCTTGTTCTTGTTGTCCTCGTTCTTGCTCCAATTTAAGTTGCTCGGTGTGGACTAGGATGTCTTCGTCTTGTCCCTTATTATCTTTTGCTCCTTGATGATCTCTGTTCTCCAATTGACCTTCTCCTTCTGGAAGATTTTGTTCTGTAGGAGGTTTTTCCCCGGTCTGAGCTTCTTCTACCGGTTGCTTATTGACTTCCGCATCTTGTTCTTGTTCTCCAAGTGGGACTTCTTTTTGATGTTGCTCCTCAACTGTATGAAGTTCTCCCATGGGTATATCAATTTCTGCGTCTTGTTCAACATTTATTTGTGCATTAGTTATAAACTCTTCTATTTGAGCTTTTTCCTTTTCAGTAGACAATGCTTCACCAATTGTGGGTCTGACCGGTGATGCTTGCATTTGTGCAATTTGATCTTGACGACCTAGTTTATCCAATGCACTAAAATCATACTTAAGCCAGTACTCAAGAGTTGCTTTGTAGACTCGATTCTCATATCCGTTTAATTTCTCTGCAACTCTGTCTAATGTCTTTAGTTTCATGGATGCTTCTTCTAATAGAAGCCTTATTCTCTCTTCGTTGAATCCAGGTCTAACCTTAAGCAATGTTTCCCTTGTGATTCTGGTGTGTATGCCTAGACCAGTTTTCCAGTTTGATTATCGTCTGTTATTCAGTTCTGGAGGGAACTTGGACCTGTAGTCCCTTGGGGTCCTATTATAATCCATGAAAGTTTCTACTATTCCTACAATTAGCTTTTGTTTGTCCTCTTTGTTTAGTACACTGTACCACTTTGCAGCGTTGTGTACTTCTCCAAAGTCCATTACCTCAGTAATTATATAGTCAACATGCATAGGTTTAATGTTACCTTGACTAGGAGAGATGAGAACTGTTGGATTAGCTGCCTGATCTTTGGTTAAGTCCACTAACGTTGATGCTTCTTCTTCAAGTACTCCTTTCCCTTTACCAGTGTCAGATCCCGATTTAGCTGTTGTTCTTTGAGCTGCTTCTTGTTCTGCTTGATGCTGGGTTTGAAGAAGTTTGGTCCATAGTGCTACTTCTTCATTATGTACTTTCTCAATTTCTCTAATAAGCATGAGACCTATCCTTTTTATGGTTGCGAAAGTTTTCTAATGAAGTTCATCTTGTTTTGTAGCTTCTTGTAGAGTAAGGTGATTCTGGACCTCTAACAGAGCTTTTATCCTTAGCTACTTTTCTCTATCTTCTGCGGCTTTCCACCGGGCTTCAATATTCTGTAGAAGATGTTCAGGTAGAGTCGTGTGCAGTCCACTGGGATGAAGATTGAATTTATGGAGGCAGAATGCTACGGCTTCTTCAAGTTTTCCTTTGTCTTCATCATTGGCTAGTTCATATCTTCTTCTAACAGAACCTAAATGCCCAATTCTTTCAGTCCTACCACAATTTCGTCAATTGTGGGCTTGGCTTTTCTAGATGGATCCTCCTTTGTCATCTTACTGGTTTTCTTCTTTCTAATCAGAGGAACCGTGTCCTCAGTCTCTGTCTCTTCTAGTTCTTCCTCTTGGATGCTGGGCGCCGGTTCTACTTTCTTCATTCGACCCTTGGGTTGTTCTCTCGCCGGTTTCTTCTTTGGTGTGGGCATCCTTTTGTAGACAATCTTGATTGGTGCCCTTTTTGACAGATTTTGAAGAATCTTAGTATACGTGCCGAACCGATTGGCACCGAGATCCAAATTTGCATCATTTAGTGCATTAGCATATGCCTTAGCAACTTTGGCAAAGATCTTGTAACCCATCTCAAGAGCATACGCATCCCTTGGTTCCACTACTTGAATGATGCAGTTGTTAGTGGTAACCACAAAACATACATCGTCCTTGTAAAGGTCAACAATAGTTGACGGTACTCTTTCTCTTTTGCGCATCTTCAATTGAAACTCTTCAAAATGTTCGGTCATCTCTTTGCTTAACTGATCTCCCAGTCTTAGCCATTTCAGTGATTTGATGCATGACCGATTTATCGGTTCTCCAAGTCGCTTTACCAATACCTGGGAAGAAATCCAAGTAGAAAAAGTATAGGCACATCAGGAGGGTTCCATACTTCATGGATTTCTTTTCCACAACTCCAAGCCTCTTCATGTTTTCAAATATTTGGCTCTGAAGCATTGCACAAATGTCGTATTGGGCATTCTTGTGCATGATGCAGTGCGCAACATGAATTGCACCACCTGGTATATTGTTCCAATTGCTTGACTGATAAACCTTGTATCCAATGACAGCAGACGCAAAGCGTACTCCATCATCTTCAATGTCATTCACAGTCATAAGTCGACCATCAGGCTTCGACTTGGTCAGCTTGTTGACAACGGTATTGGCGATGGTGCAAGGGTTAGCGCTTCCCCTTTATCACTATATCCGGTTACTCTGTGGAGATCTTCTTTGGTGATCTCGTGACATGCGCCTCTGGTGAGCCAGAAACCTAGTTCGTGAAGACGGCTAAACACCAATCTAACTTGGTCTTCCCGTAAGATTGCAGGGTAGCATACACCATTTATTAATCCGGATGATACTAGATTGGCGTATTTGTCAAGAAATTTCCCTTCTCATAGTGACAGATACTCTCCATGAATATAAGTTTCTCCCAGTTCTTCCTGTTTCGCGTGAATAAATGTTGTAACATCCTCGGTCAAGAGAACTCCTTTTGGTATAGAAGAGAGCGCACCGGTCATGTCGTTTTCTCTATGCTGAACCGACAGGATGCTGTATGCTAGTCTGTCCACCTGATCTCCTTTAATCAATTTTATGGTAGCGGAAGATGAGGCCATACTTGCTAACCGGTAATTTTAGATCGATATTGCAAATAGTGATTCTCAGTGATCAAGACGTGAGAATAATACTTAGCACAAGAATTCGTAAATAATACAATAAGCAGAGTGAAAACTTGTGAGTAATTCTCCTTTCTTTTATAGAGTTAGGTTATAATGGTAATTACCAAATGGTAACTATTTGTTAAATGGCTACAGTAATAAATGTCTTACCTAACTTTACTTTCCGTTTTCTCAACCAGTTAATTATAATTTGCCTTACCGGTTTTTCCTTGCAGACCGAGTGAGTCCAATTCTCACCAGTCATACCGAGAACGGTAGAGGATCTACCGGTTCCCTCTAAGCCTTCTCAGCTCAGTTTGCTAATGAAATATCCCCATCAGCAGATGGTGATCTTTCCTCTGTCTCCTCTTCAGCTGAGCTCTTTGATTCTTTTACGAGCCAAATCTATTTGACTGTTTTCTCTGTCTTCTCCCTGTTGGGGTTTTCTTCAGGTTTGACCAATTCCTTCTCCTTACTGGATAACCGATTCCTGCACTCTTTGGCTTTGTGTCCAACTTGGTTGCAGTGATAGCAGACTACCCCAGTCATCTTCCCTGGGTGTGTTCTTGTGTTGGTTGACTTGTCCCAAGAGCCATTGTAATTGGGTGATCCACAGTTCATGAAGTTGACGTTGCTCCGATTCTTGTTTCTCTTGGTGAATACCAGCTTTGGGGATCTAAATGCCATTGTCTTGGATCTACATTCTTCTGCCTTGTGTCCAAATTTGTTGCATGCATAGCAGTAGCCCCTAAAGCTTCCCCTGCTACTACTGGACACAGATATGGGACTGGACCAGCACTTGCTGGTCTTGTGACCACTTTTACAGCAGTTGTTGCAATGACTATTGTTGGTCCTTACCGGTGCATTTCTGCAGTTGTTAGTTTTATGACCCAGTTTCCCACAATGCTTACAAGATGCGTTAAGGATATTCTTACCTTTTTGTGCTAGCGGTTTCTTCTTGTCCTTCTTGGTTGCTTTTTCCCTAGAAGGTTCACCATTCTCTTTGGTAACTTCACCGGTCAATCCACGACCAGTTTGATCTTTATGCCTTCTTTGAGCTTTAAATTGCTCATCAAGCTTGGTCGAGCTTTTATTGTATCTTTTCAGAATTTCATTTGTTTCTTCAAGTTCGTTCATTTGTTCCCTCAGTTGATACAATTCTAAAGAGAGTCTATTACATGCTTCATTCCTGTCATGCCAGCCTTTCTGCATGTGAGCATTTTCTTAGGTGACACTTTGCATGTCTTCATGAAGTTGTAGAATGATAAGTTCATTTTCTCCTACCACTTCCACTGCCCAGTCCCTTGCTTTCTCAGAGGTTGTCAAGGACTTGATTGCTGAGTTCCTTCCATCTTCAACTTTTCTCTTTTTCTCGATTAGTTCAGTCATTCTCAAGGCATTGCCCTCTTGGTCTCTCTTAAGATTAGAGATCTGATCAGTTAGGATCTGATTCTTGTCCATGAACTCAGATACTGCCTCCTCAACTTCATCAAATCCACTCTGCCCAGAGAGCTCATCAATGGTTTCATTGATCTCATTTAACTATAACGCTAGCTCCTTTCTCTTTGCAATTGATCTCCTCAATCTATTCTCCAGAGATGCAATGATGTCATTGGCTTCCTCGAGTTGTTTCCGATACCGGTATACTTCAATGATCTTTCTCTCAAGCTGTTAGGCTTAGTAGTATAGAAAACTGGCTCTGATACCAATTGTTAATACTTTACCGATTACTGAGAGGGGGGGTGAATTAGTTAATATTATCAATTTGTCTTCTTCAAACTTGTAAACAGATTATTGAATGTAAAACAGAATATAAACAATAATTCACAAGCATAAACAGAATCACACAGATCAACTCAAGTATTTATACATGGAAACCCTCGGTTGGAAGGAAAAAACCACAGTGAGACAGAGCTCACAACTTCACTACTGAAGAATGAAGGCGCCCTGTTAGGAGCTTACAAAAACACTGATTGAAGTGTTACCCAGTTAAGGGATTTTACAAAAAATCTGTTAAGATCTGAACCCTGTTAGGAGTTGCCTGATTACAAGACTTTGAACATCTACAAAGATGTTACCTTGTTAGGGGATTTTACAAAGAACCGATTAGGTTCACCCTGATAGAGGGATTTCAATATGCTTTCACTCCTTATAAAAGAAATGATCTTATTTTGACACTGACTGTCTGATTAGATCATACCTGTTGATCTCTTCTCCGGTTTGCCTGGCTGTTGATCTCTCTTTCTTTCTTCACCTCTGTGCCTGGAGCACTCCTTAGAAGATATCTCTCCTCTGCTCTGTGCAATTATCAACTATCAACAACATTTCTTTGCATCCTATGACCTATATTTATATGAGAGTTTATCATAATGAAACTCTTAACTCATAGAACGGCCAGCCTGCAAACTCCGCATTAAATCATGCAATCAGTAAAAAGCTATGCGCTTTGATTTAGAGTTTACCTTCCAAAAAACATCCGCAGGAATCAACCTAACTCTACTTCTAAGCGGTGGATGTCTCGTATAATCCGACTTTTAACTTAAACTGTAACTGAAACTGATCCATAAAATCCGGATCGGATTTGCAATTAGACCGGTATACCCTTAAACCCGGTGTTGTGCCTGTATGCCTCATAAGACCGGTTCTAAGCCCTTGATTCGTTCTACCGGTGTATCTATCAAAATAGTCAACTGGTGGATACATTTTCTTCTTCATCTACCGGTGTTGTCTAAGTAATGCGAGTGACCGGTAACCCTTTACCAGTGGGTTTTGTGAAATACACTAATCACAACTCATAATGCTAACATGTGCAAGGTAAGAGTGTTCCTCCGACAACCTTGACTTGGAAACCTGCGTGGGCCTTTGTAGGGAGACCACTTCTCTTCACCAAGGACGAGTTTATAAAGTTAAGAGTGGCTCTGCTATCGAGCATCACAACGACCCTATGTCCCTGAAGGGTTCCCCGTACTCGGAATACCGTACATCTCGGTCTCCCAGCCAAGGCGATGGTCCCTCCACGCAATACCAATGCAGCAATTCTCTCTGTACGGTTCAAGATAACCATTTTGGAGACCTCCTATGGGTGACCTTCCTCTGTGGGAAGATTCTCTTGATCATCCTCATCATCAGACACTACCTCGATGAAGTGTATTTTCCCTTAACCAAGGCATCTGTGCCCAAGTTCCCAGGGCTCCTAACAATTAAAACATAATTTCTTCCTTTGGAGCTCCTGTCTAGTGGCTCTGTCCAACGAAGGCTTCTTCAACGAAGGTTTAATATCTTTGTCCCTTGGAATTAAAGGCGGTTTGGAGTGGGAGTAACCTCGAGAGGACGGTTACCAATTTTCAATACCAAGCTCAAGCAAGTGAGCTGTCATGTTTTTAGATGATTTGAGGTTGCATTTTTGTTTTTGCTGAAAGTACATACATGTGCAAAAAATTTGAACATTTTGAGAAAAAGTGATCTTTATTGATAGCAAAGTGAACCATGTCTCACACAAGCCGTGAGACTAATCCTTATGATACAAATGAAATGAAATGAAAAAAAACAAAGATATACATTTGCAGATGCAAAAGAATGTAAGGGCACACATAGTGTAGGGTGACTCGTCATTGCCTGTATGACGAGCTCAACTTGAGTTGGTTTGCCTTGTCTTGTTTTCTCCCGCTTGTCTTGCGTCTAGCCACTGAATAGCTTGCTGCTCCGTTCCTGCATATGAGAGATAAAATGACGATCTCATAAGATCTAAGGAATGACACGTAATCATGCACTATGGATGTCCGCATCTACAAATATATAAATTTGTTACTCAAATGCATCACAAGCGGTAGCAATTCACGGAGATCTGAGAAAACAAGAGATATCAAAGCTAAGAGACCCACATGTTTTTTTTTGTAATCAGTTTGCTTCATGTGCAGTTACAGGTGTCTATTATGTAGCACGTGGAGTTAAATGTGGCTACCACAAGGATAGAGCCCAGCGTGCTACATAATAAAAATTTAACTACAATGAAACAGCGGCATCAAACTGGTATTCAGCAAAGATTAAGTAAAGATACAGTCTATTTTTCCAAATGCAATGTTGCTAGTGTTTCATAAGTGCTGTCATAAAATGTACATATTATTGCAGTGCATGCACAAAGAATGAGCTACACGATGTTGTTTTAAAAGCAAAGATACAATATGCAATAAATTGTTATGCATACGTTGAATATGTGTTAAAAATTAAGTGCAAGGTCACATAAAATCTGCTTGTGGGTGTCACGAGCCCGTGCTCGAACCTCATAGACAGATTGCATTGCTGAAAGTGAGGGTTTGTGCTACAAGTCTTGTAAAATCTGGGTTATTGATCTACAACAGAGTTTGTACTATGCCAAAACAATTTTGATAGTCGATTTCAAGAATGTATTCAAAGGAAGGAGAAATATTATGCATGGGTCAATAATGTTATTGCTAGTTTCCAGCCTGAGTGTGCATACAAGGTCAGCAAGGAATACATCCAGTTGACAGTGCCAAATATCTAAAAGTATACAATGAAACCAGGCTAGGAACTTGTTAAGTTTTATCAAAATTAAAAGATATGTTCCCTGCAAGCAATGGGTTCATGGTGAGCATCAAGACTAAAAAAAAAGCAGTTGATCCAGGAAGAAATTGAGGGAACAAATACAGAGCTGGAAGTATTAAAGTGACTAGTGTTAATTACAAGAGGATCTCAAATCAATATCATCACAATTTTAGCTTCATCTTTCAGCCATGTCTTAAAATATTCAAAGAACCTTGCAAGATCACAATTCCATCAATGGCGGAAACTCAAATATGGTGACTGATATTGATATGGTTAAATAAACAGTGACAACCTACTACAAATTTATTGGTATCATTGTTATACAGTCTTCCAGACAGCAAGTAATGTGTCTTTTAAAGCAAAAAAAGAACAGACAATAATCAACTACAACATTCAGTATGTGAAATGATACAACAGCTAAGAGAAAAGTCTGCAACATTCACGAGAAAGAAGTAACAGTTCAGATTTTATCAAATACATAATGGAGCCTTCCAAAATCATGAGAAGCATGACAATCAAAGTACAAATATTCAAGCTCGAGTTGGAATAACATTTCCAGATTTTTTTTTTAAAACAAAGAAGGCCCTAGAATGTATACAAAGCTGGAAAGTGCAATCAAAACGACTTCAACAATGTTTTCAGCTTTTAAACCAAGAAAATGCAGTGAAGGATACAGCCAAACGAAACTTTTAAAGCTATGTTACAGCTTGTACAAGTAAAGATAATTCTCAGTATTTCATCAAGTTAACAGCAGTTGAAAACCTTGTATTTTACACATTGATTTATTGGAAAAGAGAGACCCCAGGCATAACGAATTACAAATTTTGCAGCAGCAAGTAATAGAAAGGAAGACCCTTTTTGTAAACGGCAAAAGGAAAAAGAGAAATGAAAAAGGAATACTTATCTTTAAGTATCGAGCAAGTGCTAAGTAGAAAACAAAATTTATGTAATCACCAGTCAAGCAAAAACCAGTTCGAACCTTTCATGGTCCAAGTTTCAGATTGATAGAAGCTGGAGTTTTTACTACAAGTCGTGTTTGATAGCCGACTATTAGCTTTGAACCTGAGTTCTTGGGTATGCAACAGCAAAACCGAGTATGCCTAAAAAAAACGTGAATCCTTTCAGCCATGTCGAGTTCTCCAGATCCAACAAATGCAGATCAATATGGCGGCAGCTCAAACCCTACTTCCTCTTCCAAATGTGAAAATGCAAAGTGAGAAAGGCCAAATGAAAGAAGTGAATGATTTTAGGGTTCGAAAATCCTTTATTCATGCTCACGTGAAATGAATAAAGGCTCTTTGCCTTTATTTTGTTTTAATTTTTCATAGTCCAAGCTTTTTCGCCCATGTATGGGTTTGTAAAAATGAAAAAAGCAAAACACAAAACATTTCATTGTTAAATGATATCACTTATGTTTTAATTTTTGCATTGTCTGTGCTTTTTATTTTTAAAAGTATTAAATTAAATATTTATTTTTTGGTACTTAATAAATTTTATTATGTAATTTATTTATCATTTTAATAAATACAATTATATCAATGATATTATTAAGTGACTTATTTAAATATGACTTAATATATTATTAAAATAATTGTTATTTATAAAAATAATAAAAATAAATTACATAATAATAAATTATTACTTAATAAATATTAAATAATTTATAATTCATTTTCGAAATATAAATTATTTAATAAATATTGAGATGCAAAAAAATAAATATTTATTTTTCTTTTAAAAATTAAAAAGTAGATATTTTGCAAAAAGTTAAAAAGCAGATATTTTTGCAAAAAGTTAAAAAGCAGATATTTTGCAAAAACTTATGACTAAGTGTTGAGTCATAAATGAGGATAGAATTGGCTGAGATATTATTTTTCAGATATTTTCAGATATTTTGAGAGGCTAAGGCTGGAAAATTTGTATAAGTATAGGGTTGAGACTCTTTTGTAGGGGTTCTTCTTTTCTTTACTTTGTTGTTCTTGTAATTTTTTCAGAGTTCTTGACAGGAGCAGAGACTTTTTGTAACCAATTATTTAGAGAGATATACAGATTTGCAACACTTTTTGACAATGGGTTCTAGCTGGTGCCTTCTCTTATTTCTGTGTTTGTGCCATGTTGATGCCTTCTACAGGATTATTCGTCTTTTTGCAAGTTGAAAGTTGTGGTTTTTTGAAGAAGTTTTAGATCGTGAGGAATTCATCCTCCTTTTAGGGACACTGTTATTTTAACTTTCTTATCAATTGCTGATGCAAGGATTGTGAACTATTGAGTTGTGCAAGGAAGCTTTTCATTACTGTTTTTAGTATGTGTTGATTATCTGTTGAACCTCAAAGATACTTTTTTTGGTGCATCACCATTTAGGATATAGATTTTATTTTTTGTTATCCTTCTATCTCTTTCCTCCATCAAAAAAAGAGTCAGTTTCAGGTAGTATAAAGTGAGTTACCAGAATAGGAAGCCAGTCTAGAACCCGGAGGTTCATTCACACCTATGAGTTTACCCACAAGCTCATGATTGTTCCCATGTTTCTCCAGAAATTGCTAAGGTTTCAGGACTTAGCATTACGGTGCAATTTTGAGAGATAACAAGGACATTGATGATGAGGCCATGCTTCGCACCTTTTTGATAGCCTCCAAAAGGGTGGCAGGATTGAAATTGTTAACCCATCCCCTTAGTGGTTCTATTAATCCATCCATGATGAGTACTATCCGTCTCCTTTTGGAAATGTCAGTAACCAACACGGAGAGCTTCTGAAACTCCGTGATGTATTCATCGACCAATCCAATTTTCCTTAACTGAACTAGCTCTTTAAAATTAAGCTCTGGATCTTTACCATCAAATCGATCTATCAATCTTTCAGTGAATTCTGCATATGTACTTACTTGGTCATGTCCCAACGTGATGGTGTCATGATGCCACCATTCATGTGCCACTCCTTCCAAGTGGAGTGCTACAAATTTAATTGCTTCCTCCTCTGGCATTGGATTGAGCTGGAAGTATCGGCCTTCATTACCCATGCCTAGGTAGATATGGATCCAGATCCATCAAATGGTGACAAGTTTACTTTACTCAACTTCCTTCTGAGATCATCGTTAAAATATCCCCAGTTTCCACCTTTGGAATATCGCATTCTCAATTCCGTATAATCTTTGTAGGATATATCCCCTTCCAAGTTTCCATTCTTCCAATCTTCTTTCAATTGTTCTTGAACTTCCTCAAAAGTCAGTTGCCTTCCTCCTTGTGGTGCTTCCGTCCTTGGAGGGAAAATTGGCATGGAAGGGCGGGAGGGTGCCAAATGAGGATTCTCCTTTCCTGTAAACAAGTCAGCACTATGACCATTTTGTTCGCCAGATATCTTATTGTCTGCCAGTTTCCGAAGATCTTCCATAAGTCGTTAAGTGTCATTCATTTGTGTTTGATTCCTCGAAAGATCCCTCAATAGCACCATGAATTCAGTAGGAGTGGGTTCTTGATCTTCCATTCTATCAGCTGAGTGGGATCTCCTTTGTTTTCGGCTATAAACTTTCATTCACTATCCACAAGTTGGCAGGATCTCAAGCTCTAATACTACTGTAATGTTCCGAACCCGGATCAGCTCTTGGCTGTGCGACAAGGTGGCGTACGGAACAGAGTTGGGGTGCCTTACAGATTGGAAGGGGGCCAGATAAACACCTGAGGCCATACGGTACAAGGACCGTACGGTGACTGTTGCAAGCCGTACGAAGGATGAACCGTACCGTGTCTGTGGCAGTTGTACAGTGGAGGCCGTACAGTAGTGGTTGCAAGTCGTATGGTGGAGGCTGACGGTCATATGGAGAAGAATGCAAGTCGTACATTGAGGGATGAGTCGTACGATGGAGAAGGGTGTCCAAGGGGGAAGTCTCCAGCCTTTAATATGCTCCAATTTTTAATACCATCGCCCAATTCCGAACTATACACTTGCAAGAGGAAAATGAATAATAGATATCACTTCAAATTGCCAAATCCAGAACCAGAGAACAAGTAGAGTAGGGTGAGGGCTGAATCCCACCGAAATTGCGAAATACCAAATAGGGAGGATATTTCACCTCTGAAATGGTGGATAGCAAAATCCCAACAGGAATTCGCAAAAATACAAATAAAGTATCAAATCTCAATATGAAAATTACATCCTACACGCCGGTCATAAATAACCCTTCGGAGAAACTCCCGAGGGTTTACAAAGAAGCCGACACGGCAAACACCTACGGACAACAAAAAATAAAAAAGGGACCGAGATAAGCTAAATCAATCGGTCCGCATACAAGAGATAAATAATTTATTTATTTTATGATGGGGATATTACAGATGATCATATTTTTCTTTGACCTTTCTTAGGGTTTCATGGTTTCAAATTGCACATTCTTCTTTTGATGTAATCACTTCCAACATCTTTGCTATCATTTGTTGTGAGGAGTGGAGGTGTGAGAATCTTGATGCAATCATTCATCTTTTGTCCTTTAAAGTGTTCAATCTTTCCATCTTCCCTTCTTAGGTCCAAGTAATGACTTCTTTGTTGCTTAGGTTGGTCCAAGTAATGACATTGAATCGTATTTGCAGCCAGAGTTAGTAGAGGAGATACAGATAGATGATGTGGACACTAGCATTGCAGATATCTCCGATGCTGAGAGCGAGGATGATGATTGTTGTAGTGTTTCTGGCTTTCTATATTTGACTTTGGGTGTAGATTCAACGTTGTCACATAGTGATGGTGGGTTCCAGGATTCTGTGTTACAGGGACTCACAAATGAGGACAGGGAAGCTTATGAGTGGTAGGAGTTTGTTATAGCTAGGGCTTCCACCTTTAGAGAAGGGGTTACTTCTTCGGTAACTCATGAGGATGTGTCTCAGGATCTGGACTGTCAGACAGTTGTAGAGGACAAGGTAGCTGGAGATTGTGTTGAGTCAGATTCAGCAGCAGCTTCCTCAGGGTTAGATGAGGACATGTCTGATGCCTATACTCAACTTGTTGATGTGTACTCAGATGAAAGTACATAGAGAGATGGTGATCTTGAGGGAAGTTTGTTGGATATAGCTTCCTCTCATAGTGTAGACAATGCATTTGAGGTTGTTCATAGGAGGCCTGTTGTGCAAACTCATCATGTGACTAGCCAGTTGCGAGGTGATGAGAGAGATATTACTTCTACTCTCGAGCATTTTGATGCCGCTCGTCAGTTGTTGGCTGTTTATGGTTGGGGTGCTCCTATGACAAATGAGGCCAGTGGTGGTTACCTCCCATTGACAGAGATTCATACTTTGCGTGAGGCTGTCAAGATTTTGAGACATAACTACTTACAGATGGTAGCCAACCGAGATCACCTAGTGGAGTGGGGGAGTACAGCTTATGAGGCACTAATGGATAAAGAGGAGGTGACTGAGCTTACCCAGGAGCTCACAACGACTACTGAGGTTTTAGAGGACACTCAGCAGGCCCTTCAGGAGTCGCAGATCCAGTTAGAGGAGGTGACCGTGGAGTTGGAGCTTTTGCGGTCCACACCAGCCCCAGACCCAGTTCGATTGCACATTGAGGTGGTTGGTGGTGAGTTTTCTCTTACGGGTGGTGATGAGGAACGTGATGATGTGGCAGACACACATGTTCAAGATATGGGAGCTCTTGGTTTGGATGAGGTAGGAGTACCAATGGAATCGAGCTCTCAGGTTGATTTGCTCCCCTTAGCTGGGAGTGAATTTATTTCATCATCTCACATAGCTAATAGCATGGGACAGTTGGTTGTGCCACATTTTCAGAGGGATCAATTGTGGATTGCGGGGGAGCATGTTGATACTTCCACGTATAATTCTACTGCACCGAGTCTTTTATGGAGTATTTACTTGAGAGTGCAGATGTGCAATAGGATTCTTATAGTGGTTGAGGGTACTCTCATCCGACGCTCTTGTGCTATCCGGAGGTTGGTAGCAAAGATTGTGGAGACTCTATCTACAATGCTTCCCCACAGGGATTTCGAGGTTGGGTCTGTTGAGAGAGTTGCTCAGGAGCCTACCCAGCCTACAGTTATGCGGAGTCAAAGATTGGAGCCATCTCATGACCCCCAATTTGGTAATGATGAGCTATTGACAGAGATTGGGGTTTCTGACCGGCTGTATACGGTGGGACATGTTCATCATTTGTTTTTTGACCCACAGGTAGAAAATTTCATCTCTCGCAAGGGTAGTTTGGCTCCTAGTCCTTATCATCCATTATGGGATGGGTTCTCGCCATCAGTAGTTGATGGGAGTTTTGGCTGCAAGTTAGTAGCAGGTGACTCGCAAAGTTATGGTGACTACAAAGATTATGCAGTGTGTGGATATCCGGGTCCTGGTACAGCTTTGTTTAGGGGTGTTCATCACTGTTGTCCAAATGATCTACGCACTCAGTACAGGTCAGTTGGGAGCACGGGGGGAGTTCAGTGTGTATGGGATCTAAGTCTCCCATACATCTTGGTTTTTGATGATCCTGAAGTTCACTTCTTTCGGGATCCGGGCATAGACAGATTCAGTACAGGAGTTTGGGTGAGTGGATGTTTTGGGGCTCTTTACAGAGTTATCCGATTTGTATTTTGGGCGATGTTACAGGAGCCTACAGTTGATGTTAGTGGCACGATATACTTTTTTCTGTGGGATCCAGGTGGATTGTGATGTTTCTTGTTCCGGTGATTGCTTGGGGACAAGCAATCTTGGGGAGGGAGGACTGTAATGTCCCCATTTTTTGCAAGTCTTTGATCTAATCGTGCCAGGTCATTATTGTGATCCTCATGGTCTGGTGAGGTGTTTAGAGGGTCTTTGGTGTGAACTTACTATTTATAGTAAGTCAATGGATAGTTCCGATGAGCTCAGATGAGTCAGAGGAGTTGAATGATGTTCTCGGTTTTCATTTGTGGCTTCCAGTTTGGGCTCCAAGAATCTTGGAGAGAGCTTCTATTTTTAGTAGGTCACCCCGTAAGGTTCATTCATCATCTTTCATCGTCAGGATCAATCTGGTGCAGATAGATTTCGATTCGGACGCTTCTTCAGTTGTTTTCGCAAGACGGGTGGTTTATTATTATTATTTAATTAAATTTGCTAAGGTTGCCATTTTTGTTGGTATTATATGCTGGATACCTTAGTGTTATAGCTCATTGGAACCAGGATGAAAAGTTTTAAATCTTGGGCACAAGAAACAGGGACCTTGCGTGTCATAATTTCATGCTATTGGTAAAAGGTCTTTTTTGCAGCCAAATGAATTAATAAATTATATTATTCAATGTGTCTAAGTATAAAAAGTGTTTTAAGTGAAAAGTGTGTGAGAGAAGACACTTTTTAATTATAAAAGCAATGCTTTGTGAAAGGCAAATCATCCATTGTTCATTTTGATAAAAATTATTAAGTCTTTTGTTGAGAGCTTTCAACAAGGGTTTGAGGACTGATTCCTCTCTGCTGCACTTTGAATCATTTCTATGGTGGTGAATTGTGCATTTGATTCTATTGAAAAAATTCTGATAATTCATGGCTGCGAATTGATGCTTATGTATATCAATTTGGTTCAAAAATAAATTGAATCCATTCCTTCTACAGCTGGGGTTCGATTTTCTCTTATCTAGATGTCATGGCTGAGTAAGGGAGGCTGATGTATCTCCTTATGATTGCTGCATTGACTATACAACTGCCTACCAATAAATACAGGATGCATTAATTATTTTGGAAGCTGCGTTTCAATTTCATGGAGCCACGTTTTGATTTCAAACAGCTGCGTGAAGTCATTTCTTGCCTACAAGTTCTTCCTAGGAGGCAGCGTTTTGATTCCTTGAGCTGCGAAATTCTTACTAGGGCTGCGTGATAACACCTGGAGTTTATTCATCATTCAGCACGCATACCTTGCTTGCCAGGTGCCATTTTTTTGATGGAAATAATTTTCAGAATTTGAATTTACAAATTCTTTGTACATTCATACATGTGAGTTTAATTTATAAATGGATTATTTGAAATTTTTGATATTATAATTGTGAAGAAATATCCAAGTTATATATTTTCCTTGATAAAATTATGTGGAAGTGTTATCTATTTCAAAGAATTGAATTTCCTAGAGCCAAGAGCTAGTCAGGCTCTTCACAATAATTAAGGATGCCATTAATTCAAGGTGAGAGTTCCCTTGTCTAATTAAGCCACTGCCTTGCTATTAAGCTCGATCTCAACTATTGCTGCCTTACTTAATGACTTCTGTATAACATATCGCTGCCTGCATAGTCAATATTTCCTTTTAGTTGCTAAGAAGGTATATATTGTGGAATCCTGAGGCTCATATAAGTTTCATTTTTTATTAAAACTTATATAATCATATATCATTTATAGGTACTAAATAGGGGACATCAGAAGTTCCTAGTTTGCACGCATAAACTTGTGAACACCCATTTCCATCAATTACAGTAACATTCCCTTTTGACAACACTAACAATTAAGAATCAGATCAGCAAAAGGAAATTCTAGGTTGGGAAGTAGAAAACAACCATAGAGCTGAAATAAGTGAAATGGGCGTTTCAGCATGGTCAGACTTAAATTTCTCTAGTTTGGCATATAGAGCATATAGTTGTGCACTCCTGCAAGTGCTTAGCTTCTATAAGTTTATGTTAGGAAAACTTCATCACTGTAGCCACCTTTTGTACCTTTACCTACAACACCTTCTTCTATGCCATCATCAACTTATCTTGAGCCTCAATGTCCTAATTTGTCTCTGCTTTGATAACTTGGGCCTATTGGTGCAATTATTCTAGAGAAAAGCTTGTTGATTCAAGAGTTAATGTTTCCAGACATCAAAAGTTGAAAGCACATTATCCTCTTCCTCCACCTCACATTGCTTAGACATAGGAGATATTGGTATCTAAAGGTGCGCTCAATAATTCCTAAGGAACCTAACACCTTCTGAAATAGAGAAATGACTGGAAGAACAAGAATAGCCAGCTATTACTCATAGGTTTCTTTGTAATGCCCATTTTTTACAATTTTGGGCATATGTAATTTTTTTCATTTTCCTAATTGGTGGAGTACAGAATATCTATAACGGCAAATAGCCCAAGTTTAATGTAAATAACAATGTCAATTATCTCTGCATCTGTACTATGGAAATTAAAATACCCACAATCCATAATAAAATTGTTGAATATCTGATATGGTCAACAATATTAATCAAATACAATTGTTATTATGAATAATATAACAGTACAAATAACTCACAACCAATGATCAAACTTTGATAATGGAATTGAAGGTCCCCAAGGATTACCACTGTGAGTAATTCAAATATAGTTCATTTACTATGACTGTTGAAATCGAGCCCTGGAACTATCGGTAATCAACCATGGAACATGCAACTTTATGATTTGGTGTGGACACAGTAACAATGATAACTTGCAACTAATTCCAAGCCCTAACTCTAGTGATAAACAACCGACGTATGATGATAATAAGTAACAATATGTGATGAAGTATGAACTGATATGAGATATGGAAAAAAGTCAACTGTATTCAACATAACCTCTACTATGTACCACTAAACAACACAAGATAATTTTTGAAATCAATATGATATATCCTTTGTAAAAATGACATCACTAGATATTCAGAAAACTTAAAGTTATAACAATATCCACTCATACATCCAGAGCAGAATGGCATTCACATTTTAGCTGATGGTAATATGAGGCAGTCTCAGATTCAAGGTTTCCTAAATAATATTGTACAAGACTCCTAGAAAAAGATGTTAATCAATGTCTCATCAAAAATGTCTGATTTGGCTCTTTCAGAAGATCAAGGGCAACAAGTAAGTTCAATTGTATGCTACAAAGTTACAAACAACATGGGGCTCACAATTCGATTTGTATTAAGTTAAAATCAGAAGAACTTCAGTTAACCTATGTGCAGAACTCCATAGAAATAGAGAATTTTGACCAATCCAAGTAGGAGATGTTGACCTCAAGTAAGCATCCTCAAGAGGGTCAAAATGAGGCATCCCTTTCAAGCATTTGAATTAGTCAAGATCAGCATAAAGACTTGGTGCGGGACTTTGACAGATGGAAAGGCTGATCAGTTTCAAAAAGAGTTTTCTTCTCAAAAAAAACCTCCCTCAAAGGACAAAGGACAAGATACCTAGTTCCCCACTTTAGCTGATGGTAATATGAGGCAGTCTCAGATGTAGGGTTTCCTAAATAATATTGTACAAGACTCCTAGAAAAAGAGGATGTTAATCAATGTCTCATCAAAAATGTCTGATATGGCTATTTTAGAAGATCAGGGGCAACAAGTCCAATTGTATGCTACAAATAACATGGGGCTCACATTTCGGTTTGTATTAAGGAAAAATCAGCAGAACTTGAGTTAACCTATGTGCAGGACTCCATAGAAATAGAGAATTTTGACCAATCCAAGTAGAAGATGTTGACCTCAAGTAAGCATCGTCAAGAGGGTCAGAATGAGGCATCCCTTTCAAGCATTTGAATTAGTCAAGATCAGCACAAAGAATTGGTGCAGGATTTTGACAGATGGAAAGGCTGATCAGTTTCAAAAAGAGTTTTCTTCTCAAAAAATAACTCCTTCAAAGGACAAAGGACAAGATACCTAGTTCCCCCCCATCCCGCCCCCCGATCTTAACTAGGATTCTCAGTATGAAGCTCTCCTCTCAGATATCCACAAGCTTTTTCAACAAAATAAGGAATCAGACATAGTGGACCTTATTATGGAGAAGGTGGAAACACTTATGCATGAAATTGTAAATTAGGTAATGAATGAACCTCCATTCTTTGACTATAATAAACCTTTATTGATCTCTCAACGCGGCTGGTAGAAAAGAAAGTGGAGTTGTGTACACGAAAACCAAGAGGTAGAAAACCAAAAAGTAAGAAAACTCAGGAAGAAGTTGAGGAAGGCATCCAAGCCATATTGGATACAAACGGTAGATCATGGAGGGCATTTACTGGTCCTTCTCAACAGAAATAAGGATTATTACTTAGAATGTTAGGGGCAGACATTATTTTATTACAAGAAACAAATATTTCAGACACGCAAATGTCCAAAATTTTTAGTAAATGGTCCGATGCCAATCTGCACATGCCCCTATGAATGGTGCTTTAGGGGGTTCAGCTATTATTTGGAATCCTAAAACAATTGTGGGAAAAGTTGTGGCCTCATCCCATAATTGAATCCTTCTAGATTGCTCGCATTCTGATCTTCAGTTTTGCCTCTTCAAAATATATGGCTTTTCATCTGCAGTTGAGAAAAAGTTCTTATGGAGCATTTTATCAAAAGTTTTGGATCAAGCAAGTGATCCTTGGTGGAGACTTTAATGCAATATTTTCAAATTTAGACCAAAAAGGGATAATTATCCTACAACCAAAACTATATCTGATATTTTAGAATTTGTGGTAGAGAATGGTCTATTAGATTACACTCTTAGTTACCGGATTCATGCATATAGGGTCGGATCCGGGTTCGGGTCCGGATTCACAGACCCAGGAGGATCCACACGAGTCCATGAGGATCCCGCACGAGTCCTCAAGGACCCGCAGGTCCAAGAGACCAAAGGGTCAAACAAAGACTTTAAAAACACATTTTTATATTATTTTTTTTGCTTATAACTCTAAAACGACCCTTCTTATGAGTCTCCAAACACATTTCATTTCTCATTTTCCTCTCTATTATTCTCTCTCATTTTGCTCTCTCATTCTTGCAAGCTTGAAGTGGGGTGATTGTATTCGAAGGAGACTGATTCTGGAGTGACAAATACCTTCCAAGAAGAAGATTTGAGTGATTAAGGTATGCATTTGAACCATAGTCTCTAGTTTTTTGATAGATTATTTCAAGTTTTGAAAATAAATGAATTTTTGCCAAGTTTTTGTATAAGCTTTGAAGTATTTTTTTTTCATTTTTGTTATAGATTGCAACAATGAGTTGTCAAGGCTCAATGGGTGGGGAAGGATCTCAAAAATTTAAAATTGATAAAGGGTCTCCTTTATGGAGACACACCACAAGAATTTCTCAATGTACTGGAGGTGGGGGGTATGTATGGAAATTTAATTTTTGCAAAACACAATATAGAAGCTCCTACTCCCGAGTAAAATTTCATCTTTTAGGCCCTGGGGGTCAAGGGATTAACATGTGTGAGGGGGGAGATAAGAAGGAATTGCCAGCTACACAAATAGCAGCTTTGGTAAAAGAACAAGAAGAAGCTAATAGAATAGTTGCAAAAGGGAAACAAGGTGCTTATATCGGGAAACAGAAAACAATGCTGCCACCCACTCAACTAAGCTCTAGATCACATCCATTCTTGCCTATGCCTTCTACGGATGAAGATGTAGAACCACACAATACCCCGCCACAAGAGACGCCCATTAGATAGGGCATTTCAAAATGAATTAAGAGATATTGCTGATCTCAAAGTTGGATGTTGCCTCTTTGCAAATGGTGTTCCATTCAACTTTGTGAGATCACCTTATTTTAGGGAGATGTGTGAAGGAATAAATGAAGCACCTTCTGGTTACCGTGGCCCTGGATATGAAAAGTTGCGTACCACGATATTACAAAGTGAGAGAAAAAATGTAGAGACCCAACTAAAACCAATAAGAGATTCTTGGGTTCAAACGGGTGTGTCTATTCTTTCAAATGGATGGAAAGATTGCAAAAACCCTCCTTTAATCAATGTAATTGTTGTATCGCCCAAGAGGTCAATGTTTTTGAAGGCGGTTGACTGTGAAGGTGATGTCAAAAATGCAGAGTTCATTGCCCAAATTCTCATTGATTCCATAGAGTCCGTGGCTCATGACAATGTTGTCCAAGTAATTATGGACAATGCAAAATTTTGCAAGGCTGCATGTGCTTTGGTAGAGGCTAGATATGATCACATCTTTTGGACACCGTGCACCTTCCATTCTCTCAATCTAGTGATGAAGGCAATCTGCACAGAAATAGAATGGGTGAAATAGGTGTAGGAGGAGGGTGAGGAGATTCAAATGTTTGTGACAAATCACCATATGTCACAAGCAATTTTCAGAAGTTACTCAAGATTGAAATTGTTGAAGGTAAATTTTAAAATTTAATTTATAATTTATTTAGTTTCATTTATCATTTTATAATTTTTATGTCATGTTTTAACTTTCTACTAACATGTTTTAGGTGGCTGAAACCCGGTTTGCCTCTCACACAATTGTGTTGAGACGTCTTGTCAAGGTGAAGGAGGCTTTATCACAAATGGTTATTAGTAACCAATGGAGCATCTGGAAGCAATCCAATACAGTGAGGGCCCAAAAGGTGAAGGCATTGGTATTAGATGATGATTCGTGGACTCGTGTCATGTCCCCATTTTGGCTGACATCGTTTGGCATGACGGATTTGCCTATCATCGACTCTCGTAGGCAAATGGTTTGGAGGGGGGGTCATTATGTTGATCATTTGATTGCATATTGCTAACAGAGCCTACATTCGGTAGAGCCTACATCCAGTTTGGGCCTACATGCAATTGTAGTGGAGCCTACATCCAGAGTGAGCCTACATCCAGTTTGAGCCTACATCTAGTTGTAGTAGAGCCTACGTTCAGTCTTGAGCCTACGTTCAGTCCTAGTTGGGCCTACATTCAGTTATGAGACATTTGGGCCTACATTGTTATAATTTTGAGTTGAGAAATGTACTTTATTATTATAATGTTATTTTATTATAAAGTACATTATAATTGGATGTTTCTAGAAATTCTAGTAACTTCTCAAGAAAAAGAATAAATAGAGAGCTTGGGCTTTCATTTGGACATGCTTGGATTTGGGATTTCTTCTACTTCTTCATTGTGAAGCAATTTGTAGCCTTGTGGTCTGCAAATACTATTCGATCTTTAGGAACGAATCACTCCCCTAGATTGGCATAACTGAGGTAGTGAAATATCTACTGAAGGGTTGCAAGTTTGGAAGTGGTATTCATCCATTTCAAGTTGAGCTTATTTGGAATCCTCAGATTTACCTGAGGGTTTGAGTTTTGGTTGCAAGAGGAAAAAAGCAATCCGGAAAAGCAGATTCGAAAAAGCAATCCGAAAAAGCAAATCCGAAAAAGCAGATCCAAAAAAGCTGTCCGAAAAAGCAGATCCGAAAAAGCAGTCCGAAAAAGCAGATCCGAAAAAGCAGTCCGAAAAAGCAATCCGAAAAATTATTGCAGCCATCTACAATCAGGTTCCTCATTTCTCATTTGGCATTTGGCATATTTTCTGAGAAATGTATGTTTTCAGCTGAGTACAAAATATAGCTTCAGCACTTTACTATTTTACATTGTACTTATCTTTGTTTGCCATTTGGCATTATTGGTAACAAAGGAAGGCTAGGATTTTGCAAGTGAAAGGGCATTGTAATTTTCAGTCTATCTATATTGCAAACCTAGGCTTTGATGATCATATCATTGACTGAAAAATGTATGGCATTGTTGCAAATTGTTGATATATGAATGGCATATGGTTTTGAGCAATTTCCTACATCATTGATAGTGTTTTAGATGGTATTTGGTTGCTATCTATTATTCTGAAATTTTGGGACAGCGAACTCATATATTGCAAAATAATTTTCTATATTCAGTATTTTTCTTTCAGCAGTGTATTCAGTGCACGCCAACTATTTGACGAATTTTCTCAGTTCAGTATTAATAGTTTTTAGTGGCCTTTATAGTAAGGGTCATTACAATGGTATCAGAGCGGTTTTCTTGCCATCCTGTTGGGTAAGAACCGTCTTTGCATGAGTGACCAGCACTTGATTGATTTCAGTATGGACAGGAATAGTACAGAGTTTCAGAGGACACGATCATGGGCAACAGATAGACACAGTAGAAATGATGGTTATTCAGACATTCGAGATGAACTTAAGAGAATAGACCAGAACTTGTCTGAACAGTGGAATAAGCACCACCGTGTGATGAATGATATACTGTCTGACCCAGCCAAGGTGAATAAGTTGTCAAGTTTTTTATTTGGTAGATCTTCTCGCAAGAGAGATAACATAAGATCGGCTGACACAGTTACTAGAAACCTTCATGAGGATTTTGAGGAACAAGTTAGTATTCTGACAGATGTTTCAGTTTCTACTCAGCCACAGGAGGAAGTGGTGAAGGACACTATGCAGATTGATAGTAACTGTCAACTTGGTACTCAAGTTGAGACAATTGTATACAGGTTGCCTGAGGATGATGTCACAGGTGCTCAGAATAGTAACTACAGCACAATGGATTCAGATGATGATTGTGAGGAGGTTGTTGTGCATGATGATGAGATACATATCAGCGATGAGCAGACATTAAGTATTCATGACTTTGCTGATAGAGAGTATCAGGCACAGTTAGACGATACATCACACGAGGTTGAGGCACATAGCACTTCACATGTTTTGTCCAATCAGCTTAGGGTAAGCGAGGATGGGATTGTGACTTCATTATCTCATCATGACAGGATGTGGGAGATGATGGAGGATCATATCCGGATGATTCAGTCTCAGAGTAGACATAAGGAAGTACAGGCGCAGACCTCTTGTATTGACTTACAGGCGATTAGGGAAGGAATGGGAACGATGAAGATGAGTTATTTACATCTTCTTTCGGACCGTGACCATCTTCTTACCCTTGCCGGAGACTATTCAAACACCTTGAGGAGGAAGGAGGAGGAAGCTGTCAGGCTTTCTTGTGAGCTAGAGGATACCCGAGCCTCTTTGCTGAGTACTCCATTGGCATTACAGGACTCGGAGAGACATGCTGATTTGATACAGGGAGATATTACAAGCACACCGGATTGTGTGATTGGCTCTGATAGTGGTTATAGTACAGTTGATCTTGATGATGTTACAGTAGTTGAGGATACTGTCACATTTGAGGATAGTATAGTTGATCAGAGTGGTGCAGCAGAGAGACATGTGGACGAGCTTTGTCTTGAGGTGAGTTCAGTTCAGGAGTTAGTGCATATGGCAGGGACTCAGCTTTCTTTTACAGTCAGATCACATGTGGTGGATGATAGTTGTGAGAGTACACCTTGCATTCATATCCTGGATTTGGGGACAGTATCAAACAGGTATGTGGAGTTAGCTGGTATTAGTCATATTACTCAGGTGAGGAGTTTACTTGAGTTGCCAGTTGATTTTTGTTCATGGATTAGATGTTGGGATCCTTATCTTAGTACTTGGGATTGTTTTGACCGGAGATATCTATCATTCTTTGGTAGTAGTATCTATTGCACTATCATGGACTTGATTAGTAGTTTACCAAGTGTAGTTCTCATCCATGCCAGCAACTTGTCTGATGCTGGAATTAGTTTTTATACACCTGTGTTGGGCATTGTTCATGTATCCAGTCGACCATTCTTGTTGGAATGGGTTGATGATCTCTCAGACATGATAGAGTTTACAGATGAGTCCCAGGATCGTATTGGTGTTGAGGACATCCAAGAGTATGCTGTGGATAGTCTTGAGGACTTAGCTTCCTTAGCAGATTCTTTCAGTACAGTGGAGTGGGATAGTGATGCTACAGTTTTTGATACTACGTATGTTGATATGAGCTTTGGAGTTGATTCACAAAGTATGGATGGTAGTACTCCAGAGATCAGTGATTTTGAGTCTACTCCTTTGGACAGTACATCAGAGGAGGATTGTAGGAGACAGTCTAGCCAGCACCATCATGTGTCTAGTCAACTAAGAGTTAGTGAGCGAGACATTTTTGCCGCTCGCAAGCATTTTGATGCTGCTCTTTAGTTGTTAGCAGTTTATGGATGGGGTTCTCCTACGAGTGATGATCAGGGAGGCAGTTATCTTTCCTTCATAGAGATCCACTCTTTATGGGAGGCTATCCGGATTCTGAGACAGAATTATATGCAGTTGGTAGCCGACAGAGATTATCTTATGGAGTGGGGCAGTACAGCATATGACGCATTATTGGTCAAGGAAGATGAGGTGAGTGAGCTTACTCAGCAGCTCGAGGTGACTTCTGAGTTTCTTGAGAGTACACAGTTGGCTTTCGAGAAGTCATAGTTTCATTTGGCTTAGGTGACCATGGAGTTAGAGCGACTTCAGTCTTTACCAAATTCTGTACAGTCACAGACCGTGATGTCTGGTGATCCGAGGATGTCCATGGTCGAGATTGCCAAAGACAGTGGAGATGGGGATGCGTCCATCCTTGATACTAGCATTGGCATATCGGGTTCGTTTCCACTAGAGTCAGATTCAATTGAGTTGGGCACTGCAGCTGAACATTGTGGTATGTTTGACATGATGATGGTCTCTACTACTGATGGCATGGAGACTAGTGATGTTGTACCAGAGATCATGTTTGATGTTGATGAATCGGTAGTTGGCATGGTTCCTGTTAGTGATTCTACTCCCTTGGCGGTGTCTTCGGAGGTAGTAGTTAGTTCCGGCTTGGTTAGTGATCGGTTGCAGTTAGTTTCATCTGGATTGCAGTCTGAGCCACTGACTGAGATTGGCGCATTCTATCGGCATTACACTGTGAGGTATGCTCATCAGTTTACCTTTGATGACCATGTTGATGAGATGATGTTACGTAGATATACTTTGGTCCCTAGTGCTTGTCATCAATTATGGGATGGTTTGACGCCACAGGATGAGAGTTGTGATGAGAATGTCATGGCGATAGGTTCTGCAGTTGATATCTTGATAGTGCATGACTTAGAGCAGGAGTGTGGGAGTAATACCTCAGCGGTTGTTGTTATTGATTCTACTCCTTTGGCTATGTCATCTCCTGACTTAGTTGGTGATCAATTGCAATGGGTTGTATCACCTGTGCATGGTGAGCTGTTGACTAAGGTTGGTTTTTTTTATCAGCATTATACTGCAGGGTATGTACATCAGTTTGCATTTGATCCATGTGTTGAGCAGTTGATGGCCGTCAGATTTGGTTTGGTTTCTAGTTCTTGCTATCTATCATGTGATGATTATTCGCCATCAGCAGTATATGGTAGTTATGGTTATGAGACAGTGGTCGGTGAGTTGCAGAGTTGTTTTCACTACAGGAGTTGTACAGTGTGTGGATTTTCCGTACTTAGCGCAGTTTCATTTGGGAGTGTTCACCATTGTCGCAGAGTTGGATTGTGCGCTCTACATAGGCCAGTGGGATGTGTTGGTGATATTTACTATGTTGGCAGTTTGAGTTGTCCTCTCTACTTGGGTTCTGATATTTCGAGAGTTTGTTTCTCGTGGGTTCCTGACTCTAGCAGTTGTGATGTTGGAGTTTGGTTGAGCAGTATTGGTCAGTTTGATTATGGATTCCTCTTGATTATATTTCAGAGAATATTGCAGGAGCTTGCGTTGATTGACAGCAGTTTAGATCATGACTACATTTGGGATGCAGGTGGATTGATTGGTTATTTGTTTAGCCATTGCTTGGGAACAAGCAACTTCAGGAAGGGCGGACTGTCATGTCCCCATTTTGGCTAACATCATTTGGCATGATGGATTTGCCTATCATCGACTCTCGTAGGCAAATGGTTTGGAGAGAGGGTCATTATGTTGATCATTTGATTGCATATTGCTGACAGAGCCTACATTCGGTAGAGCCTACATCCAGTTTGGGCCTACATGCAGTTGTAGTGGAGCCTACATCCAGAGTGAGCCTACATCCAGTTTGAGCCTACATCCAGTTGTAGCAGAGCCTACGTTCAGTCGTAGTTGGGCCTACATTCAGTTATGAGACATCTGGGCCTACATTGTTATAATTTTGAGTTGAGAAATGTACTTTATTATTATAATGTTATTTTATTATAAAGTACATTATAATTGGATGTTTCTAGAAGTTCTAGTAACTTCTCAAGAAAAAGAATAAATAGAGGGCTTGGGCTTTCATTTGGACATGCTTGGATTTGGGATTTCTTCTACTTCTTCATTGTGAAGCAATTTGTAGCCTTGTGGTCTGCAAATACAATTCGATCTTTGTGAACGAATCACTCCCCTAGATTGGCATAACTAAGGTAGTGAAATATCTACTGAAGGGTTGCAAGTTTGGAAGTGGTATTCAGCCATTTCAAGTTGAGCTTATTTGGAATCCTCAGATTTACCTGAGGGTTTGAGTTTTGGTTGCAAGAGGAAAAAAGCAGTCCGAAAAAGCAGATTCGAAAAAGCAGTCCGAAAAAGAAGATCTAAAAAAGCAGATCCGAAAAAGCAATCCGAAAAAGCAGATCCGAAAAAGTAGATCCGAAAAAGCAGTCCGAAAAAGCAGTCCGAAAAATTATTGCAGCTTTCAAAAAATCAGGTTCCTCATTTCTCATTTGGCATTTGGCATATTTTCTAAGAAATGTATGTTTTCAACTGAGTACAAAATATAGCTTCAGCACTTTACTATTTTACATTGTACTTGTCTTTGTTTGCCATTTGGCATTATTGGTAACAAAGGAAGGCTAGGATTTTGCAAGTGAAAGGGCATTGTAATTTTCAGTCTATCTATATTGCAAACCTAGGGTTTGATGATCATATCATTGATTGAAAAATGTATGGCATTGTTGCAAATTGTTGATATATGAATGGCATATGGTTTTGAGCAATTTCCTACATCATTGATAGTGTTTTAGATGGTATTTGGTTGCTATCTATTATTCTGAAATTTTGGGACAGCGAACTCATATATTGCAAAATAATTTCCTATATTCAGTATTTTTCTTTTAGCAGTGTATTCAGTGCATGCCAACTGTTTGACGAATTTTCTCAGTTCAGTATTAGTAGTTTTTAGTGGCCTTTATAGTAAGGGTCATTACAACTCGTGTGGAGTATGTGTTGGTATTCATTGATCCCATCATGTTTATGCTTCGATTTGCCGACACTGATGAACCATCCTTGGGGGATATCTATGACAGCATGGACACAATGTTGGAGAAGATAAAAATGGTAAGTTATAAATTTAATACATTCCTTTATATTTGTTTATTAAGAGTTATTTAAATTCAAAATTGACATAATGATAATGTTGTGAGATTTTCTCACCATCGCCCCATTGCTAATGGGGACCCCCCTCTTTTGCAAGCAGTAGTAGTGGTCTTAGGTTGTCTTTGTTGGTGGCAATTTTCAAGTCCTTGGTCCAGCAGGTGAGGTTCAAGAGTTGGTTTTGGCAATTTTTGACCTCCTGGAAAGTCAAGTCTGTCTGGAGCATGGGCAAGAGTTGTGTTGAATCTTTCGGGAATGTGGAATCTATTATCAATTTAGTTCATACTAAATTGATAAACTGACAAGTGTTTTCTATTGAGGTTTCAACATAAAAGTTTTTGTTTTAAATTTCAAAATGGTAAAGAATTCAGAGAAAGAAAGTACACGTTTAGCATTATAATTGGAAACATCAGAAAGTTCATATTAAGCTACACTTATTTGCATATTACTTTTCAGATTTTGAACAAGTACAGATTTTTTGAGCTTAGCAGAAAAAGAAAGATATGTATGAATTTTGGAAAATTAAGTACAGCATTGAAATTAACCACACAAGCAGTGATTGCTATTAAAAACATAAATGAAAAAACCACAATGAGATAGAGCTCGCAACTTCACTACTGCAGAATGAACGTGCTCTGTTAGGAGCTTACAAAACACTTGTTAGAGTGCTACTCAGTTAGGGGATTTGGTAGAAGATCAGTTAAGATCTTAACTCTATTAGGAGTTGCCTGATTTAAAGGACTTTTAACATCAACAATGATGTTACCCTGTTAGGGGATTTTACAAAGAACCGATTAGGTCCACCCTGATAAAGGGATTTTAACTTGCTTTTACACCTTACAAAAGCAATGATCTTCTATGACACTGATTGCCTGATCAAATCATACCTGTTGATCTCTTCCCCGGTTTGCTTGGCTGTTGAATCTTTTCTGCCTCTTTGCCTTTCACCTCTGGTGACTATGATTGCTACGCAAATGTCTCTTCACTACTCTGTTTACTCAACAATTCTCAACAACCATATTTCTTACGTCCTATGAGCTGTATTTATACAAGAGTTCACCTTAATGAAACCCTTAACTCATAGAACCGTCAGGCTGTAAACTCAACAAGAAATCATGCAACTAGCAAAAAGCTATACATTGTGATCTGGAGTTTACCTTTAAAACATCTGTAGAAATAAAGCTAACTCCTGTTAAAAAGAAAACTCCACTTCAGAGCAGTGGATGTCCCATATAATCCGGTTTTAACTCAAATTGATCCGTAGAATCCGGATTGGATCTTTATGTAGTTAGACTGGTAAATCTTATACTCGATTCATCAATCTATCGGTGCTTACATCTACCAGTACACACAGTTTGTTTCTTGTCTACCATTGTCTTCTAAGTAGCGTGAGTGACCGGTGAGCCCTTACCAGTGCATGGTGTTTGTGAATTTACACTAATGACAAGTCAAATTATTAACAATCTTCCCCTTTGTCATTGGTGGCAAAACCATACACAAAACCATACTCACTTGTGACAATTTATACCTTGGTCTTGTAGACTTTTCTTCCCTCTGTAGCACACTTCCCCTGTCTGAATTCTCCGGTGGTTGAGTGACTAAAGCTGTTCTGTCCTATTCCTGTTATGTTCTACTCTTTCCTCTATTGTCTAAGTGCTGCTCTGCTTCCCATTTCCATTTCTATATCCTCTTCTTTCTACTGCTTCTTCTTCCCCTTTTTTCCTCCATAGGACAAAGGGTTATGCTTCTCTTCACATTTGAAGTTTGGTGAAGATATCCTTATAAATTGTTTTGGCAGAATGAAGGAATGGTGCCCACTGACCAGTTACATATTCTACGTTCTTTTGGGCTGCCTTAATAGAAACAATGATGTTCTCCATATCTTCCATAGATTTGTAATCCGGTTCATTGATCAGAGCTTCTGTAGAAGTAGCTGTTTGGTGCATGATGTCAAATATTGGTGCCAAAAACATCTCAAATCCAATAATGTCTTGGATTCGCTTGTTCTCCTCTTCAGCTGTGTTTCTCAGTATTAGAGCCAGACTTGTCATTTTTAGTTGTAAGTAGTTGCAGTTTTGTTCTTAATATCAAACTTAGAGGACAAGGCTCTAATCTCCTCTGAGGCCTTTGCTGATTTCTCTGACAGATCTTGCAAATATATTTCAAAGTTCGAAGTTCTGCCCATCAAACTTCCTGCCACTTGAAGTTGTTGTTGAAGCATTCTTAGGTTGGTTGACACATTCACCTTGATTTCTTCAACCTGTTTGTGAAGAATCTCCACTCTTTTCTTCTCATAGTGGTCAATTGCCACTGTTTTTGGATCAATTAGATCCTCAGCGATAGTTTGTGCTAGAACTTCCAGTTGATTGATGACCGGTTCATCTTCATCTATGTCAGCATCTGGTACAAAGTTGCATAGAATGTTCTTTATGGTGGTCAGGACCATGTCCTGTTTCTTTTTGGTCAGCTCTTTTAGTTGCCTTATTGACATCTTGCTGATGTCCACCACTTTATCAATGACCTTACTCTTTTTGGCTTCCTTCTCCTCGGCAAATGACAACTTCCTCTTAGATGAGGATCTTGGTATGTTTGTATGTTCATGTTGCCTTTGCTCTTGCTCCGGTTGAGCTTGCTCAATGTCGATTGGGATTTCTTCCTCTTGTCCCTTGTTCTCTTCAGTTCCTTGTTGAGATGTATTTTCTGGTTGGACCTCTAGTTCAGGTAGGACTTGCTCTGCAGGTGGTTCTTCCTCATTTTAAGCATCACCTTCCAGTTGCAGATTAACTTCAACATCTTTTTCTTGTTGAAGGTGATCTTCTGGTGGGACTTCTTCTGTGAGCTGCTCTTCAGCAGTTTGGAGTTCTCCCATAGGTATTTCACTTCCTATCTCTTGCTCAACATTTATTTGTTCACCAGATGTGAACTCCTCTGTTTGAACATTTTCCTTTCCGGTAGAAGGTTCTTCACCAGTGGTGAATCTGACCGGTGGTGCTTGTAATTGTTCAACTAGATCCTGAGGACCTAAATGTCCAGGGTACTGAAATCATAATTTTGCCAGAAATCCAAAGTCGCTTTGTAGACCTCATTTTCAAATCCATTTATTATTTGGGCAACTCTATACTTTGTGTCTAGGTTCATTGCTGCTTCCTCTAGTAGAAGCTTTATTCTTTCTTCACTAAGACTAGGTCTGACTTTTAACAGTGTTTCCCTATTGATCCTTGTGTTAGTGCCTAGACCGCTCCTCCATTTATTCTGAAGCCTAGAATTTAATTCCGGTGGAAAGTGAGACCTGTAGTCCCTTGGAGTTTTGTGAAAGTCTAGAAAAGTTTCCAATATAGCTACAATTACTGCCTACTTATCATCTTCTTCTAGCACACTATACCACTTAGCAGCATTGAGTATTATACCGAAGTCCATTACTTCATCAACTATATCATTGACTGACATAGGTTTAGTGTTACCTTTGCTCAGAGAGATGAGAACGGCTGGTCATGCAGACTCGTTGCTCTTGTCATCAGTGATGTCAATGACCGGTATTGTGGAGGTCTTTTCTTTGACAAGTGCTTCCGCTCCAAGCACTCCTTTGCCTTTACCGGTGTCAGGGACTGATTGAACTATGGCTCTTTGGCATTCTTCCTCAGTTTGCTGCTGGGTCTAAAGAAGTTTGGTCCACATCACTACTCTTTCCTCATGCACTTTCTCAGCTTCCCCAATAAGCATGAGACCGATCCTCCTTTTTGTTAAGAAGGATTGCTGATGCAGTTCGGCCTGTTTGGTGGCATCTCCCAAAGTCAGGTGGTTCTAAACCTCTAGAAGAGCACGTATCCTCCGCTCCTCTCTTTCCATTGAAGCTTTCCATCTAGCTTCAATTATTTCTAGGAGATCCTTAGGTACAGTCTTGTGAAGTTCGTTAGGATGTAGATTGAATTTATGAAGGCAAAATACTATCGCTTCTTCAATTTTCCTTTTGTCTTCATCATTGCTTAATTCGCACCTTCTTCCCACTTGTCCTAACCTCCCTGTATCTTTTATTCCTGCTACTAATTCATCAATATCTTGTCTTTTTGGTCTTGGTTCAGGTTCCTTCACCGGGTTGCTTGAACCCCTCTTCCTTTTGATTAAGGGAACTGTATCTTCTGAGTCTGACTCCTCTTGTTCTGCAATCTGGCCACTGGATACCAGTTTTATCTTCTTCTTTTGAGCCTTGGGTTGCTCTGTTGTTGGTTTCTTCTTTGGTGTGGGAGTCCTTTTCGTGTAGACAATTTTGATCGGTGCCCTCTTCTTCAGATTCTCCTGAATCTCTGCGAATGTACCGAACCGGTAGGCAGTGAGATCCAGATTTGCTTCATTCAAGGCATCAACATATGCCTTAGCAGTCTTGGAAGTGATCTCATATCCTAGATCAGGAGCATATACTTCTCTTGGTTCCACTGGTTGAATGATGCAGTTATCGGTGGTAACCAGAAAGCATACATCGTCCTTGTACAGGTCAACAATAGTTGACGGCACCCTCTCTTGCGTGCATTTTTAATTGAAATGCCCCAAAGTGTTAATCAAGCTAAGAGTAATTACAACTTGGAACTTGGTTTATAAAACAGTCAGTAAATACACAAAAAACTTCTTACAATGTTGGCAAAACTAAGAACAAAGGCAAGGCACCTAAAGTTCAGAAGGTGCAATTTGATGTGCCCAACAAGGAATCAAAAATAGCTATTGGGGGAAAAGAGTCAAAAACAAATAATGACACTAAGGCTTCTTCTTCAAGTGAGAAGCACAAGTTTATAAAAAGTGATGTGAACAAAAGCATGCTCCAAAGTGTGTCAAACATCCCCTCTTTTGACATGGCACAAACTTTGTCTCAAATGAAAGTTTTAGTCCCTTTAATGGAAATGCTCAAGATTAAAGAACATAGAAATGTTGCTATTTCATTATTTTCAAGTGCATTGACAAAACCATATGGAAAATCCAAAGACACAAACAACACTGTTAAAATTGAAGAAATTAAAGCTCTTGAGGTTTATGTTGGTAATAGAATAACCAAAGTACCGTCCCAGGTTGATCCATTCTATCTTACACTGTTTGTCAATAAATAGGTTGATCAGAAATTGTATGATAGATTCAAGAGCTGCTGCAAATGTAATTCCATATGGTGTGATAAAACAATTAGGCATGTGGATTGCCACTTCATATGGTAAGTGTTATGCAATGGATAATAGGGAGGTCCCTGTTATTGGAACTATGAAAGATGTAGAAGTCAAGCTTGTTGCATTTCCTAAAGCTGTATACAAGATGGATATTCTGGTTGTAGACATTTTACTCTGATATGGAATATTATTATATAGACAATGGGCAGCAGCAGTTGGGGGTAATGTACAGCTAGACCTGCCATATACTACAATCCCAGTGAATGGAAAAGAAGTTAAGCTTTTTAGAGAATCGAGACCACCTAGAGTTGTAGAATTAGTTAACCCAAATAACATGACTTGCTTTTGTGATGTGGATTTGGCAAATTTTACAATTAAGCAAGTTGAGCCATTGTTGAGAAGTACAAACCCAATAGTAAGTGAAATACTAAAAGGAGCATGATGTGATATGGCAGATGTTCTTTGATGGTGCATGCTCCAAAGAAGGGTCTGGTGCTGGTATACTATTTATTTCTCCAACTGGTAAGACATTCAAATATTCATTTTTACTTATTTTTTAGTGTACAAACAATACTGTTGAATATGAAGCATTGCTTTTGCGTTTACAAGTTGCTCTCAAACATGGAATTAAAATATTAAGATTTTTTGGAGACTCGGAACTAGTTGTTTCCCAAATTATATCAAAATATGCTTCTAAGAATAAAAGACTCAAATAGTACAAGCATGCAATATGGGACTCAATTGAATTTTTTGATACCTTTTAATTCGATTGAGTAAGAAGGCTGACTTTGTCTTGAAATATGATGATGATACACTAGTTGACATCTCACAGGTTTGGTCTCCGAGGAGATGGTGCAAACTCTGAATCTGAAGAGGATTAAACATCTAGATCCTTAATGGATTGATTGGATACAAGATGACCACAAGATTTTGCTAAGCGAAAAATGTCTGGTCACTTTCCAAAATGAACTGTATAGGGATGAAGTTTTGTATGGTATCATGCCAATAGATGAATGTGACCTCTTGTTGGGAAGAGTTTGGTACTATGATTATAGAGCAACACATGATGGGTAGAGGAATACTTACACCATTGACAAGGATGGAAAGAAGCATACCTTGATTCCCTTGAAGGAGCAATAGAAGTTGGTGGTGTGTGGAGGTGCAAGGATTTATTTAGTAGATGGAAGTTCTTGGGGACTGAAGGCTCATCCCAAGAGAATGTGGTAGTGAGGGAGCTCAAATGGTTGATACAAAAGAGGTGGAAGTGTCACAAATGGAGGTTGTGGAGATACTTGAGGAATTTCAAGATGTAGTGTCAGAAAATGTTTCAAAGGGACTACCACTAGTTCAGAGTGTAAGGACCTTCCTATCCTAAGAATAAAATAATAAATCTCAAGAACTAATGATAAAAAAAATTCTTTAAAATACACACCATTTTTTTCTGTTTATTTTCCAATGCCAAAAATTGATTGCTCGGGAGATACATTTCAATTTCATAAGAAGGTCCATATAGTACATAATTTACTTAGCCAAACTGGGCTCTTTTATCTTGGGCATTAAGTGGTCATCTGGGCCATATGTCTAGAAGTATAATCAAGAATGTAGGACTTGCCAAGCGGCTAAAGGAGGTTGCCAAAATACCGAATTGTATACACCACTATCAATTCCAAATATACCTTGGGACAATACCAGTATGGATTTTGTGTTGGGATTGCCAAGAACTCAGAGGGGACATTAGTTCATTTTCATGGTGGTGAACAAAATATCTACAATGGCATGCTTCATCCTTGCAAGAAGACTCATGAAGAGGTCCAAGGAGCATTGCTCATTTATTCTTCCAAGGAGATTGCATGGATTACCAAGGAGAGTGTTGTTTCAAACTAGGATACCAAGTTTACTGGATACTTTTGGAGGACATTGTGGAAGAAGATGCAAAGACACCTGAAATTTAGTTTAACATTCCACCCACAGATAGATGGACAAACCAAAGTAGTGAACAAAAGTTTGGGCAACTTGCTCAGATGCTTGTTTACAGATATAACAGGAAATTGAGACTCAATTCTACTACAAGTAATACTTACGTTCACCAATTTAGTAAATTGGAGGACTGGAAGGACAACATTTGAACTTGTTACTGAACTGCAACCTAGAGGAGTGTCTGAACTTAGAGATAACAGCCCGCATGATAAGAAAATTGTGGAAGCAAAGGAGTTTGCAAGACACATCAAGACAATTCATGTGGAGGTTTGATGACACTTAGAAATCATGAACATCCAGTACAACGAGCGAGAATATGTCAAACAAAGCTTGAAGGAAATCACAGAAGGTGATGAGGTCATGGTCTATCTCCGAAAAGAGAGATTTTCGGCTAGCACCTACAATAAGCTGAAGATGAACTTCAAATCATGCAAGATTATCTAGATATTTTATTTTAGAAATGCCTTCTAGAGGGAGTATGAATTCCACTAATCCTCAACTTTAAAAATCTCCATCAGTTTCATGGACCATTGAAGGATGACTCAAAAGTATTGCCACAACAACAATAGCCACAAGCACCACCAAAGAAGATTGAGAAAATATTGCATAGTCAAACAAGGCATAACACCCAAAATAAGGAATCCCTCGCCAAATGGAGGAACATACCATCAGAAGATGCAACTTAGATCCCAAAGAGTGAGCTGGAACAGTTGGTGGCACACCTAACAACATGCAAGGCACATATTTCAAATAACCGCGGGGGTATGATGCAGGAGCTTCCTGGAAAAACTCATTTTCGACTCAATTGAGTAGCATATAGAGTGTTTTCGAACCTTCTAGAGAAGATCACGAGGCATATATATATATATATATATATATATATTGAAACCTCGGACAATCAAACCTTTGAAATAAGGGTGATTCTTGTGCGAAATTACACCAACCTAACAGTCCCAATTGGTGCTGAGAGAGGAGGGGTGAATCAGCACCTCTAAAACTTTACTCTACAAATCTGATGAGGTTAACTTACAACTGAAAGAAAAAATAGATTCATGCATATAATAATAGTAAGCAACCAATCACACAGTGACACCAGATTTATCACGTGGAAACCCGATTAGGGTGAAAACCACGGTGTGAGAAGACCCCACAAAATTTGTACTCTTCTGGAGTAGGAGCCTTCCCAGTTAGAGGAAAAATAACACATTTGCTAGATGCGACCCGGTTAAGGGATTTGTTACAATAAAGTCTGTTAGGACCTGCCTGGGTAGAGGACATTGAACACCTTCAAGGATGTGATGTCCCCTTCTAGCTAGCGACATCATGCTAATAAGTGATTAGCCTATCAGTGGATCCTCGTAGGTTAGTAGGCATGGATAGGGGGTCTTTTCAGGCACAGTGAAGGTATGGTTTTCAGATGGTTCAGTAGTGGCAGAGTTCAATGTTTTCAGTTGGCTTAAGAAATTGTTTTTGGCTCAGTTATATGGATTTTGCTATTTTTAGCAAAGGTTTCTATATTTGGGTTTATTTTTGAGCCATAGATACGGACACCTGCTATTTTTAAAAATATTATTTGATTGCATGGGAAATTATTAGACCAATTCCAATTCTAGACGGTTAAGCCAAATTCTCATTTTTAAGGGAGTTATTCAGTTTTCAATGGTTATATATTTTAATTAAACGACAAAGGATTTAATATAAAGTTAAATTGACTTTATATTTAAATCACTTAAGTGATGGGTTTATAACACATCGAATGGGGCCAATTGAGTATTTTATTTTGGAGGTGAATTATTAAAAGCTTTCCCTAAGTTTAATTCAATTAAATGTTAATGATTTTATTTAATGTTATTTCATTAAATATATCGCAGCCTTGAAGAGGATTTTTTATTAGGGTTTTGGAGGCCTATATTTGACTGGGAAATGAAGAATGAGCTATCCATTGTTATTTTATAAATTGATCATTGTGATTTCAAGCTCTGAGAAGGGTTTCAGCTTTGCCATTGAAGAATGTAGTTCTTCTGTGTGTATCCATTTGAGTTGGTGAAATATCCAGTGAATTTGGAATTTCAGAGAGTTTCATCCAGAGACTCTATTTGTGCTTCAACATTATTAGTTTCAGCAGCAAGAAGGAGAACATAGTACTTAATTCCAACTTTATGGAGGAATAATTCATAGCCATTATCCTCTTTCAGATTTACAGCCACAACATTGTAGAGTTGAAATAAATAAGTTCCTGCAGCAGCCAGTGTATTCTCCTAGGTTTTTTTATGCATTTTGTAGTTGCCTTTGTTAATCATTTTCCAATAAAGGATTGTCTTGATTTCCATTTGTATTTCATTTGGAAAATAAATAGAAGTTGCAGTAGTTAATTGAATAGTTTCAGAATTTCAGATTATTGCATATTTTCTTTTTAATTCTAAAACCCTTGAAAATCCAAAAAATTCATAAACTTTCAAACAACGAATTGAGATAAACATCTGCAGTAGTTAAGAACCAATTTGCGGTTCTTACAAAGGATGTCACCCGGTTAAGGGATTTGATACAAGGGACCTATTAGAGTCCACCCAAATACTAGGATTTAGTTATTGTAGTTTGCTACAAAACAATAGAGTGAATGACCTTTTACAATTGACTACACACAGTCTGATGAGATCTCTATTCCTGCTCAACTGAGAAGTAACACCGGTCAGTGAAGGTGTCTTCTCCTTTACTTTTGTGCTTCTTTGCACAGTTCTTCTTTTTCACTTCTTTCTATTTCTCCCTGGCTTCAACAGCTTACAGGTTCCCTCTTTTTCACGGTAGAATGAAGGCAACTTTTATTTGCCTTAGATAGAAGAATATATAGGGTTCAAACCCTAATTGTGCTCATCATGCATGACCTAACTTCATATCCTTATCGGATTCATCATGTGGTGAAGTGTCAGTTATCTAAGGAAACATTTGATGCATGCCCTTGCTTTTTCAACCAAATGAAGAAAACAGTAGTTCCGTGCCAGCCAACTTTCCTTCACCGAACATAACACTTTGATTTAAAGCCGCTGATGCTAGTTTTAAATCCTTCAATCGCGCCTCAAAAATCCATTGATTCCGGATTTAAATCCGTCAGTTGTGCCTCAAACCGATCACCAAGATAACTCAAAGTCACCCGGAATCACTACAATAAATCCTGGTCAAAAAGAGTTGGTTGGAACAGACAGTTGACTATGACTTCCTCGGTTCATACCGGAGTCTTATAATATATCGGTTGAGTTCTTCAAGATGTAAACAGGTAAGAGTCTTTACCCTGTTGCTGTCTCTTTCTTGGCTTACCGGTTTCTACAGTCCTTGGTTTGCTATTCGTAGCTTGGCTAACCGGTTGCTCTATCCTTGGTTGATTACTGGTTGCAGCACGATCCTCAGCTGATGCTGGAATCCTCTTTTCCTTTATTGTGTACATAGCCCGGTGGCTAAGGATGTGTATAGTGACTGGTGGTATATGCATGTAGTCACAACATTCTTGTATAGTGACATCATCGGCCAAACCATCCTTCTTTCATATAGCTCCTTTCATATAGATTTGTTTGGTTTTGTGGACTTTATAGACATGACAAGTCTCTATGCTCTTTTTTTCAATCAATGACAACACCAGTACTGATGACAGGCTTACCGGTTATCATCACTTCATGCCAACAATCTCCCCCTTTGGCATTGATGGAAAAACTATTATGCACAATCACCTTACTATGCTTATATCTGTGTACATCTGCAACTACTATAGTCCTTCGATTATTGTCAAATTCTCCTCCTTTTCGACAAGGATGCCAAAGGCTTAGTCAGAGAGACTACCTTTGTCTAATCTCCTCCCCCTATGAGCAGCATTCCTTCTTCATCAGTCCAGAAAAGATGAGATTTAACCTTCTGTTGAAGCACAATGAACTAATGACAACCTTTTCAGATTTACTGAAGATCATGAAGGGGTATTACCCCTAGTTTACCTCTGAGATACTCGAAGGTACTCTTTGGTAAAGACTTAGTGAAAATATCTACAATTTTTTCCTTGGTGGGAACATACTCTAATCTCACCTCCTTGTCTTGTACAAGCTCTCTCAAGTAATGATACTTGATAGAAATATGCTTTGTCTTGGAGTGCATGACAGGGTTCTTGGATATGTTGACTACACTGGTGCTATCACAATAGATAGCTATTGGTTCAGGTACCCGTTCTTTAATTCCTTCTCAGAGTTGTTTTATCCAGATCACTTGTGTGCAATTGATTGCAGCAGCAACATATTCAACTTCTGCAGTAGACCATAATCCTCAGTTCCTCTTAGATATCTGAAAATTCTCTTTACTGCTATTAGATGTGTCTCTTTTGGATTTGCAGAGAATCTTGCCACTATGCCAATAGCATGAGCAATGTTTGGTCTACTGTGAACGGCATACTGCTGTTTACCTATCATGGACCGATGCATTGTTTCATGTACTTCTTTGGCATCATCCTCCTTTGATAAATTGAGGTTAGTTATCATTGGGGTTCCAACCGATTTGGAATCATCAAGTCCAAAGGTCTTAAGAATTTCTTTGATATATTTGGACTGAGAAATAAAAATTCCTTCTTTTAGCTGATGGACCTGTAGTCCAATGAAGAATTTTATTGCGCCTATCATAGACATCTCAAATTCTTTCTTCATCTCTTCAACAAAGGCTTTGCTCATCCTGTCATCGCCCCCAAAGATGATATCATCCACGAAGATCTCAACAATCAGAATTCCATCTTCTCCGGTCTTGAGATACATATTACTGTTGTCCCCGGTTCTTGTGAATCCTATGGTCAGAATGTATGAGTGCATCCTCTCATACCAAGCCTTTGGAGCTTGCTTAAGCCCATAAAAAGCTTTATTCAGTTTACAAACCATTCCATCCTTATGTGCAGATGTGAAGCCTTCCGGTTGTTCAATGTAGACTTCTTCCTCCAATATTCCATTTACAAATGCGGACTTACCATCCATCTGATAAACTTTGAATCCCTTGTGGGCAGCATAGGCGAGCAGAATTCTTACTCCTTCCAGTCTTGCTACTGGTGCAAAGGTTTCTCCATAGTCCAATCCAGCTTCCTGAGCATATCCTTTGCAGACCAATCTTTCCTTATTTCTTATTACTTTTCCATCCTCATTCAACTCGTTCCTGAAGACCCACTTGGTTCCTATGAAGATTTGGCCTTAGGTCTTGGCACAAGTTCCAATATTTCGTTCTTTTCAATCTGCTCAATTTCTTCCTCCATGGCTTTGACCCAATTGTCATCTTCTAGAGCTTCTCTAGTGGATTTGGGCTCCACACAAGAAAGTAAATAGATATTCTCTCTAGCCTTTTTCCTAGTTAAGATATTTGAATGTTTGTCACCAATTATATTGTCAAGGGAATGATATGTGATGTACCTTGGAAGAACCGGTCTCTGTTCCCGGTCAGGTTCTTTCGGTTGAGCATTATCTTCATCATGGTTCTGGGCATCCATTTGTTCATTGTCCTGCATTGGCCTGTTGGGATCAAGAACGATCTCCTGCTCTAGATGTCTATCCATGTGTACTCCATCTTTTTTCATGGCTTTGTTGAACTCAAAGGCATTTCCTTTATTTAGCCTCTCAAGACTGTCATGATCCTCGTGACCAGTCTTCTTATCTGGTTTTGAAGATTCAACAACTTTTACGTTGATGCTTTCAACTATCTTGCCTATTCTTTTGTTCAGACACCAATAGACCTTACTCTTGGTAGAGTAGCCCAAAAATGTTCCTTCGTCACTCTTAGGATCAAGCTTTCCAAAGTACATATCTCTTTTGATATAACATTTCCTACCAAAGATTTTGAAGTAGCTTACACTGGGAGAATGCTTAAACCATAGTTCGTAAGGAGTCGTACCGGTTCCCTTCTTGACTTGGATCCGATTGAGTGTGTAGACAGCGGTACTGACAGCTTCCCTTCAAATGTGATGAGGCAGATGTTGTTACCTTACCGGTTACTAAGAGGGGGGGGGGGTGAATCAGAAAATACTAAAACTAATTATTTAATATTTGCAAAACAGATTCTTGAATGCAAAGTAGAAAGTCAACAGTCATTCACAACCCTAAACTAAATCACACTGATCTACACAATTGTTCGTACAAGGAAACTCTCGGCTAGAGAGAAAAAACAACGGTGAGACAGAGCTCACAACTTCACTAGTTTTAATGGAGGTGCCCAGTTAGGAGCATACAAAGCACTAGCTATGGTGCTACCCGGTTAAGGGATTTTTACAAAAGATCGTTTAGGATCTAAGCCCTGTTAGGAGCTGCCTGTTTACAGGACTTTAAACATCAAACAAGATGTTACCCTGTTAAGGGATATTTACAATGAACCGATTAGGGTCACCCTAATAGAGGGATTTCAATATTCTTTCACTACTGATAAACGTAATGATCTATTGTGACACTGAATGTCTGATTAGATCATACCTCTGTTCCTTGTTAGCCTAGATGTTGAACTCTGCTACCTTTGTGTAGCATTTCTCAAAAGATCTCTCTCTTCTACTCTATGCAATCATCTAATTCCAACAACCCATCTTCCGTCCTATGACCTGTATTTATACAAGAGATTCTCCGTAATGAAACCCTTAACTCAGAACCGCCAGGCTGCAAACTCCGCAATAAATCATGCAATCAGCAAAAATCTATGCGTACTGAACTGGAGTTTACCTTGCAAGACATCCGCATGAATTAAAGCGAACTCCTGTTAAAAAGCTAACTCCACTTCTAAGCGGTGGATATCCCGTATAATCTTGCTTTTAACTAAAACTGATCCACTAAACCCTGTGCGGATCTTTAGGCTGCTTTAGACCAGTGTGACCTTATATCCGATTCAACTTGTGCATACTGAGACCGATGTGTGTCCTTACCGTTGAGTATTATCGACCGGTGCATACATTATGTTGCTTGTCTACCAATGTCGACTGGGAGTAGCGAGCAACTGGTGATGTTAGACCAGTGGGAATGGTTTTGATGAGATACACTAATGACAACTTATGCAAACAATCTTCCCCTTTATCATTGGTGGCAAAACCATACACAAAAACCATTTGCACTTACTTCCCCTACCTTACAGCTCCGGTGTCTGTGATGTTCCTCTCTTTCTTTGTTCCCTACCATTCTACTCGTCTTCTTCCCTCTGTTCCTGTTCATCCTTGGTACCGATTTGCTTCTTCCCCTTTTTGCCTCTAGAGGACAAGGGATTATGGCTTCGGTCATATTTGAAGTTGTGTGAAAATATCCTTATAGATATTCCTTGTTGAATGCAGAAATGGTGCCCATTGATTGGTTATATGTTCAATGTTGTGTTGGGCAGCTCTGAGAGAAACGATGTTCTCCATATCATCAACATTTTTACAGTCGGGTTCATTAATCAAAACATTAGCTGAAGTAGCTATTTGGTGCATGATATCAATAGTTGGGGCTAAAAACATCTAGAAACCTATGTCTTGAATTCTTTTGTTCTTTTCTTCTGCAGTCTTTCTGAGTACTAGAGTAAGACTAGTCATTTCTCTGCTGAAAGCTATAGCCGTTTTGGTCTTGATGTCGAATTGGTTGGACAAAGCTTTTATGTCTTCCGAAGTCTTTGTAGCTTTGTTAGTTAAGTCAGTCATGAAAATTTCAAAATTTGAAGTTTTGCTTAACAAATTTTCTGCAAGTTGTATCTGTTGTTGAAGAACTTTTAGATTATTTAGCAGAATAGCTTTAATGTTTGCAGCTTGCTTGTGAAGAAGCTCCACTCTTTTCTACGCATAATGATCAATGGCCACTATTTCTGGATCAGTCAGATCCTCACCGATGCTTGCAGTCAGCACTTCCAGGTGATCAATGACCGGTTCATCTTCATCGATATCAGCATCCGGCACAAAGTGATATAGGATATCTTTTACTTTATTCAGAACCATATCCTGTTTCCTTTTAGTGAGCATTTTCAGCTGTCATGTTGACATTTTGCTGATGTCAACTATTGTATCGATTGCTTTGCTCCTTTTTGCTTCAGATTCTCCTAAGGTTGTGATTTTTTTTTGGAGTTGGCAAGAGTTTCTAGATCCTTCTCTCTACTCGGTTCTGGTGCCTTCGGGGCTTGCTCATGTTCTTTTTCATCCTATTGATCTGTCTTGTTTCCCTTTTCTGGTCTGGCTTCTTGCTGTTGAATGTGAATCTCAGGTATAGCATCTTCTACTTGATATGAGGGCTCTTGTGACTGCAGCTGTTCTTCAGCTATATGAAGATCTTCTATAGGGATCCCTTCGCCTCTTTGATCTAATCTGTCAGTAGGAAGATTGACAGAAGTTTGTCCCAATGTAACCGGTTCACTAGAAGTTAACTTTTCTGTGATGACTTCCTACTCATCAGATATCAGAGTCTGTGTAGTAGTAAACTGAACAGCTGGATCCAAAATTGTGGTGGTGTGATCGAGAGGACCTGTTTCTTCAAGGGAACTAAAATCATACTGCTCCCAGAAATCCAAAGTTTCTTTAAAGACTTCGTTCTCATAACCATTGAGAATCTTGGCGACTCTGTAATTTGTGTCTAGATTCATAGATGCAGCGCCTAAAAGAAGTGAGACATTTTTATCGCTCGAGCCAGGTCTAGCTTTCTTTAGAGCTTCTTTATTGATTTGAGAATTTCTCTCCAGACCGGTTCTCCATTTTTCCTGAAGCTTGCCATTCAATTCAAGAGGAAATTTGCCTCTATAATCTCTGGGTGTTTCCATGAAGTATAGAAGACTTTCAACAAGAGCTTTTTCAATTGCCCGTTTCTCTTCCTCAGCCAACACGCTATACCATTTGGTCGCATTATCTATTTCTCCAAAATTGGTAATTTCAGCTATAACGTCATTAACAGTCATGATGTGAGCCTTACCTTTTTCTGGAGATACAAGAAGGGTAGGATTTGTCAGTTCACCGGTAATGTCAACAATGACTGGTTTCTCTACTCCAAGTACTCCTTTACCCTTTTCGATGTCATGAACCGGTGGAGCTGTTGCTTTTTGTCGTGCTTCTTCCGCTTGTTGCTATGTCTGAATAAGGTTGCTCCAAATGGCTACTCCGTCAGTATGGACTTTCTCGGTTTCTCCAATCAGCAAGAGGTTTGTTCTTTTCTTTAACAAGAAATTATGCTGGTGTAGTTCATCTTGTTGACCCGCTTCTTCTAGGATGAGGTGATTTGGCACTTCTAGCAGAGCTTGAATCCTTAGTTCTTTTTCCTTTTCCATAGAGGCTTTACACCTGCTTTGAAGAATATTCGACAGATCCTTAGGCAATACTATTTGAAGTTCTGTAGGGCTTAGATTGAACTTATTAATGCATTCAACAATAGCGACTTCAATTTTCCTTCGGTCTTCATCGTTTGCCAAAGTATATCTTCTATCAACATTACCCATTGCTCTGGTTTCTTTCAGTGCTGTTATGAATTCATCTATTGTTGGTTTACCTCTTCTTGGTGGATCCACCTTTGCTTGCTTACCGGTCCTCTTCTTTCTTTCGCTGAGTGGAACTGTATCCTCCGTATCGGTCTCTTCTGCTTCTTGCTCCTATGCGCTAGGCTCCTGTTGAGCTTTTCTCTTTTGAGCTATTTCCGGTTTCTTCTTTGGCGTGGACGATCTTTTGACATAGACATTTTTTATAAGCAATTTCTTTAAATTCTTCTCTATCTCCTCGTAGGTTCCAAACCATTGAGCACCGAGATCCAGGCGTGCGTTTTCCAGGGCTTCTACATACACCGTTGCAAACATTGCTGTGATTTGGTATCCAAACTCAAGTGCGTACTCATTTCTTGGTTCTACTGCTTGAATGATGCAAGCATCAGTAGACACCAGAAAACATACCTCCTTTTTGTATTTTTCAACAATAGTTGATGGGATTCTTTCTCTGGTATGCATTTTTAGTTGAAATGCATTGAAGTGATTGGCCATTTCCTTATCAAACTGATCTCCCAGTTCGTTAGCCATATCTCAAATTCACATCATGACCGATCTATCTGTTGTCCATGTTACTTTTCCTTTCCCGGGAAAGAAATTAGAATGGTAGAAGTAAAGACAAACTAGGAGTGTTCCAAATTTCAGTGATTTCTTCTTTACGATGCCCAGCTTCTTCATCTTTTCAAAGATTTGTCCTCTTAGCATTTCGCACAAATCGTATTGTGCATTGTCGTGAACAATCCTGTGGGCTGCATGTATGCCTCCACCCGGTATGCTATTGAGGTTACTAGATTGATATACCTTGTAACCAATTACTGCTGATGTGAACCGAACAACTAGATCCTCAATGTCAGTCACGGTCATCAAACGCTTGTCGGATTTTAATTTTGTCAAATTAGCCACCACTGCATTAGATATGGTTCTTAGTGTAAGTGCCTCTCCCTGATCACAGAACCCGGTTACCCTGTGAATATCTTCTTTAGTGAACGAAGTGTGGATTCCCCTCATAAGCCAAAATCCTGGATCATGCACCCGACTGACCACCATTTGAATCCATTCAGCTTTGAAGATAATTGGATACGAGGCAACATTTACGATTCCAGACGATACTAGCTTTTCGTAACCACGTGGGTGATTATTGCCTGAGCTTGGCAAGAGAAAGTCGCTTTGTATGTAAGATTCTCCTAGCTTCTCTTGCTTTGCATGAATAAACGCAATTACATCTTCAGTCAGGAGCACTCCTTTGGGTATTGAGGAGAGCACACCAGCCATGTCGATCTCCCTATCTTGTTTAGGCGAAATGCCAAAGGGACTATGATCTACTTGTTTTGCAGGAACACGCTTAGCTACACTTGATGAGGATGCCATTGCTCTCACTGGGTTGCTGAAGATGATTAGATCGGTTTGACAGGTGATCTTACTTAATGATCAAATGCAAGAATATTGCTCTAGCAGAAACCAGATAACAAAAATCACAAGGTGAAAAGAAATGAGTTATCCTTCTTTTCTTATATAGGATTAGGTCATAACGGTAATTACCAAATGGTAACGATTTGTTAAACGGCTATAGTAATAGATGCTTTACCTAACCTTTCTTGTCGCTTTTGCAAATCGATAGTCTGGCCCCTTTGATTAGCCATGTCCCTGTTGATCACCTTATGTCTTTCCAGTCTGACTTGTAGTCTAAGTGAGAAAGAACTCATCAGTTCTACTGGGAACAATAGTTGTACTACCGGTTCCCTCTAGGCCTGGAGGACTCAATTAGCAGAAGAAATATCACCATCTTGTGATGATGATTTTGCCTCTGTTGCCTCCTCGGTAGAGTTCTTTAATTCTTTGACAAATCAAATTTTCTTTACTACTTTCTTGGTTTCTTTGTCTTTGTTGTTCCTTTTATCAGAACTCAAGGTCTTCACCACCGGTCCGTCCGATCCTTTATTTTTGTTCTTGACCTAATTCCAGCAATCCTTGGCGCGTGACCGACTTTGTTGCAGTAGTGACAGACTATACTAGTTTCTTTCCATGGATTCATCTGTTAGGAAATCAGATCTTTGGGAATATAATGTTATTTATTTTAATACAGATATATATATATGAATACCTCTAATTTTAATTTTAATGCATATATTATTGTATGCAGTGAGGGAGAATAGCAATGTACGTTGTAACTGATTGTATTCAAACCCTCACTGCACACAATATATATATATTAGTGAGCGGCCACATCCAAAGGATCGTGACCCTCACAAATGAAACAATGCATATACTAAACACAGCGCATATCATTAACAATAATCACAGCGCATATTAATAAAGAATAATCACAGCACATATCAATAAAGACAGTCGCTGTGTTAATGTAAGCGACTGTTAACAACAGTCGCTTACATTAACATAGGGACTATTAATGTAAGCCGACAACCATGGCAATCGGCATTGTATATGATGTGATGTATAAAGTTCGATAAAGCATTTCATTCTTTATTTCGATAATGCAACAATATTATCATTATTATATTGTTAATATAGTAATGATAATATAATATAATATATATCATGTATTATTATCATTACTATATTAATAATATAATAATGATAATAATATAATTGTTACTAAATTTCTAGGCATGTTGAAATTTAGTTTTATTGTAACATTGTATAAACTGATCATGCATTGTTCTTTTCATTTCATTTCAATTATCTTATTCTGAGCAAGAAAGGGCAAAGTTCATTGTATAGATCAATTTGATATATACAATTTTCATTTTTACAACTGATAAAATGATTTGAAATACTGAAGAGAAAATCTCACACAAGCCGTGAGTATAGCTTACTAGCTTTCTACTAAAAATGGAATTGCATTGCATAAACAGATGGAATATGTATTTAAAAAAAATATATAGAAGTGAGGTTAGGGATAACCAGTCATTGCCTTTTATGCTTTGACTGGTTATATCCTGCAACATTGTTTTCATCCAGCTCCTAACCTCCAAGATTTCGTGATATTTGCAAAAAATGAAAAGAAAGTAATGTTAGATCTTGAAAGATCTAAGCAATGACACGATATCCTAAGCTACTATTACATATGCAATCTGTTTTTGCAATTCAAATATCAAAAGAAAGTAAGCTGTATTCATTGTTCAACTGAAAGAGCTCTCTAAAAGACAAAAAGGTTGTTTACAGGTGTCACGAGCCCGTGCTTGAAACTTGTGAACAAACTTTTTCAGTAAACATAAGAAAAGAAAGTACATCAGTGATTGTTGCTGCAAAGAAGCATTAAAGGGACGTGCTGTTTTTAGCATTGAAACCTTTTGTATCAAATCAGTAGCAATAAGTGTTAAACCAGTATGAGATATTAAAGGGATAGTTTGATACTTGAAACCTTTTATCTCACTTTACCAGATAATTTCGCAGTATTTTCATAACAGAGAGGTTCATGTTGCTTTTAGTTTCATGCTTAATACAGCAAAAATCTCAACGAAACTAATCATCACGTAAGTTTCATTGAGATGTTTGTGGCATTAAGTTAAGATTGAAAACCAATTTTCAAATGAACCTGCAGTGATCCTGTTTTAAATCATTTTCAGAAGGAGCTTACAGTATGCACTTGATTTGTGGTAAAGAAAGTGCAGTTGACCTCATTCTTTGGGTCAACTGTACTTGCTTTACCATTAATCAAGTTATCAAATTTTGAAATGTTCCATAACAAAGTTCAAACATTATAGAAGCAGCAGGAGTTTGAACACAGAGTGAACAATGCAAAGGGTTGCAAAAAAACATCAACAGAAGTAATGTTCATTCTTTTATTGCAGAGTGTTCCTCCAAAGATAACAGGTTGTGTGCCAAGATTTTCAGAATGACTCATGAAGATGCAATGACAGTATACAATACACAAGCAGTAGCTTGCTCAATACAGAAAGAAAGGAAAATACCCAGCTGGGAAAAGAAAAGGAGGAGGGCTTTCTGCAAAATCACGTTCTATGAAAGGAAAAAGCTAGCAAATGAACACAGAAAGAAGCAACAGAGGTAAATATTGATGGGATTCCAGCAGAAGATGGAGTTATTTGTAATTCAAACACACAGATTTGTACAGCCCAGGTGTGTAAGAGAGGAAATCAGATAATGATTTGCCATGTAAAGGATTTAAGACTGGTCTATGCACAAAAGGTTGAAATAACTCAAAGCATTAAAAAGGGAAAATCCCTACACCAGTGTTCGAATTTTAAGACCAGTTTTACAAAATTTTCTTTCTGTGTCACATTTTTAGCTATCATAAACAGTATTCATGAGTTGAAAGGAGAACAGTAAAAAATGACAATAGAGATCATGGGTTTCTTTAAACTGAATCAGAACAAGGGTTTCTTCTTATTGTGTTGTAAGTGGAGCTAACTGTGGAGGAGAGAAACTTGCTTTCTGTTGGTTATAAGAATATTATTGGTGCTAGGAGGGCTTCGTGGCTGCAGGGTATTTCAGGGAGCAAGAGGGCAGTTGAAGGTGAACACAGAAAAGATAACAAATGAAAATAACAAAGCATATTCTGGAAACGTTCATACGCAGTAACAGAGAAACCCTTTTAAAGAGAAATGCTTCAGAATGTATTCATGCAGTAAGCAAAGGAAAATAACAGAAGATGATCAATATTGCTCCCAGAAACTCTCGGATCTTCAAGAAAATGCAGCTTAAAATGGTGTGAGTCATTCTTACCTAGCAGATTGGCGGCAATAGGAGTTGAAGTTCTCTAAAAATCTGAGACAACAGGTGGTTTCAAACTCGACAGATGTGCCTCCAAATTTGCGGTCAAAGCAGCAAATGGTGGATTAACTGTTGTTGAAGACGTTAACTCTCAAAGACTCAAAGTTTCAACAGAAATCTCTCAGAATGGCGGCTCAAACAACAGCATTACGCCCAGTCACAACCAGTCAAACTAAAATGGTGGCCAGAACAGCGGCAGTTCCATCTTCCTCAGCATTTTCTTAGGGTTTCAAAACCCTCAGCGGCTATCGAGCTCTTAAAAAACTTCTAAGGTAAATGAGTAATGAGAGACCTTTGTATGCTTCTAGGGTATATCCCTAGTTTCTTTTTTTTTTCCATAAGTTTTTCAAGTTCGTGGTTTTATGTCGGCTATATTTTTTTTTTAAAACAAAAATCAAACTTAAGTGTATGCAGTTCTATTAAGTAATAACATAGTAATATATTATTTATGCTTAATAATATATTATTATTTTATTTACTTTATTAGAAGATAAGTTTGATTTTTGTTTTAAAATTTTTGTAAGTAATAATTAATTGATTTTTTATAAATCAATTAATGATTATCAAACAATGAATAGATTTTATGGTTAATAATTAATTGATTTTTTTTTAAATCAATTAATTATTATCAAAGGATGTAAACAACTTTAAATCTTGCATAATGTTGTAATTAATAATAGTTAATTGATATTATTATAAATCAATTAATTATTATTAAATAGTGCAAAATTTAAAGTTCAAATGTATTCATTTTCGGATTTGGAGAGATAAGGGGTTGAAAAGTCAATGTATGACTGGGTGTAAAGAAGATGAGGTGTCTTTTTGACATGTTTTGAATGTTGGGACTCTTTTATGAGTCATTTGAATCTTTTAGGGACTGTTATGACTCAACTGGAGTTGTCACTTGTAATCATTAAACAGACAGGTCTTTTAAAGTGCCTAGACCTCTTGGGTGGCATTAGGGAGGCCCCTTTTGTGGGGATTTTCCTCACATCCGACCCCTGCTTGTTAGGAGTTCTAGGTGAGAATTTGTCCTATATATTGGCTATTTTTTGCCTTTGAAGGGGTTCAATTTTTGGGAGAAGGAAATAGCTGTTGTGACATTTTGTCCTCTGCCTTGTCATTTTCTGGATTGTATCATTGGGAGTTGATGTCTTTGGCCTTTGAAGGAATAATACAGCAAATTTGATCTACTTTGGAGCTCATTTTCAGTGTGCAAAACTGGTGATTGATGTTTATTTCTTGTGTTTTCTCAGAAAACCTTCAAGTTTTTGTCTCATTTCTGCACCTATTGAGTTAGTAAAACTGCTATGCATAGGTCATAAGTTGTGCATCATTTTGGACTAATATTGATTGAAAAAGATATTGTCCATTTAAGCCTTCTTCTGAAACATTATTATGCAGAGATTTTCATCTAAAGTAGTGTCTTATAATTGATAATTTTTCCCATCATTGTGCTGTTAAGTATCAAATTCCCTATCTTATTCTGGTGCATCACCTGTTGTGTTTAAATAATCTTCATTTTAAGTACTTTCTACCTTTTCCTCATAAGTTAACAGTTTTAGTAGTTTAGGTGGAGCATCACATAATATCAAATAGGAACCGGCCTAGAATCCGGAGGTTCAATCACTTTTATAGTTCACCCACAAACTTGTGATTGTTCCCATGTTATCCAGAATTTCTAAGTGTTTAGGTGCTTAGGTTTTAGGGTGCAAATTCTGGAGATAACAGTTTTGGCACGCCCGGTGGGACATCAGTTCTACAAGCTGGTTGCTGTTCTGATACACAATAGCAAGGTGTGAATTATTTGAAGGAGGATTTTGTGTATCTGGCGACTCTGTGATCAAAGATCAGTATATTTTGGAAGTTTATGAGAAAAGTTCAGACTAGAAGTTCCAGTTCTTTTGAGTACTTACAGTTAGAAACTCCATGAAGAAGTGGTAGAGCTCTTACCAGAACAAAGCCAGCCAAGAGAACCCAATTTTCAGTCCCTGATATTCAAGTCTACAGAAGAAGAGGGTAGTCAAGAGAGAGAAATACTAGGTATTCAGCAAGTCCAACTTGCAGAACTGAGTGTTTTGAACCAGAATTTTCTGTTGTTTCTACTGTGACAGTTCCTCCTGTTATAACTCCAGTACAGCAGCCACAAATGGCAGTACCAAGAAATTTTGCATTTGTGCCATTCAATCAAGGGAGTCCCTTGAATTTTGCTCAACATCATGATATTCCTTTGGCCGCATTAAAGAGCTTACCAGATTTTACTGGTGAAACTCAGACTACAGCATTTGAGCATTGGAGGGATGTGGCCACATTATGTAATGTTCATCATGTTACAGAAGAGGATGTTGCAGTTAAGTTGCTTGTTGCTTCTTTTAAAGGAAAGGCTTTACAGTGGTTCAGAAGTTTAGCCGTTGCCTCTATTAATTCATGGGATACACTTGGAGATGCATTAACAAGGCACTTTGAAGACAAATCAGATCATTTGTCTCTGGTGGAGCAGCTCACAACCATAAAGCGTGCTCCTCAAGAGCAAATGATGGACTTCAACAATAGATTCCAAAGGACTTGGACAAGAATACCTGTTTCGGTAAGACCTTCAGCAGATCATGCTTTTTTGTATTTCTTAAAAAGCTTGAATAGTGACATTTTTGTAATGATTCAATCTATGGGAGGTGTTTCACTGCCTCAAGCATATAGTATTGCTGTTAGAGCTGAAAATAGTCTTATTCAAGCAGGCAAGATAGCTCCTAGGCCACCAATGCCCATTTTTCCAGATATTCAATCCAATATGCCTTTGCAAATACCACCTTTTAACCCTCTACCTGTTGCTGTCAGTCAAGAATTGATCCCTGCAGGCCCATCTTCCGAGTTGCAGGAAATTAAAAACAGCCAACAGAAGATAGAAGGATTATTACAAACTTTTAGCAATGAGATTGTCAACCTTAAAAAGCAACAATTTCAAGCTAGACAGCCTTATCAGACCCAAAATTAGGCTGTGTATCAGCAGCCTAATCAAGGCCAGTATCAAAATAATAGGCAACTTAACCAAGGCAATTTTGTTGGTAATAGGCAAAATTTGAATCAAAGACCTTATAGGCCTTATGCTCCTATACCTTTGAATACAGTAACAGACTTAGTGCCTTCTCAAAATAATTATGCAGCAGATTATGAGTGGTGTTATCCCTGTAATCAACCTCATAACCAAGCTACATGTTCAAATGGTGTCATTAATCAAGCACTAATGGTACAAAATTCATCAGCCCCACAGCCTGTATCTGAAGTTGACCTTGATCAACAGCAAGATGTACCTCCTGTTAATGCAACTCTGATGAATTGGCTAGGAGAGGAGTTCATTGCAATAGGTGGAGATGACCCTACACCTGGTGTTTATACCAGAGCTAAAAAAAGAGCTCTTGATAGTGATGAAGTGGTAAAAAATAAAAATGTAATACCTGCAGGGCCATCTACATCTCAAATGCAAGCAAAGACAGCAGCGAATCCTCCCGTAGGCACTCAAGAGCAGCAACAACAGCAGGTACAGCCTGCTGTTCCCAAGGTTCAACAAAAGGTACATGCTGTGTTGCCCTTTAATATAATTGAAAATATGAAGAAGATGAATGTTTCTATCAGTATGTGGGATTCTTTATCTCTTCCAGGTCAGACTGACCTTTTACAAACTGAGTTGGCCAGAAGGGATAAATCTGTTGGTAGTGTTGCTGCTAAAAATGGTGAAATTCCAGTTAGGACTGTTTTTTCAAATGTTGATAAAAATGATAGTAAACCAGCAGTCAAGCCTCCTCCTTTTTATGTATCATTAATCATAGGAGATAAGCTGGTTCACAATTGTATGGTGGATAGTGGGGCCACAAGTTCAGTTATGCCTAAAAAGATTGCTGATCAGTTGGGTTTGAAATATCAATTGTTAGAAAAGGGAGTGATTCAACTAGATGGGTCAACTGTTAATACTGTGGGTTTGATCAAGGATGCTAGTTTAACTCTTCATGCATGTCCACACTTTTCTATACCTCAGGACATTTATGTGATTGATTTTCCGCCCTATTTTGCTATATGCCTGTCTAGAGATTTCACAGCAAAGATTGGAGGTTATTTTTCTTCTGATTGGTCTCATATGCTTTTTAGGACAAGATATGGCACTAGGGTTACAATTAAATCTGAGGTACTTTTTAAAGATCATATTGAGCCATATGTTCCTCCTGCAATAAATGCTAATATGATGTCTTTTGATGAAAATGGAAAAAATGATTTTCATGACCCAAGTACTTTCATTGATGAGATCCCTGATGACTGGTTAGATCAGTGGGCGGATGAGAATTCTTGTGATAATTCAAATTCTGTTATTCAACAGACTAGTATTGGTAATTACATGATTCATGAACCTAATGCATTCATGCCTAACTTGGTTAAAGATACAGATCCTGTTTCAGAGCAAGGAAAAGAATTGTGGAAAATGTTTTTTGATGGTTCTAAAAGTAAGAATGGTGCTGGTGGAGGTGCACTGTTGATTTCCCTTGAAGGAGATAAGTATTATGCAGCTTTTCTTTTTAGTATTCCTTGCTCAAATAATTCTGCAGAGTATGAAGGGCTAATTAATGGTTTAGAATGGGCAAGGAAAAGGGGAATCAAGTCTTTAAAGGTTCATGGTGATAGTGAATTAATTGTCAATCAGATTAGGGGGTTGAATGCTGTGAAGAATGATATCTTAAAAGCCTATAAACATAGAGTTTTGGATATGATAGAAGATTTCATGGCTTTTAATATAATTTCAATTCCAAGAAAACTTAATCAGCATGCTGATAGGTTAGCAGCAATAGGGGCACAATCTGAAACTCAAGACAGTATTACAAAAGGATGTGATCAGCAGCATATTAAGATCATTGTCAGGCCCTCAATTCCTGACAATAATGTTTACTGGCAAGTTTTTGACAATGATGAACAGATTCGCAATTTTTTGTTAGAGGAAGATGTTTTTACTGTGTGTAATCAAGGCAAACATGTGCAGAATTATGATGACCAGGTTATCCAACTCAAAACAAACAAGTTGCCCAAAGGACTTGTCACATTGGAATCTATTTTTAATTCTGATGATCAAATTAAAAAGAATAAATCTGGTATGCAGGTTAGAGATGATCATTATGAGAATGTGGAGGTTGCTGCGGGGATATTTCTTAAGGTTGGTAAGATCTGTTCTGAACAAGAAAAGGCTGATTTTGTTAATTTATGTCAACAATTTCCTGATGTTTTTGCTTGGGAGTATTCTGATCTTAAAGGTTTTGATCCTAAGATTGCTCAACACACCATAGAATTACTGCCTAATGCTAAGCCCGTAAAGCAAAAACAGAGACCTCTCAATCCTAAGTTAGAGCCTCTAATGGTTAAAGAGTTGACTAAGTTGATTGAGGGGGGTATTATTTATGAAATCAAGCACACCAGTTGGGTTTCAAACCTGGTACCAGTTAGGAAAAAGAATGGGGAAATTAGGCTTTGTGTTGACTTCAGAGACCTCAATAGGGCTTCATTAAAAGATCATTACCCACTGCCATCCATGGAACAAATCTTGCAAGTTGTAGCTGGTTCAAAAAGGTTTTCTCTGTTAGATGGTTATTCAGGATATAATCAGGTACTGGTAAAAAGTGAGGATCAATATAAGACTGCTTTTACCACTAAATGGGGCACTATGGCCTATAAAAGAATGCCTTTTGGCTTATCTAACGCTGGTGCCACTTTTCAAAGGGCAATGGACATGGCATTTAAGGGATTGTTGTATAAAATGGTTTTGGTTTATCTTGATGATATAACTATCTTTTCAAAAGATTCTAATCAGCATTTGAGTCATCTAAAACAAGTGTTTGAGAGATGCAGGGAATTTGGGATATCACTGAACCCTAAAAAATGTATTTTTGCAGTGCATGAAGGAAAGTTGCTAGGACACATAGTGTCTAAAGATGGGATTTCAATTGACACTGAAAGGGTCAGGGCTATTCTAGAGTTGCCTTTACCCAGTCACAAAAAGGGCTTACAAAGTTTCATTGGTAAGATTAATTTTGTTAGAAGGTTTATGCCTAACATTGCTGCATTATTAAAACCTCTAACTGCCATGCTGAAAAAGAATACTGTTTTTAATTGGACAAAGGAGGCTAAGGATAGTTTTCAGTTATTGAAGGAGGCATTATCATCTGCTCCTACTTTGATTAATCCAGATTTTTCTAAAGATTTTATTCTGTATGCTTATGGAAGTTTGGGTACTATCTCTGCTGTTTTAGTACAAAAGAATTCAGAAGGTTTTGAGCAGCCTATTGCTTTTTATAGCAGAAGTCTTGAGGGTTATGAACAGCGTTATACATTTGTTGAAAAACATGCATTTGCTGTTGTAAAAAGCCTTAAAAAATTCAGGCATATGTTGTCAAATAACAAGGTTCATCTTATGGTTTCTCACCCAAGCGTCAAAGAATTTTTTCTCAGCAGGGATCTTAATGAGAAACGTGCAGGTTGGATCACCAAGGTGATGGAGTATGATGTTGAGATTAAAATCACCAAGCTGGTGAGAGGGAAGGGCTTATGTGAGTACCTAGCTGATGAGCCAGAGGAAGAAACCATTTTGATTAATAATGTTACTGCTGCAAATGATCAACCAGCAAGCTGGTTGAAAGAGATGATTCATTTTCTCAAGACTAGTGAGTGCCCTTCGGGTCTTGATAGATCTAAGAGAAGGTATTTTAGGCTGCAATCTATACCTTATGTCTTGATTAATGATATTCTGTTCAGAAAGGATAGTAATGGTGTGTTTCTGAGATGTGTTGATACTGATGAAACTAGCAAAGTTTTAGAACAATTTCATGACTCAGGAGGTCATTTTAGTCCTAAGACAACAGCTTATAAGATCATGAGAGCTGGATATTACTGGTCCAATTTGTTTAAAGATGCTCATGCATGGTCTAGGAAATGTCAGAAATGTGCTTTGTTTGCAGGCAAAGAAAGGCTTGCAGCCTTACCTCTTCAGCCAATTATTGTCGATCAGCCTTTCATGAGGTGGGGTATTGATTTTGTGGGCCCTATTAATCCAAGTTCTAGTGCTGGTCACAGGTGGATATTGACTGCAACGGATTATTTCACTCGCTGGACTGAGGCAGTAGCTTTAAAGGATGCAACTGAAAGTTCAGTGTTGAACTTTTATCAAGACATCACTACCAGGTTTGGTATTCCTGAATCATTGATTTCTGATAATGCCTTGTCATTTGTGGGGTCTAGAGTTACTGAATGGGCTTTAAGGAATGGTATCTACCTGAATACATCTTCAAATTACTATCCTCAAGGCAACGGGTTGGCTGAGTCAACTAATAAAAACTTAATCAGAATCATCAAAAGGATTTTGCAGGAAAATCAAAGGGATTGGCACTCAAAGTTGAAATCTGCACTATGGCTGGATAGGATCACTCCTAAACAGATTCTGGGTAATTCTCCTTATGTTCTAGTATATGGGAAAGAGGCTAGATTACCTATCTCAACAGAATTTCCAACGTTAGATTTGGCTAATCAGCTTCTATTGTTTGAGGAGGAGGATCCACTGAATGTAAGGTATGTACAATTGCTAGAATTAGAGGAAAAAAGAAATCAGGCACTCAAAACAATGGAATATCAGCAAATTCTAACAAAAAGAGTGTTTGATAGAAAAGCCAGGATAAGGTCATTCAAGGAGGGTGATCTGGTTTTGAAGTGGGATGTTCTTAAGAGCAGGCCAGGGCAACATAACAAGTTTGATCATATGTGGGCTGGCCCATTCCTGATAGCTGAATGCAAAGAGCACAATGCATTCCAGCTTGCTACTATAGAAGGAGATATTCTACCTATCCCTGTTAATGGGATACACCTCAAGCCATGCTTTGAGGTATGATCTATCAGTTCTATTTGTATATATTAGGTTAGGTTTCATGCTTTCATAATAAATGCATTTGCATAATAGTTTAGGTTTTTCTAAAGTGCTGTCCAAGCACAGGTTGTGTTTTCTTTTCTTAGTCAGTTTTCCTGTTTTCCTAGGTCTAGTGTTTTGTTTAAGCTGCTGGGTTAGTGTCATGTTTTGCATTAGATATCGATGTATGTTCTCCATACATGCATAAATATGTCTGTTAAACATGCATTTTTGGTTCTTGCATATAGGCACATATGACTGGTTTTAGTATTTTCTAGGTCAAGTACAGGTTCATAGACCCACTAGTTTCCACTCACATGTGTGTATATGAGTCCATTCCCCTATGCATCCATCTAGCAGACAGGTTTATGCATGCATGATCAACATACATAAATATCAACTCCTAAAGTTGTTGTTTAGGCCTGATCATGCACATAAATTTGTTCATTTTAGCATCATAGGAGTCTATGCTCATTTATATGTAGATCAAGACTAACCAGCAGCTTTAGGTTTTAGGTTTGAGTCGGTTTTAGGTTCAAGTTGCGGTTTTCAGACTCTGTTACCCAATGAATTAACAAAGGCAGACTGGTCTCTACTGTCTAGCAGGCAGACAATCAGTAGAGAACGCCAAAAATGTTACTAAATTTCTAGGCATGTTGAAATTTAGTTTTATTGTAACATTGTATAAACTGATCATTCATTGTTCTTTTCATTTCATTTCAATTATCTTATTCTGAGCAAGAAAGGACAAAGTTCATTGTATAGATCAATTTGATATATACAATTTTCATTTTTACAACTGATAAAATGATTTGAAATACTGAAGAGAAAATCTCACACAAGCCGTGAGTATAGCTTACTAGCTTTCTACTAAAAATGGAATTGCATTGCATAAACAGATGGAATATGTATTTAAAAAAAATATATAGAAGTGAGGTTAGGGATAACCAGTCATTGCCTTTTATGCTTTGACTAGTTATATCCTGCAACATTGTTTTCATCCAGCTCCTAACCTCCAAGATTTCGTGATATCTGCAAAAAATGAAAAGAAAGTAATGTTAGATCTTGAAAGATCTAAGCAATGACAGGATATCCTAAGCTACTATTACATATGCAATCTATTTTTGCAATTCAAATATCAAAAGAAAGTAAGCTATATTCATTGTTCAACTGAAAGAGCTCTCTAAAAGACAAAAAGGTTGTTTACAGGTGTCACGAGCCCGTGCTCGAACCTTGTGAACAAACTTTTTGAGTAAACATAAGAAAAGAAAGTACATCAGTGATTGTTGCTGCAAAGAAGAATTAAAGGGATGTGCTGTTTTTAGCATTGAAACCTTTTGTATCAAATCAGTAGCAATAAGTGTTAAACCAGTATGAGGTATTAAAGGGATAGTTTGATACTTGAAACCTTTTATCTCACTTTACCAGATAATTTCGCAGTATTTTCATAATAGAGAGGTTCATGTTGCTTTTAGTTTCATGCTTAATACAGCAAAAATCTCAATGAAACTAATCATTAGGTAAGTTTCATTGAGATGTTTGTGGCATTAAGTTAAGATTGAAAACCAATTTTCAAATGAACCTGCAGTGATCCTGTTTTAAATCATTTTCAGAAGGAGCTTACAGTATGCACTTGATTTGTGGTAAAGAAAGTGCAGTTGACCTCATTCTTTGGGTCAACTGTACTTGCTTTACCATTAATCAAGTTATCAAATTTTGAAATGTTCCATAACAAAGTTCAAACATTATAGAAGCAGCAGGAGTTTGAACACAGAGTGAACAATGCAAAGGGTTGCAAAAAAACATCAACAGAAGTAATGTTCATTCTTTTATTGCAGAGTGTTCCTCAAAAGATAACAGGTTGTGTGCCAAGATTTTCAGAATGACTCATGAAGATGCAATGACAGTATACAATACACAAGCAGTAGCTTGCTCAATACAGAAAGAAAGGAAAATACCCAGCTGGGAAAAGAAAAGGAGGAGGGCTTTCTGCAAAATCACGTTCTATGAAAGGAAAAAGCTAGCAAATGAACACAGAAAGAAGCAACAGAGGTAAATATTGATGGGATTCCAGCAGAAGATGGAGTTATTTGTAATTCAAACACACAAATTTGTACAGCCCAGGTGTGTAAGAGAGGAAATCAGATAATGATTTGCCATGTAAAGGATTTAAGACTGGTCTATGCACAAAAGGTTGAAATAACTCAAAGCATTAAAAAGGGAAAATCCCTACACCAGTGTTCGAATTTTAAGACCAGGTTTACAAAATTTTCTTTCTGTGTCACATTTTTAGCTATCATAAACAGTATTCATGAGTTGAAAGGAGAACAGTAAAAAATGACAATAGAGATCATGGGTTTCTTTAAACTGAATCAGAACAAGGGTTTCTTCTTATTGTGCTGTAAGTGGAGCTAACTGTGGAGGAGAGAAACTTGCTTTCTGTTGGTTATAAGAATATTATTGGTGCTAGGAGGGCTTCGTGGCTGCAGGGTATTTCAGGGAGCAAGAGGGCAGTTGAAGGTGAACACAGAAAAGATAACAAATGAAAATAACAAAGCATATTCTGGAAACGTTCATACGCAGTAACAGAGAAACCCTTTTAAAGAGAAATGCTTCAGAATGTATTCATGCAGTAAGCAAAGGAAAATAACAGAAGATGATCAATATTGCTCCCAGAAACTCTCGGATCTTCAAGAAATTGCAGCTTAAAATGGTGTGAGTCATTCTTACCTAGCAGATTGGCGGCAATAGGAGTTGAAGTTCTCTAAAAATCTGAGACAACAGGTGGTTTCAAACTCGACAGATGTGCCTCCAAATTTGCGGTCAAAGCAGCAAATGGTGGATTAACTGTTGTTGAAGACGTTAACTCTCAAAGACTCAAAGTTTCAACAGAAATCTCTCAGAATGGCGGCTCAAACAACAGCATTACGCCCAGTCACAACCAGTCAAACTAAAATGGTGGCCAAAACAGCGGCAGTTCCATCTTCCTCAGCATTTTCTTAGGGTTTCAAAACCCTCAGCGGCTATCGAGCTCTTAAAAAACTTCTAAGGCAAATGAGTAATGAGAGACCTTTGTATGCTTCTAGGGTATATCCCTAGTTTCTTTTTTTTTTCCATAAGTTTTTCAAGTCCGTGGTTTTATGTCGGCTATATTTTTTTTTTAAAACAAAAATCAAACTTAAGTGTATGCAGTTCTATTAAGTAATAACATAGTAATATATTATTTATGCTTAATAATATATTATTATTTTATTTACTTTATTAAAAGATAAGTTTGATTTTTGTTTTAAAATTTTTGTAAGTAATAATTAATTGATTTTTTATAAATCAATTAATGATTATCAAACAATGAATAGATTTTATGGTTAATAATTAATTGATTTTTTTTAAAATCAATTAATTATTATCAAAGGATATAAACAACTTTAAATCTTGCATAATGTTGTAATTAATAATAGTTAATTGATATTATTATAAATCAATTAATTATTATTAAATAGTGCAAAATTTAAAGTTCAAATGTATTCATTTTCGGATTTGGAGAGATAAGGGGTTGAAAAGTCAATGTATGACTGGGTGTAAAGAAGATGAGGTGTCTTTTTGACATGTTTTGAATGTTGGGACTCTTTTATGAGTCATTTGAATCTTTTAGGGACTGTTATGACTCAACTGGAGTTGTCACTTGTAATCATTAGACAGACAGGTCTTTTAAAGTGCCTAGACCTCTTGGGTGGCATTAGGGAGGCCCCTTTTGTGGGGATTTTCCTCACATCCGACCCCTGCTTGTTAGGAGTTCTAGGTGAGAATTTGTCCTATATATTGGCTATTTTTTGCCTTTGAAGGGGTTCAATTTTTGGGAGAAGGAAATAGCTATTGTGACATTTTGTCCTCTGCCTTGTCATTTTCTGGATTGTATCATTGGGAGTTGATGTCTTTGGCTTTTGAAGGAATAATACAGCAAATTTGATCTACTTTGGAGCTCATTTTCAGTGTGTAAAACTGGTGATTGATGTTTATTTCTTGTGTTTTCTCAGAAAACCTTCAAGTTTTTGTCTCATTTCTGCACCTATTGAGTTAGTAAAACTGCTATGCATAGGTCATAAGTTGTGCATCATTTTGGACTAATATTGATTGAAAAAGATATTGTCCATTTAAACCTTCTTCTGAAACATTATTATGCAGAGATTTTCATCTAAAGTAGTGTCTTATAATTGATAATTTTTCCCATCATTGTGTTGTTAAGTATCAAATTCCCTATCTTATTCTGGTGCATCACCTTTTGTGTTTAAATAATCTTCATTTTAAGTACTTTCTACCTTTTCCTCATAAGTTAACAGTTTTAGTAGTTTAGGTGGAGCATCACATAATATCAAATAGGAACCGGCCTAGAATCCGGAGGTTCAATCACTTTTATAGTTCACCCACAAACTTGTGATTGTTCCCATGTTATCCAGAATTTCTAAGTGTTTAGGTGCTTAGGTTTTAGGGTGCAAATTCTAGAGATAACAATAATATAATATATCATTTATTACAACTTCTTCATTATAATAAAGTATCAATATATATATATATATTAATATATATATATATATATATTAATATATATATATATATATATATATATATTAATATATATATATATATATATATTAATATATATATATATATTAATATATATATATATATATATATATATATATTAATACGAATGAAGCTATATCTTAACACTCCCTCTTAGCGAGTGAGTATTAATCATCAAAAGTCTATCATGATATCTGCACTTCGGGACATACAAGTTAATGTAGTCTTATCATGAGTATAGACTTGAATATCATGATCTCCGCACAATCGCGACACACAATTAAGTGGTCTATCATGATATGATTTCGTTATTACACATCCAGTAATAACAAGAGTCGAGATCTCCGCACAATCGGGACACACAATTAAGTAGTCTATCTTGACACTTTGGTTAACTATTTACAAGATCGTCACCTTGAAATGTTAACCCACACACAAATGATCATTTTACACAATATTGCAATATACACATATTTTTACATTTATTCATGAATAAAAAACTTATAAATAAGAGGAGTGTAAACCATACATCACACCTTGATCATGCCAAGTTTGTTTCTGAAGTATTCTATCTTTAGCTTTGCCAGTGGCTTATTGAAAATATCAGCACTCTGTTCTTCAGTACTAATGTACTCTAGCCTTATGATGTTTCTCTCTACCATATCTCTTATGTAATGATATGGAATCTCAATATGTTTGGACCTGTTATGGAAAACTGGATTAACAGATAACTTGATACAACTTTGATTGTCACAATGAATCACAGTTGGATCTAGAGGTTTTCCAAACAATCCAAATAATAGCTTTCTTAACCATACTGCTTCACGTGCTCCCATGGATGCTGCAATATATTCAGCTTCAGTGGAACTTAATGCTACTGCTGACTGTTTTCGACTGAACCAAGAAATCATAGCTGAACCAAGACTGAAACAACACCCTGTAGTGCTTTTTCGATCAGTAGTACTTCCAGCCCAATCAGAATCAAAATACCCTTGAAGATTGATTTCTACCTTTTCATACTTTAGCCCAAATCCAATAGAACCTCGTAGATATCTCAAGATATGCTTAGCTGCCATTAAGTGTATCTCCTTGGGCTCACACATAAAGTGACTCACAACATTGGTTGCATAACAGATGTCAGGTCTAGTGTTCACCAAGTGCATAAGAGAGCCAACAATTTCTCTATACAATGTAGGATCAGAGGGTTCAGACTCTTCTGCTTCAACTTTGAGTTTGTGCAAATTTGTTTCCATAGGTGTGGATAAACGCTTACATTCCATCATTCCAAACCTGGTTAGAATATCAATAGTGTATTTTTGTTGATTTAGCAAAATATAGCCTTTCTTTTGAAACACTTCCAACCCTAAGAAATAATGTAAGAGTCCTAAATCTTTCATGTCAAATTCAGCAGTCAGTTCTTGCTTACATTTTGCAATAAGATGATCTTCTCCTGTTATTAAAAGATCATTTACATAAAGAACTAAAATAACCATGTTGTCATTTGTTATCTTAAAGTAAATATTAGGATCTCCATCATTTTTCGAGTATCCTAATTTTCAAAGATAGATGTTTATCCTTTCATACCATGCTCTAGGAGCTTGTTTCAACCCATATAGTGCTTTCTTGAGTTTGCAAACATATTTTGATGCATCATGTATAATGAACCCTTCTGGCTGCTCTAAGTATACTTCTTCTCCAATAGTGCCATTTAGGAATGTTGTTTTCACATCCATCTGGTGTATCTTCCACCCTTTAGATGTTGCTATAGCAATAATGGTTCTGACTGATGTATACTGAGCTACAGGAGCAAAAGTTTCTTCATAATCAATACCTGCTTTCTGTGAGAATCCTCTAGCAACAAACCAAGCTTTATGTTTTTCAATACTTCCATCAGGAGCATATTTAGTTTTGAATAGCCATCTAGAAGAGACGGTTTTGTTTTTTAGGTCTAGGTACTATGTCCCGGACATCATTCTTTATTATAGATTGATATTCTTCAATCATTGCCTCTCTCCATGCTTGATTAGATAATGCCTCCTTAGGATTTGATGGTTCTGATTTACTGATTTCTGTTATAAGAGCTGCATAACATTTCTGAGTTCTTGTCCTTTTACTCTCATGAGATATTTCATGTGGTTCTACATTATTTTCTTTAATTATTTGCCTTGCCCATAATGGTCTTTTCTTACCATTGATTACATTAGTATTCTCATTTTCAATGACAGGAGGTTTAGGTTTTTTGTTTATTAAAGGTAGAGCATTATACCTTAGATGTCCCAACCTCTTATGCCATAATTCATTGTGATTTGTGATTTCATGAGTTAGTGCAGATTTCTGATCATTACATATTTTATAAAGACTACCATCTCTTGTCCCAATGATTGTAGCATTCTTCATATTTGAATTCTTAGGCCATAATAGAACTTTGTCTTCATTAAAGGTGACACGAAATCCTTGGTCTGCTAGTCCTGATATAGAAACTAAGTTTCTTTTGATTCCAGGTACAAATAGAACATCATTAAGTTGTAAGGATACTCCATTTTTTATCTTGATAGTACAGGTCCCTATTCCTTTTACTGGATAGGTGGAGTTATCCCCAATAGTTACTTCTTCGGTTGAGTAATTTTCAAGTGTTTCAAACTGATTTTTGAATCCCGTTATATGTCTAGATGCACCACTATCAATTATCCAAGTTCTATTATTTGAATTTAGTTCACTTGATAGAGCTGTAAAGAAAAGTGGAATTTCTTTTGCTTCGGCTACGGTGGCTTGAGTCTTTTGTCTTTCAGGACAATGTCGATGAGTGTGCCCATATTTATCCCATTTGTAACATTGGATTTTAGAAAAATCTCTTTTGAAACCCCTCTTTCCTTTGAAGGATTTTCTCTTTTTGTTGTGAGACTTTTTGTTGAGAGCTTGTGTTTCTCCCTCTTTCTTTAGACTTATTCCTCTGGTAATAAGTCTTGATTCTTCCTGAGTACAGTCGTTCTTAAGTTGATCAAATTTTGGTAGAGGTGGACGTGTGCTTATGCATTGAATAAAATTCTCCCAGGATGTTGGTAATCCCCTTAGTGCTATTAGAGATAATTCCATGTCTTCTATAGTGTTACCAATTGAGAATAGTTGATCTCGTATTTCAGCAATTCTTAGGAAATAAGATGTAACTATTTCCCCTTTATTCATTTTTATGGTCAATAATTGTTCCTTCAAGGTTAATATACAACTTGTATTGTTTATCTCATACGTTTCTTGGATTTTCTTGAAAACCTCATATGCTGTTGTTAATCTTGCTATACTTGGGAGAATAGAGTCTTTAACTGAATCAACAATTAATTTCTTGGCTTTATTGTTCCTCCTTTTCCAAGTCGTTTTCTCTGCTTCGTCTGTAGGCATTTCTTTTTCTGCTTCTATGAAAGACTCTAATTCCAATTCTTGCAATAGTGTGGTGATTCTAATTTTCCATGATAGAAAATTTGATGCTCCTTCCAATCTGTCTTCCATCTTGATTCCGGTGGTCATTTTTTAATGATTTGTGAATTCTCCTTTTTTAAATAATATATTTCCCTTGTATTCCAATTAAATAGTAATTCAGAATTTTATTCCCTTTAACTATGCTCTGATACCATGTTAGGAAATCAAATCTTTGGGAATATAATGTTATTTATTTTAATACAGATATATATATATATATATATATGAATACCTCTAATTTTAATTTGTATGCATATATTATTGTATGCAGTGAGGGAGAATAGCAATGTACGTTGTAACTGATTGTATTCAAACCCTCACTGCACACAATATATATATATTAGTGAGCGGCCACATCCAAAGGATCGTGACCCTCACAAATGAAACAATGCATATACTAAACACAGCGCATATCATAAACAATAATCACAGCGCATATTAATAAAGAATAATCACAGCGCATATCAATAAAGACAGTCGCTGTGTTAATGTAAGCGACTATTAACAACAGTCGCTTACATTAACATAGGGTTTGTTAATGTAAGCCGACAACCATGGCAGTCGGCATTGTATATGATGTGACGTATAAAGTTCGATAAAGCATTTCATTGTTTATTTCGATAATGCAACAATATTATCATTATTATATTGTTAATATAGTAATGATAATATAATATAATATATATCATGTATTATAATATTATCATTACTATATTAATAATATAATAATGATAATAATATAATATAATATATCATTTATTACAACTTCATTATAATAAAGTATCAATATATATATATATATATATATTACGAATGAAGCTATATCTTAACATCATCCCTCTCGGATTGGGTGGTTCGCTCCATGATTCTTTGTTGCAATGCATACCTTTGTTTGGATGATTGGTTGTATTCCTGTTTCTATTCTTCTTTAAGGATACCGGTCAAGGTGATCTGAATGCAATAGTCTTTGATTTCCATTCTTCAGCCTTGTGTCCGAATTTGTTGCAAGCATAACAATATCCCTTGAAGATTCCCTTACTTCCGTTGGACATGGATATGGGGCTAGACCAGCACTCATTGGTCTTGTGGCCCTTTTTGCAACAGTTTTTACACTGACTGTTGTTTGTTCTTACCAGTGCATTTCTACAGTCATTAGTTTCATGACCTGGTTTCCCATTCATCTAGCAAGAAGTGTAAGAGTTTCTCTTACCTCTTTGTGATAGCTTCTTCCTTTTGTTGACTCCACCGGTGAATCCGAGACCGGTCTGATCATAGTGCCTTCATTGAGCATTGAGTTGCTCACCGAGCTTGACCGAGCTTTCATTGTATCTTTTCAGTATTCCATTTCTTCTTTCAAGGACTTTTATTTGTTCCTTGAGTTGAGATATCTCAATCGCCAGCTTCTTGCATGCTTCATCTCTAACCTGTCATGCTTTGTGCATATTGGCATTTTCCTGGGTGGCAATCAACAAGTCCTCTTGGAGTTGTACAATGAGGAGTTCATTGGCTCTCGCAGCTTCCTCTACCCGGTTCATTGCTTTTTCAAAGGCTGTTGATGTCTTAACTGTTGTGTTCCTTTCGCTTTCAGTTTTTCGTTTCTGATCAATTAGTTCAATCATTCTTAGAGCATTTAACTTTTTCTCGCTCTTGAGATCAGCAATCTGACCGGTTAGGATCTGATTCTTTTCCGTAAGCTCGGAAACTGCTTCCTTGGCCTCATCAGACCCACTTTGTCCTAAGAGTTCGTCGATGGTTTCATTGCTTTCATTTAATTGCAGAGCCAGCTCCTTTCTCTTTGCAACTAACTACCTCAGTCTATTTTCTAGCGAGGCAATAATGTCATTGGCTTCCTCTAGCTGTTTCTGGTACCGGTAACCCTCCATGATGTTTTTCTCAAGTTGTTAAACCTTTTACCATGTAGAGAACGAGGGCTCTGATACCAATTGTTGTTACCTTACCTGTTATCGAGAAGGGGGCTGGTGAATCAGAAAATACTAAAACTAATTATTTAATATTTGCAAAACAGATTCTTGAATGCAAAGTAGAAAGTCAACAATCATTCACAACCCTAAACTAAATCACACTGATCTACACAATTGTTTGTACGTGGAAACCCTCAGTTAGAGAGAAAAAACCATGGTGAGACAGAGCTCACAACTTCACTAATTTTAATGAAGGTGCCTTGTTAGGAACATACAAAGCACTGGCTATGGTGCTACCTGGTTAAGGGATATTTACAAAAGATCATTTAGGATCTAAGCCCTGTTAGGAGCTGCCTGTTTACAAGACTTTAAACATCAAACAAGATATTACCCTGTTAAGGGATTTTTACAACGAACCGATTAGGTTCACCCTAATAGAGGAATTTGAATATTCTTTCACTACTGATAAACATAATGATCTATTGTGACACTGAATGTCTGATTAGATCATACCTCTGTTCCTTGTTATCCCGGCTGTTGAACTCTGCTACCTTTGTGCAGTGTTTCTCAGAAGCTCTCTCTCTTCTACTCTATGCAATCATCTAATTCCAACAACAACCCATCTTGCATCCTATGACCTGTATTTATACAAAAGATTCTCTGTAATGAAACCCTTAACTCATAGAACCGTCAGGCTGCAAACTCCGCAATAAATCATGCAATCAGCAAAAAGCTATGCGTACTGAACTGGAGTTTACCTTGCAAGACATCTGCATGAATTAAAGCTAACTCCTGTTAAAAAGCTAACTCCACTTCTAAGCGGTGGATGTCCCGTATAATCCTGCTTTTAACTCAAACTGATCCACTAAACCCGGTGCGGATCTTTAGGTTGCTTTAGACCGGTGTGACCTTATATCCGGTTCAACTTATGCATACTAAGACCGGTTTGTGTCCTTACCGGTGAGTATTATTGACCAGTGCATACGTTATGTTGCTTGTCTACTGGTGTCGACTGGGAGTAGCGAGCGACGGATGATGTTAGACCGGTGGGAATGGTTTTGATGAGATACACAAATGACAACTTATGTCAATAGCAGATCCTTCTGGATCAGCAGGGTTCTAGCGCAATCGATCAGCATCCTGTTTCTTCTTTCTGCTACTCCATTTTGCTGAGGAGTCCTTGGTGCAGATAGCTGCCTTTTTATTCCGTGCTCCTCGCAGTAATGAGTGAACTCTTGAGAGGTCTATTCACCTCCTTTGTCTAATCTCAGACACTTCAAGCTTTTACCGGTTTCTTTTTCCACTCTAGCTTTGTAGATTTTGAACATGTGGAAAGCTTTTGATTTCTCCTTAACAAAGAGTGTCCACATCATCTTGGAGAATTCGTCTACAAAGAGCATAAAGTACCGGTTTCCATGGTAGCTCTTTGTTCTCATTGGTCCACATAGGTCAATGTGCACAAGGTATAGAACATTGTTAGCAAAGTAGATCTTGATGTTAAAGGATGTCCTAGTCAGCTTACGTAACTGACAATCTTTGCAATTACCTTTGATGGGCTTGGTAATCTCAGGAAGTCCTCTTACTGTTTTCCTTTTTCTTACTTTGACAATACTATCAAAGTTTATGTGGCAGAGCCTCTTGTGCCATAACCAGCTGTTGTCCTCTTTGGTCATATGACAGATTTTGCTTGATTCTCCTTTGATCGAGGCTATGAGACAGCCTGCTTCCGTCAAGTCAAGATAGAAAAGATTACAATTTCTTTGTCTACCAGTTGCAACCTGAGTCCCGGATTGATTCTTCACTATACAAGAACCTTGTCTGAATTCCAGCTGGAATCCTTTGTTGTTCAGTTGTGCAACAGTCATCAAGTTGTACTTGAGTCCTTCAACCAAGTACACATCTTTACAGACGGCATTGTTGCAGAGAGCAATAGTACCTTTACCTTTGATGAAACAGGGGGCATTGTTTCCAAAGGTAACCAATCCGCTGTCATTGAGCTTCAGGTTGGTGAACTTGTCCTTGTCACCAGTCATGTGGTGAGTGCATCCACTATCAATTATCCAGTCATTATGCTGATGAGATCAAGATATGAGTGCAATTTCATTCACAACTAGGCTCTCCCCCTTTATTGCAACAAATGCAATTTCTGAATCCTCTGAGTCTTCAGACTCATTGTCTGTAACTCCTTCCTCCGCAAGATAGCATTCCTTCTTTGCTTTGCTCATGAACCAGTCTCTTTTATCTTTAGATTCATTGTCAGGACATCTTCCAGCAATGTGTCCTATCTTATTGCAGGAGAAGCATTTCAAGGGGAGTTTTCCCTTGCACTTCCCTTTTCCTCTGGGGAATCTTCTAGCAATGAATGCTTCGAACTCATCTTGCTCCATCTCCTCTAAGAGTAGATTCTCAACATGGTTGCCAGTCTTTTCGGTAGTGCAATTACCAGTCTCTCTTCCCTTTTTGGTGGAAGAGATGTTGACAGAAGACTTGGACGCTGCTTCCTGAACAGATAAGCTACTATCAAAATTACTTAATTTGAAGGCAGCGAGCTTACCGATTAAGGACTCAAGGGTGACTTGATCTTTGGTCACCGATTTGAGCTCTTGAATGGCAGAGATCTTGATGGCACACTGAGGTCTAAGAGTTCTCAGTATTTTACTAACCACCTCCTCTTCAATGAGCTTTCCTCCAGTGCATCTTATGGAGTTGATCACCTCTTTGATTCGATTACTATATTACTCAATGTCTTCTCCTTCGTTCATCCTCATGTTGTCGTACTTTCCTCTAAGGCTTTTGACCTTGGCTCTTTGAACATTAGGATCTCCTCCATAAACCGTTTGCAGCTTGGCCCACATCTTGTAGGCAGAGTCAAGATGTTCAATCTCTGCATAAACATGATCAAGTAGCGTGCTAGCTATCATGTCCATGGCAGTTGTGTGATCGGTCTTGATCTTTAGCTGATCAGGTGTCAAAGTGCTAGTGGGCTCACTGTAATCAACGTTAACATGATTCCAATACTGATCACCGATGGTCTTCATATACAGCTTCATTCTGCTACACCACAAGGAGAAGTTTTCTTTAGAAAACTTTGGTCCTTCCTTCCTCATCATCTTGAGTTTTTCTTTGTGCGGTTAAGCTACGAAGAAAACAAGATGACGCTCTGATACCAATTGACAGTCTCAATCAGTGCTGAGAGGGGAGGGGTGAATCAGCACCTCTAAAAATTTACTCTACAAATCTGATGAGGTTAACGTACAACTGAAAGAAAAAACAAATTCATGCATATAATAACAGTAAGCAACAATTCACAAAGTGACACCACATTTATCACATGGAAACCCGATTAGGGTGAAAACCACGGTGTGAGGAGACCTCAAAAAATTTGTACTCTTCTGGAGTAAGCCCTGTTAGGAGCCTTTCTAGTTAGAGAAAAAATAACGCATTTGTTAGATGCGACCTGGTTAAGAGATTTGTTACAATAAGGCCTGTTAGGACCTGCCTGGTTAGAGGACTTTGAACACCTTGAAGGATGTCACCCAGTTAAGGGATTTGATACAAGGGATCTGTTAGAGTCCACCCAAATTCTGGGATTTAGCTATTGTAGTTTGCTAGAAAACAATAGACTGAATGACCTTTTACAATTGACTACACACAGTCTGATGAGGTCTCTATTCGTGCTCAATTGAGAAGTAACACTGGTCAGTGAAGGTGTCTTCTCTACTTCTGTGCTTCTCTGCATAGTTCTTTTTCACTTCTTCTTTCTGTTTCTCCCTGGCTTCAACAACTTATAGGTTCACTTTTTTTCTCGGCAGAATGAAGGCAACTTTTATTTGCCTTAGGTAGAAGAATATATAGGGTTCAAACCCTAATTGTGCTCATCATGCATGACCTAACTTCAGATCCTTATCGAATTCATCATGCAGTGAAGTGTCAATTATCTAAGGAAACATTTGATGCATGCCCTTGCTTTATCAGCCTAATGACAAAAATAGTGGTTGTGTGCCTAGTTGCGTGCCAGGCAACTTTCCTTCACAGAAGATAACGCTTTGATTTAAAGTCACTGATGCTGGTTTTAAATCCTTCAACTGCGCCTCAAAAAGCCACTGATTCCGGCTTTAAATCCTTCAGCTGCGCCTCAAACCGATCACCAAGATAACTCAAAGTCACCCAAATGCACTGCAATAAATCTTGGTCAAAAAGAGTTGGTTGGAACAAACAGTTGACTATGACTTCCTCGGTTCATACCGGAGTCTTATAATATATTGGTTGAGTTCTTCAAGCTATAAACAGGTAAGACTATTTAACCAGTTTTCGTCTCTTTCTAGGCTTACCGGTTTCTACAGTCCTTGGTTTGCTATTCTTAGCTTGGCTAACCGGTTGCTCCATCCTCGGTTGGTTACCGGTTGCAACACGGTCCTCAGCTGATGCTGGAATCCTCTTTTCCTTTATTGTGTACATAGCCGGTGGCTAAGGATGTGTACAGTGACCGATGGTATATGCATGTAGTCACAAGATTCTTGTATATTGACATCATCAGCCAAACCATCCTTCTTTCATATAGCTCCTTTCATATAGATCTGTTTAGTTCTGTGGACTTTATAGAGATGACAAATTTCTATGCTCATTTTGCCAATCAATGACAACACCAGTACTGATGACAGGCTTATCGGATATCATCACTTAATGCCAACACAACCAACTAGGGACCATCTCTCAAAGATAAAACAACTCATTTGATGAGGGTTTTCGTCCTCAATCAATCCTTGGAAGACCCCTTCGTTCAATCTGACTCTATTCTATTATGTGCACACTTCTGAATAACAGAAATAACAGTCCATGACCTTTTATAGACTTGGAGGGAAAACAGACCAATTTTTATTTCAAAATAAATTATTTTCCCTCATATGTCCTTTTTGTAAATTTAAAATTAACTTATGTCCAATTCCCCCTTCCCTGGGCGTCTACTTGAGGGGCCATACAGCTAAAAAGAAATATTATAACAATAGCAATAGAACTTTAGTGCATCTTTTCAATATTGTAGAGCATATTGCAGAAACTAGCACCAAAGCTGCAGAAATCAAAACTGATGACATCAAGGAATAACCGAAGTTGAGGGAAGATCTCCAATGTAAAAAAGTGAGCCTACTATAAATAGACAACATGCTCTCTAAGAAGTATGAAGAACAATAGGAGAGACCATAACCACTAGGAAAATCATCTCTACAATCCAAATCACAAACTTACCTCAATGTCATCATCGAACGCTAAGAAAAAGAGAATCCTAACCCTCTAAGATCTTTACAATTCTCCTTAGAACACCCAAAGGCTTACGAGACAACCTAGAAAGAGGCCAAATGTTTACGATTTAACAATACTGTATAAAAATGGAGACATTATGTTGAAGGCTAAATAACAATATAATGTATCATCATAAAAGCCTCAACATGCCCCTTTGTCGAAGGGATTTGACTCTTCCAAAATAGGCGACTCTACTAAGAGAGATTGCCCTCGCAAGTTTACTTTTCTCTTTGAAATTAATTTAAACAACAATGTGAGGTCGGCACACACAAAGGCTAATGTATATGGCGCCAATTTAGGGCAAGCTGGGTTGCCCTTATTTGGAGATGTATGACTGAATATATATAGGGATTAAAATATGAAGGACAAGAGTGTGTTGTAAGTGAAAAGACAATCAAGCATATACCACAGATTTATGAGGAGCCATTAATGAGAAAATAAATTGTATATTTAATGAGAAGAGTATAAGGAGTTTATAGAAAATTTACAAGGAGAGATACCGATCATTTCTTGCCAGATTTATGATTAGTTTGTAGCATATTTGAGAAGGGAATTGCAACAGTTTGAAGAACAAAGTTATAGCTTTTGTGAAGACATCTTGATTGAGGGGTTGATGTCTACAAAATTTGTAACAAGCAAAGTAATACAAGTGGTATTTTTTTGTGGTTTTCTCTCACAAGGGTTTCCATGTAAACTTTGTTGTTGTTGTGTTGCTCATTGTAACTTTTATTGAAAATAAAGGTATCTTTCAAGGGTACAAAGATGAAAAATCTTCTTGTTTCTTGAAAATGAACTAAAAAAGTGTTCTTTTAGTACTCAAATATGGAGCAAAACTTAGCTACAGTGCAATATTCTTGTTGGAAGAAATGACAACATTTACAACTTTAGCCAAAGTTTGCAAGAATTAACTCTAAATCGTGTCCTAAGTGTGACTATGTATGCTGCAATCATCTCCAAATGGGAGAGAATATAGGGCTCACTAAAAGAAGAAACTAAATGCTTAGGAGTTCGGTCAACCTAGTATGTGCAGAAAGCTGGAGTGTTCATTGACGAGTCTTCAATTGCCTTGAATTGTTGGAGCTTCTTCCACTTGGTGAGTTGTTGATGGGGTTGCCAGATGCTTGGGATGTGTTGGTACTGCATCTCCAATCCTTGGATAGTCTTCAAACTGGATCAAAATTGTCCCAAAGTACTCTATATCTACTCAACTAGCTTCATTAGTAAAACAATCTGCCCCAATATTCTTGTTCCACCTCAAATTGATCAACCACCCCTTCTAAAGCCTTGAAAAGTGTCCACAAGTGCCCTGCTTTGGATAGAACTGAATTAGGCCACTAAAGGCCCCATAAATTGCTTCGAACTATATGATTATGGCATATAACTATCTCTTGAATGTATCCACATGTCTGAGCGACCACACAACATGTAAATTTTAGGAGTTCTAAACCTGCCTTGTTCTCTAAACTTGTAAGCCTCTATTATCTGCACTTATCACTTGTGCCTTTGTCATCGTTATAGCATTGTCTAGCATCTTTTATCACACATACGTAGACCCTTCCCAACATCTTAAACTGATCTTCTTGTACAACTATGAGCGCGTTTTGATGACATGGCCATGCCTAGGTTCGATACCGAGTTATAACTAAATTTGTTGCCCCCTTTATTATTGTCCTTCAGGCCCACAATCACTTTGTACAGCACCTCATAGATCATTGAAACTATTTGCTCTAGATTTTATACATGGTCACATTGATTTTGTCAATCACTGTCACTGTAAAATGTCTATCTTATCCTTAATGCTTTGCCATCAAAAGTACTTTTTCAATTCTTATGAAAGGTGCTACTGTTACGTATTCATCTTCCTTAGCATTTTGTACTAAGGTCTTCCTTTGTCTTGTTATAATACCTTTTTTGCATTTTGTGACTGTCTCTTCACTGTCCATGCATGTTTATCTTGTTAATTGAAGCATGGCCATTTTGTTAATACCATGCACTTGTTCCTTAGATTGTGAACTGTCCTTTTAAAGGCCTTTTTTCCTTTTTCCCATGACTAGAATATGAGCATATAACTTCCAATGATGATTGCTCATTCTTTTGACTCTTCATCTTCTGTCACTCTCATTTGATGGTTGATCTTGTAATGCTTCAAAATCTGCATCAAGTCTCCCTGAGTGTTAAACTTGATTTCTCAGTCAAACACTTCCAGTCATTATCACAACAGATGGGCTGGAGGATCCATCAAGGCATAATGTACTGCCATTACCTACTTTTGCTAAAAAATGTGTAGAATCAGAAATCATGTCCTACTTACTATTTGCACTTTCTATTAGACCTTTTTAAGGTTTTTCGACTGCCTTAATGCTCTTTTTCGCTGTTATTTAGCTCACAAAACACATTATACAAATTTGTAAATCATTCTTAGACCTCAAGGATATAACAGCGTATGATAACTTTTGAACAAACTCCCTACATACTTTATATCAGTCTTTGGTAATGAATACGATTCATTATGACGGTGCACTGGTCTTCTAGCCTGGACTGTCATAAATTTTTGCCTTCTTGTTCTCTACTTCACATTCGTATGCTCTAGTTTTGGAGTTTGTCTTGAATTCTTCTTCTTATAAATTTAGGCCTGTAGAAAAGTTAAAATACCATGATAACCATCCTTTAACACATACGATCACTTCTATTAAAGATTTGTCAACCATTAAATGCTCATTGATCCTGCATGTCTTTGTTCATGACAAAACACTGCCCTTTGCATTAGTGCTACCTTGGCACCATTTGACTGTCTCTACAGATTGTGCGTGCTCTAAAGCTTTAGGTTGGTTTTGAGTAGTTTCTTTCCACTTCAAGATACATCTGAAATGAATTCTAGGATATTTGAGTAAATCAGCTATTTAAGTTTAGATCTTCTAGCAACTTTGCAAGTTTGTCAGGCAATCACAATGTGTTGGACAATGACTAATTTACCAATCCAGATAGCATGGAAATATGGAAATAGTGGATCTTGAAATATGGATATAGAGAAAATGGTCTACTTCACCAGATAGCTTGTTGTAAACTTGTCAGTTCACTTTTTAACAATGGTAAGCTTCCCTTTGCTTTCAATTTTTTGGCTATTATAATCATGAAGTTTCTATATGCTAGCAATTGCACTTAGTGTATTAGAATGCAACACTCTCATTAAAGATTGGTTGAATTGCGGATCATGGTATTCTATGATAGTGTGTTCTCTAGAAAGAATTTTTTTTCTTGGTATTTTCTCTGTATAGCATGCAAATAGAATTGGCATCCTGACTCTATATAGGTATCTTGTATTCATAGTACTTAGATGGCCATTTGTGCATCAATTAATAGTTAAAGCCATGAGTTCCTAGACATGCTCACTTTTGTCCACTAATTGTAACTAGGAACATCACTAGCCCGGAATAGGATTATGGGTATGCTATGACAACTTGAAAATCTGTGTAATATTCTTTGCCTGGGTTCACTATCCTATTGCTCCGAGAAAGACATGTGTAGTAGTCAAGATTGTACCAAAATGGAACCCACAAACGTTACCTTGGCGAGGTTTCTTTACGATCTTTTATTTTATTCTTGAAGACTACTCATTCTCTTTGTCCTTCAACTATTGTAGCTGTTGTTCTGCCTTAACCTTTGTATCAATGTGCTCCATTTCAATCTTTGGGGTAAATAGTATTCGCATGAACTTCATTCCACAAAATCTTCTAAAGAAGATCAATTCATAATTTTTCGTAAGAGGCAATCCTTTGACAAACTGCTGCAATTTCATGAAGGTCCCTCTCTTGTTCATGAATTCTTTTACTTCTGTAGCAGTATATTTTAGAGCCACATTTGTTTTGATTATCATCTTCCCTTAATGATTGTATCTTCTATCATGGCGGACCTTTCCCTTAAGAACCTTGGGAATAAATTAATCCTCCTTATGCCTCATATATAGCTGTCTCTAACAGTCCCAACCGGTGCTGAGAGGGGAGCGGTGAATCAGCACCTATAAAACTTTTAAAACAAATCTGATGTAGTATACTATGACTATAAGCAAAACAGATTCAAGTATAAGAATATCATCAAGCAATCAACCCAAAAAGCAACACCAAATTTATTACATGGAAACCCAAATCGGGTGAAATCAACGGTGTGAGGAACTCGCAAATTCTACACTCTTCTAAAGTGCACCCTGTTAGGAGTCTTCCTTGTTAAAGGATTACAACGAACTATTAGATGCGACTCGGTTAAGGGATTTGATACAATAAGGCTTGTTAGTGCCTGCCTGGTTAGAGGACTTAGAACACCTAAATAGATGTCACGCAGTTAAGGGATTTAGTACAAGGGACCTGTTAGTGTCCACCCAAAATATTGGGATTTAGCTATTGTAATTGTTAGAGAACAATAGGGTACTTGATCTTTTAGAAATGGCTTTGCTTAGCTTGATAAGATCTCTGTTATATTATACTGAGAAACATCACCGGTCGTTGCTGGTATGTTCTCATTTCTTGTTGTGCTTCTCCACACACTCTTCTCTCTTCTCCTTTCTCTTCACCTTAGCTTCTTCAACGTACAGGTTCACTCTTTGCTTTGGTAGAATGAGGGCAAACTATATTCTTGGCAGTCAGAGCAATATATAGACTTATTTCCCTTATTGCTTTCCTCATGCACAATCTGTTTAAAGATCATCTTCGGATCCATCACCCAGTGGAGTATCAGTTCACTGAGGAAACATCTGGTGCATGCTCTGCTTTATGAAAGAAAACGACGAATGCGTGTCAAAAGCTTTCCTTCACAAGAGATAACTCCATGATTTAATGCCACAAACTTCTACATTAAAACCTTCATTCGCGCCTTGTACTGATCGTCCTAATAACTCAAAGTCTACCAAATTTAACATAGTAAATCCTAGTCAAAGAGTTGGATAACTAATTGTTGACTATGACTTCCCTAGTTCATCGTATCATGACAAAGTCTCCAATTGATCAGTAAAGATCCTTAGGCTGTTAACAGGTAAGAGCTTTGACCTATCACCCTTCCTTATTCTGTCTACTGGCTGCAACCTAATCTCGATCTCCATAACTAGTTACCGATTGCCTCTTCCTTAGTGACTAGTTTCTTTTGATGAACAGAAATAGTCTCTTTTTATTTGTACAGTGTCACCAGTTGCCAAACCAGTTTCTCCTCTCACTTATTGATGTCAGGTGTATTTGTATCTGTCTTGCTTCATAGATCCAACACTAGTGTCTTTAGTCACAAATGTCAACACCTCAACACCTCATTTGCCAATCAATGACAATACCTCTATTGCCATGTACCGATAGTAATCTTACCGGTTACCATTCGTTAATGCCAACAATCTCCCCCTTTGGCATTGATGGCAAAACCTTAATAGGCAATCATGTCACCTTCCTTATTTATCGGTCATACTATGTCATATTCTCCCCCTTTTAGCAATAATGCCAAAGACTACCTTAAAGAAATCTGCTCCCCCTTCGAGCAGCAGTCCTATTCATCAATCGAGGTTAGATGAGGTGAAATTCTCCGTTGAAGCATAGTGAATTGATGAACACCTTTAGAAGTTTACAAGTGATCAAGAAGGGGTATCACCCCTAATTTACCTCTGAGATACTCAAAAGTACTCTTCGGTAATGGCTTTGTGAAGATGTCAACAATTTATTCTTTTGTGGGAACATACTCTAATCTCACTACTTTATTTTGTACCACCTCTCTCAAGTAGTGATACATGATGGCAATATGCTTTGTTTTGGAGTGCATGACAAGATTCTTGGATATGTTTATTGCACTTGTACTGTCATAGTAAATTGCAATCGGTTCAGGTATCTATTCTTGAATTCCTTCAAGTAGCTGTTTGATCTATATTACCTGTGTGAAATTGATTGCTGCAGCAAGATATTCAGCTTCTGCTGTAGACTGTGAAATGCAATTTTGTTTCTTGCTTGTCCAAGACACAATCCTTTCACCAAGAAAGAATGCACCACCACTTGTGCTATTTCTATCATCAATATTACCAACCCAATCTGCATCAGTGTAAACCTTTATTTGGAAGCCTCCCTTGTGAGGAAACCATAAGCCATACTCCTCAGTCCCCTTTAGGTATTTGAAAATTCTCTTCACTGCTATTAGATGTGTCTCTTTAGGATTTGCAGCGAATCTTGCTATGATGCCTACAGTATGTGCAATGTCCGATCTACTGTATACTGCATACTATAATTTGCCTGTCATAGACTGATACAGTGTCTCATTCACTTCTTTTGCATCATCTTCCTTTGATAACTTGAGGTTAGTTATCATAGGTGTACCAAACGGTTTGGATTCTTCAACCCCAAAAGTTTTAAGAATTTTTTTTACATTCTTGGACTGGGAAATAAAGATACTTTCCTTTAGCTGATGGACCTATAGTCCAATGAAGAATTTTATGGCTCCTATCATAGACATTTCAAATTCTTTCTTCATCTCTTCAGCAAAAGCTTTTCTCATCCTGTCATCTCCAAAGATGATGTCATCCACAAGGATTTCAACAATCAGATTCCCTCCTTTTCTAGTCTTGAGATACATGTTGTTGCTGTCCCCGGTTGTTATGAATCCTATTGTTAGGAGCTATGAGTGCAATCTCTCATACCATGCCCTTGGAGCTTACTTTAGCCCATAAAGAGCCTTCTTGAGTTTACAGACCATACCAACTTTTTGTGTGGATGTGAAGCCTTCCGGTTGTTCCATGTAAACTTCCTCCTCCAATATTTCATTCATGAATGTAGACTTTACATCCATCTGGTATACTTTGAACTTCTTGTGAGCAGCATAAGCAAGAAGAATTCTTACTCCTTCCAATCTGGCCACAGGTGCAAAGGTTTCCCCATAATCCAATCTAGCCTCTTGAGCATATCCTTTGCAAACCAGTCTTGCTTTGTTTCTTATTACATTTCCTTCTTCATTTAGCTTGTTTCTGTAGACCCACTTTGTTCCAATGACATCCTTGTCCTGTGGTCTTGGCATAAGCATCCATGTGTCGTTCTTTTCTATTTGCTCGATCTCTTCCTCCATCGCCTTGACCCAATTTTCATCTCCCTGAGCCTCCCTGGTGGTTTTGGGCTCTATACAGGAAAAGAAACAGATATTTTCTCAAGCCTTTTTCCTAGTCAAGACATTTGCATGTTTGCCACCAATTATATTATCAGTTGAGTGATGTGTGATATACCTTGGGAGAACCAGTCTCTTTTCCCGGTCAAGTTCTTCTGGTTGAGCAATTTCTTTAGCATGGTCATGAACAACTTGTTCATCATCTTGAGTTGTTCTGTCAACTTCAGGTTCAACATCCTGCTACAAAGGTTTTTTCTCAAGTTCTTTTCCTTCATCTTCAATTGTTATTTCATTGAACTCAAAAAGATTTACATCATTTTGACCCTGCAGACCATCATGTTCATTATGACCGATCATCTTTCTTGGTTCTAAATATCCATCAACTTTTACATTGATGCTTTCAATTATTTTTTCGGTCTTTTTGTTCAGACACTGGTAGGCTTTACTCTTGGTAGAGTAACACAGAAATATTCCTTCGTCACTCTTGGGCTCAAACTTCCCAGAGTACATATCTCTCCTAATGTAACAATTGCTACCAAAGATTTTGAAATAGCCTACACTAGGAGTGTGACCGAACCATAGTTCATAGGCAATCTTACCGGTCCTTTCTTGACTTGAACTCGGTTCAATGCATAGACAGCAGCGTTGATAGCTTCTCTCCAGAAGTGATGGGGGAGATCCTTCCAAATCATTAAGGTTCTTTCACAGTCAATCAACATCTTGTTTTTTCTTTCTGCTACTCCATTTTGCTGAGGACTCCTTGGTGTAGATAACTGCCTTTTTATTCCCTATTCCACACAGTAGTGACTGAACTTGTGAGAAGTGTATTCACCTCCTCTGTCTAATCTCAGACACTTTAGGCTTTTACCGGTCTCCTTCTCCACTCAAGCCTTGTAGATTTTAAACATGTGAAAGGCCTCTGACTTTTCTCTGAGAAAGAGTGTCCACATCATTCTTGAGAAGTCATCTAAAAAAAGAATAAAGTACCTATCTCCATAGTAGCTCTTTGTTCTCGTAGGTCCACACAAGTCAGTGTGTACCAGATCTAGAACATTTTCAGCAGAAAAAGATTTACTACTGAAACTTGTTCCTGTCATCTTTCCTAACTGACAATCCTTACAAATACCTTTGTCATGTTTTGTAATCTCAAGAAGTCTTCTACTGATTTCTTCTTGCTCACGTTGACAATACTGTCAAAGTTTGTGGCAGAGCCTCTTATGCCACAACCAGTAATTGTCTTCTTCAGTTACAAGACAGATCTTGTTTGTTTCTCTTTTGACTGATGCTATGAGGCAGCCTCCTTCCATTGAGTTCGGGTAGAATAGGTTCCTTTTACTCTGTCTACCGATAGCAACATGAGCTCCTAAATGGTCCTTGACAGTGCAAGAACCTTTCCCGAATTCCAACAGGAACCCTTCGTTGTTTAGTTGAGCTACACTCATTAAATTGTACTTGAGTCCTACTCAGTACACATCTTCACATACAACATTGTTGAGTGCAATAGAACCTTTTCCTTTGATAGCACAAGGAGCATTGTTACCAAAGGTTACCGATCCACCATTATTGAGTTTTAACAACTTGTTCTTGTCACCAGTCATGTGGTGAGTGCATTTGCTGTCAGTGATCCAGTTGTCATGCTGATGTGATCTTGATACAAGTGACATTTCACTTATCACCGGGCTCTCTTTTGTTATTGCAACAAATGCAATTTATGGATCTTCAGAGTCTTCAAATTCATTGTCTGTGACTCCTTCTGCAAGGTACCACTCTTTTGCTTTATTTTTGAATCGGTTACTCTTGTCTTTTTTATCATTGTCTGGACATCTTGCAGCAATATGTCCTATTTTATTACAAGAGAAACATTTTAGTGGAAGCTTTCCTTTGTATTTCCCTTTTCCTCTAGGAAATCTCCTAGCGATGAGTCCTTCAAACTCATCTTGATCCATCTCTTCTGAGAGTAGATTCTCAACAAGACTACCAATGTTACCGGTACAGCTATTACCAGTTTCTCTTCCTTCCTTGGTGGAAGAGGAATTTGCAGAAGCCTTAAAAGAAGCCTCTTGCAAGAGTAAGCTGTTATAAAAATTACTTAATTCAAATGCAGTCAACTTACCAATTAGTGAGTCTAGAGTAACTTGATCTCTAGTCACTGATTTCAGCTCCTGAATGGTTGAGATCTTGATGTCATATTGAGGCCTAAACGTTCTCAGTATTTTGCTTACCACCTCCTCCTCACTTAGTTTTCTTCTAGCGCTTTTGATGGAGTTAATCACTTCTTTGATTTTGTTGATGTATTGCTCAATGTCTTCTCCTTCACTCATCCTCATGTCATCATACTGTTCCCTAAGGCTTTCAACCTTAGCTCTTTGTACATGTGGGTCACCACCATATACTAATTGCAGCTTGGCCCACATCTTGTGAGCAGTGTCTAGATTTTCAATCTCTGCATAGACGTAGTTGAGTAGCGTGTTGGCTATCATATCCACGGCAGTTGTATGTTCTTTCTTGATCTTCAATTCATCAGGAGTTAGGGTACCATTGGGTTCATTGTAATCAGTAGTTACATGAGTCCAATATTGATCTCCGGTGGTCTTCATGTACATTTTTATTCTGCTGCACCACAGAGTAAAGTTTTCCTTGGAAAACTTTGGTCTTTCGTTTCTCATCATCTTGACTTTTTCTTTTTACGATTAAGCAGTAAAGAAAACGAACAAGGCTCTGATACCAATTGACAATCCCAACCGGTGCTAAGAGGGGAGGGGTGAATCTACACCTATAAAACTTTTAAAACAAATCTAATGCAGTATACTATGACTGTAAGAAAAACAAATTCTAGTATAAGAATAGCGTCAAGCAATCAACCCAAAAAGCAACACCAAATTTATCACGTGGAAACACAAATCGGGTGAAAACAAAGGTGTGAGGAAACTTGACAAATTCTGCACTCTTCTAAAGTGCGCCCTGTTAGGAGCCTTCCCTATTAAAGAATTACAACGTACTGTTAGATGCGACCTAGTTAAGCGATTTGATGCAATAAGGCATGTTAGTGCCTGTCTGGTTAGAGGAGTTAGAACACCTGAATAGATGTCTCCCAGTTAAGGGATTTAGTACAAGAGACCTGTTAGTGTCCACCAAAAATACTGGGATTTAGCTATTGTAATTGTTAGAGAAGAATAGGGTACTTGACCTTTTAGAAATGGCTTTGCTTACCCTAATAAGATCTCTGTTATATTCTACTGAGAAACATCACCGGTCGCTGCTAGTATGTTCTCCTTTCCTATTGTGCTTCTTTGCACACTCTTCTCTCTTCTCCTTTCTCTTCACGTTAGCTTCTTCAGCGTACAGGTTCACTCTTTGCTTTGCCAGAATGAGGGCAAACTATATTCTTGGCAGTCAGAGGAATATATAGACTTCTTGCCCTTATTGCTTTCCTCATGCACAATTTGTTTAAAGATCATCTTCGGATCCATCACCCAGTGGAGTATCAGTTCACTAAGGAAACATCTGGTGCATGCTCTACTTTATCTGCTTTATGAAAAAAAATGACGGATGCATGTCAAAAGCTTTCCTTCACAAGAGATATTTCCATGATTTAACGCCACAAGCTCCGACATTAAAACCTTCATTCGCGCCTTGTACTGATCATCCTGATAACTCAAAGTCTACCGGATTTAAAGCAGTAAATCTTGGTCAAAGAGTTGGATAACTGATTATTGACTATGACTTCCCTAGTTCATTGTATCATGACGAAGTTTCCACTTGATCGGTAAAGATCCTTAGGTTGTGAACAAGTAAGAGCTTGGACCTGTCACCCTTCCTTATTCTGTCTACCAGTTGCAACCTATCCTCGGTCTCTGTAACTGGTTACTGGTTGCCTCTCCCTTAGTGACCGGTTCCTTCTGATGAACAGAAATAGTCTCTTGTTATTTGTACAGCGTCACCGGTTGCCAAACCAGTTTCTGCGCTCACTTATTGATGTCAAATGTATCTATATCTGTCTTGCTTCACAGATAAAACAATGTTGTCTTTAGTCACAAATGTCAACAACTCAACACCTTGTTTGCCAATCAATGACAATACTTCTATTGCCATGTACCGGTAGCAATCTTACCGGTTACCATTCCTTAATGCCAATAGTCTCACTATCCAACTTGTAATCAATCACTTCATGCTAATCTTATTGGCATGCTATCTAATCATATTGCCTTATCCAACTTGTAAATCAACTCGTTGATGTGCACGTGCCAATAAGTTTCAAAATGACAACTCCCCTTTCTAATTAAGTTAGACTACATTAATGAGGTTGTTGGGGATGTGGATATCTACAACCTCATTAGAGACTTGGAATCAACCTTTTGAAAGGTGTAATCAAAAATATTTTCCCAATTTGGAGCTTACTACACATTCTTTTGGTGTTTATCTGTTTTTATCTCAATTGTCAATCTCAGTCCTATATATATAAAAAAGAAAATTATTTTCCCAATTTGGAGCCTGCTTCTCATTCTTTGGTTGGTTATATGTTTTTATCTAAATTGTTGACTTGGATTCAGGTATGTCTGTATACACACAGTTTGTGTACGTGTATATATATCTGTGTGTTCAAACATCAAAACTATGAACATAAAATATAAATATAAATGTATAGCTATAAGAAGAGTGATACTCATAAATCCATTATTTGCGAGAAATAAATTTTTCAAATTCCTCATATATCATGTTCATAATTTGCAAAAATCATAATATTCAAGCCTCAGAAATGTCATTACTTAATAAATATAAATTACAAGCCATATTTAATATCCAATTCCAGGCATGGTTTTTGACAGTCCCAACCAGTGCTAAGAGGGGAGGGGTGAATCAACACCTCTAAAAACTTCTTCGCTTTCAATCCAGTGAAGTAAACTTACAGCAGAAAGGCAAACAGATTTAAGAATATAATAACAAGCAAACAATCACATAGTGACACCAGATTTATCACGTGGAAACTCGGTTAGGATGAAAACCACGGTGTGAGGAGACCTCACAAATTTTGTACTCTTTTGGAGTACACCCTGTTAGAAGACTTCCCTGATAAAGGATCAAAACGCACTGTTAGATGCGACCCGGTTAAGGGATTTGTTACAATGAGGCCGATTAGTGCCTGCTTGGTTAAAGGACTTTGAACACCTTCAAAGATGTCACCCAGTTAAGGGATTTGATACAAGGGACCTATTAGAGTCCACCCAAATACTGGGATCTAATTATTGTAATTGCTAGAGAACAATAGAAGGATTGACCTTTTACAGATGGCTAAGCATAGCCTGATAAGATCTTTGTTTGTGCTCAACTGAGAAGCATCACGAGTCGCTACAGGTGTCTTCTCCTCTACTATTGTGCTTCTCTGCAAAATCTTCTTTGTCACTTCTTTATTCTTTTCACCCCTAGCTTCTTCAGCTTACAGGTTCACCCTTTTACTCGGCAGAATAAAGGCAACTTCTATTTGCCTTAGGCAGAAGAATATATAGGGTCCTACCCCTAATTGTAGTCATTATGCATGACCTAATTACAGATCCTTATCGGATTCATTACTCAATGGAGTACCAGTTCACTGAGGAAGCATCTGATGCATGCCCTTGCTTTATTTGACTAATGAAGAAAGCAGTAGTTGCGTGTCAAGCAACTTTCCTTCACAAGAGATAACACTTTGTTTTAAAGCCACAGATTTCGGCTTCAAATCCTCAAGACTCGTCTCAAACCGATTGCCAGTTTAACTCAAAGACTTCCGGATTTAGAGCAGAAAATCTCGGTCAAAGAGTTAGCTGGAACAGATAGTATGACTATGACTTCCTCGGTTTATACCGGAGTCATTGATATATCGGTTGAGATCTTCATGCAGTGAACAAGTAAAAGACTTTGACATGTTATTGTCTCTTCCTTGGCTTACCGGTTGCACCGTCCTCGGTTGCATTGTTAACACCGGTTAGCTATTGCCTTATCTGTACTTCTCTACACCGGTTGTAGCCCTGTCCTCGGTTGATTCTAGAATCCTCTTTTCCTTAGCTGTGTACATTGTCCGGTTGCTAAAGACTTTGTATAGTGACCAGTGGTATTTGCATACAGTCACATCGGTCTTGTATATTAGCACCATACAGATCCTTGGATCCTTAGACTTTGTAGAGATGACAAGTCTCTATACTCTTTTGCCAATCAATGACAATACTTGTACCGGTAGTAGGCTTACCGGTTACCATCACTTGATGCCAACAATTTTTGTAGAACTTTTTGCTGACCTTTTCTTAGGTTAGAAGAACTTATTATTATATAACTTGCATTTTCTATTTGGAATTATAAATAGTGGAAAGGGGGATGTGATTGAATTGTAAAATCTACACTTAAATGGGAACTGAGAGATATAGACATTTGCAATAGTAGTTTTGGGATAATGATGTTGTATGAGACGTTCATGCAGGAGTTAATGACTTGATAATTAGACAATTGCAATCGGGACCTTAAAGCTGAATGGTAGAACTTTATATATATGTCATTGTGAACTTGTTGATGAAGGGTGCTCCCCTTAATACCACAAACACATAACAGAAACAGAGAAACCACAACAATATGCAAGAACAGAAAATTGGCTTCTTATTATCTCCACAAATGTGGAATTACAAACTTTCAGAATTACAATATATGCAAAGCCACACGGGCATTCCCTTACAATATTCTGTAGGACAAAGCCTCGAATTATTGCCCAGATCTACTACCCAGAACTATTCTGAACTCCTAAGACAATAATACAGCCTTCCTTATATAGGCAATTTTCCACCGCCTGGGAAGGTTCCAGAATTTTAGCCAATAAGGCCGACCAAACTTAGAATTATTTTATTTTACATTTTATTACATCATAGTCGGCTCAAGATAACCTTTGAAACCCGAACAGAAATTTTGAAAAAAAATTATTTTCCGCCATTTCAGGTGACCCGACTTCCGGAGATCATAAGTCATCACCAGTTGACCCGATTGACTATTATAACCCCATTTCGAAAACGCCACGAAGCGCTCTACAGGCTTGACCCGCGCAAGCGCCCGTCACCCAAATTTTCGACCTCATCCGGGGCCTCTAAAGCTTTGAAAACCGAGTTCAAAGTTTCTGTACCCTGCTGCCAATACCGAAAATCTTCAATATCTTCAAAACTACACCTGATCTAGCCATGAAACTTTGCTGGCAGACTTATATGACCAAAATGAACCTCCAAGAAAGAAATCAGATCATTCTGAGCACATACGAAAATTACCAAAAATAGTAACTTTCCATAAATAGCAGCTCTGCACAAAATAGCCCTTATTGAATACAAAAACAGAAATATTTTTGGGTGATGCAAGATTGCTCTTACACCCAGGATGCTCCTGCATCAGACACCCGAGGTAATTTGAGAAGTGACCCTGTCACGACTCAGGTGTGCAGAGGAAAACCAAGATGGCTAACCTCCTCCTTTGTCAGCCATGATGAATCTTCAACAGGTCATCCTTTCCACTTGACCAGATATTCTTCATATGTCCTGTTCCTTGTGCTTCTGCCAACACGACTGTCCAGTATATCTTCGATCTCCTTAGTGTCTGAACTAGTTGCTGGAATACTCCACTGTGCTGCTGTGATCTCATCTTCAACACCTCCTTCATGATACTCTGTCAGATCTGAAATGTTAAACACTGGTGAAATATTTAGCTCAGTAGGCAATTCTACCTCATATGCGTTTCCTGAATCATGTTTCTTCAGTATCCTACATGGTCCAAACTTATTCATTTTCAGCTTGTTATATGTACCAACTGGAAACCGCTCCTTCCGCAAATGAACCATGACTTCATCACCAACCTGAAATTCCTTATACCTCCTTTTCTCATCTGCCTTAGCCTTATACTGTGCGTTCATCTTGGTAATATGCTTCCTCACCTACCCATGGATGTTCTTCAAGTGTTCTGCAAAATCCTCAGCTTCAGCACTACTTATTTCTCCTTTATCTATTTTCCTCAATTCAGATGCATTTCTTGGACTACTTCCATATACAATCTGGAATGGTGATTTACCAGTGCTCCTGTTGACAGAATTATTGTATGCAAATTCCGCCTGTGGTAAAATCAAATCCCATCCTGTTGGCTTATCTCCAACCAAACATCTCAGCAAATTTCCCAAACTCCTATTCACCACCTCTGTCTGTCCATCAATCTGTGGATGATGTGATGAACTGAACTTCAAATCTGTCTTCAACTTCTTCCACAACGTACGCCAGAAATATCCAACAAACTTAGTGTCCCGATCTGAAACTATGGTCTTTGGCAAACCATGAAGTCTCACTACTTCTCTGAAAAATAATTCTGCTACATGAACAGCATCATTAGTCTTCTTGCAGAGAATAAAATGTGCCATCTTTGAAAATTTGTCAACTACCACAAAAATTGAATCGTGTCCCCGCCGTGTCCTCGGTAAACCAAGAACAAAGTCCATGCTGATATCCTCCCAAGGCTTCTCTGGTACAGGTAATGGCTGATACAATCCTGTATTCTGCTTCACTCCTTTCGCCATCTAACATACTCGGCAACTCTGTACAAACTTCTTCACATCTTGCTGCAACTGTGGCCAATAATAATTCTCACTAACCAAACCAAGGGTTTTATCACGACCAAAATGTCCAGCCAATCCTCCACTATGCTTCTCCTTGATGAGATTCTCCCTCATAGAACTTCGTGGAATGCACAACTGACTCCCTCTGAATAGCATATCATCCTGGATGATGAAATCCAACCATTTCGTCCTGTCTAGAGTAACAGGTTCTGTACAAGCTTTCCAAGCTTCACCAAAATCAGGATCCTCTGGATACAAATTCTTGAGTTCCTTGAACCCAACCACTTCAATCTGCATTTCTGTCAGCAATAATTGCCTTCTGCTAAGAGCATCTGCAACCCTATTAGACTTTCCACTCCTGTGTTTCAAAACAAATGTATAACTCTGCAAAAACTCAACCCATTTCAAATGCCTTTGATTCAATTTTCCTTGACTATTCAAATATTGCAAAGCTTGATGATCAGTATACAAAACAAACTCCTTAGGAAGTAGATAATGTCTCCACTTCTTTAATGCCTGAACTATAGCATAAAATTCTTGATCATAAACAGAATATTTCCTCTTGGCATCATTTAAATTCTCACTGAAATAAGCAACAGGTTTACATTCTTGGCTCATAACAGCTCTTATTGCAGTACCACTAGCATCACAATCTACTTGAAACACCTTATTAAAATCTGGAAGTGCTAAAACAGGTTGTTCTATAACTTTTTGTTTCAACAATTGAAAACTCTTTTCTGCCCCATTAGTCCACTTAAACTCTTTTCTATCCCCTCTCATTGTTTCAGTCAAGGGACCACAAATACTGCTAAAATTTTTGATAAACTTTCTCTAAAAACTAGCTAGACCATGAAAAGATCTTACCTCAGTAGCACTCCTTGGAGTAGGCCATTCAAGGATAGCCTGTACCTTTTCTGGGTCCATTTTTAGACCTTCTGCTGAAACTACAAATCCCAAATACACTAACTCTTTCTTCACAAAACTGCACTTCTTCAAATTAATCAACAATTTCTCATCTCTCAATTTCTCAAACACCATACGAATATGCATCATATGTTCCTCCAATGTCTTGCTAAAAATCAAAATATCATCTAGGTAAACAATGACAAACTTACCCAGAAATTCTTTCAGAACCTCGTTCATGAGCCGCATGAAAGTGCTCGGTGCATTGGTTAGCCCAAAAGGCATGACTAACCACTCATATAGTCCTTCCTTTGTCTTGAAGGCAGTCTTCCATTCATCTCCTTCTCTGATCCGAATCTGATGATATCCACTCTTCAGATCTATCTTTGAGAAATACACAGCTCCACTCAAACAGTCCATAATATCATCCATTCGTGGCAATGGAAACCTGTACTTGATTGTGATCTTGTTTATTGCCCTAGAATCTGTACACATCCTCCATTCTCCATTCTTCTTTGGTGCTAATACCGCTGGTACAGCACAGGGACTCAGACTCTCACGGATCAATCCTTTCTGTAACAGTTCATGTACTTGTCTGTTCAACTCCTCACTTTCTGCAGGTGTCATTCTGTGTGCTGCCTTATTCAGCAAACTCGCTCCTGGGATCAAGTTCATCTGATGACTGATCTTCCTGACTGGTGGTAATCCATCAGGCACGTTATCGGATACAATATCCTGAAACTCATTCAACAAATCTGCAACTTCTACAAGAACATCTTCTACTTCCTCTTTACCAGCTTTTGGAATTAAAGCAAAACATACATGCTCATGCCTCATACCATCTAGGAAATTTCTTCCATCAACCAAAGTTATCCTTGCATTACCACATACCTTTTCTTCGGTCTCCTTCAATGGTTTTAGCTTATGCCGCACTCCATCCTTTGTCAGGGAATAGGTATTCGCACGACCATCATGTACAGCACATCTGTCAAACTGCCATGGTCTACCCAACAACATATGACATGCATCCATAGATATGATATCACACAATACCTCATCTTGGTATCCGCCAATCTTGAACTTCACCAGGCATTGTTCATTGACCATGACCTTGTAGTCATCCTGTACCCAGGCAATCCGATATGGATGTGGGTGTTTCTGTCTCTTGAGCTTCAACTTTTTCACCATCTCTTCTGACACCAAATTGTCAGTGCTTCCACTATCAATAATCACATCACAACATTTACCTTTACACTTGCACCTGGTGCGAAATAGGCTCCTCCTTTGCTCAGGTTCATTCTCACCACTCAACGGGACTCTTCTGTTAATCAACGTTTCTCCTCTTTCAGCATCTTCAGAATTTGATGATCTGGCATCTTCATCTACATGTGCAACTCTGGCCTGGCCTTCATTTCTCCTGTCTGTTCTGCCTTGGCGCTGAGGACATTCAAATGCCCTATGACCTTCTTCTCCACAGTGAAAACATGTTCCACGGAAACCACCTCTTCCAGATCCTTGTCCTCTTCCTCTTCCTCTCTAATCTCTATTATTCTGATCCTGGAAGCGATTGGAATTATTTCCTCGCTGATTCTGACTGCTACTGGCCTCATCCTTCTTTTTCGGATCTTCATTTCGGCCACCATATGACCGTCCACCAGATCGTCCACCGCGACCTCTTCCATTTTGTCTGCTCTCGAACTTCTTGTTCAGCTTTTCCTCTACTTTTAGGGCAAATTGGTATGCCTCCTCAATACTGTTCATTTGAACTAGATTCAACTCCTCCTGAATGCTTGACCTTAACCCATTAAGGTATCGGGCAACTTTCTCCTTATCAGCTTCTACATGGCCTGTTCTGATGAGGAGTCGAAAGAACTCCTCTGTATACTCCTGAACAGATCTTCCTGCTTGCTTCAAACTTTGCATTTTCTTTAGTAGATCAAGTTCATAATCAACAGGAATGAACTGTCGCTTCAATTTATCCACCATCTGATCCCATCTTGTGATTTTATCTTTCCCTCTTCTATTTCGCTCCAATTGAATTTCTTGCCACCAGATCTTCACATGACCTTTCAGTCTGGCTTTCGCAAATTTGACCCTATCAGGATCCTCGACATCTTCATACTCAAAATATTCCTCACATTCATTGATCCAGTCGATCAATTCCTCTGGGTTAAGATTTCCAGAAAATGTAGGAACCTCAATCTTAGGTCTTTTCCCAATCTTGGAAATCGCCCGAAAAAGTCTTTCTTCCTCCTGGTTCACAATTTCAGCTTCTCCTTCCTGATATTCTTCTTCGGCTTCATCCTCGCTTTCGTCTCTGACATTAAGATTCATTCCTCTACGAATCTCTTCTTGTAATGCTCGCACTTGTCTCTACAGCTCTCTAACCTCAGGTGTTACAACACCAGCTCTTTCGCCACGTTCCCTTCGTGGAGGCATTTTCGCGATGCGCGCTGAAACCCTAGCCACGGTCCTGGTGCAAACTGCCTCACAGTCGGCGATCTGTTTACACACTCAAGAAAACCTGCTCTGATACCACCTGATGAAGGGTGCTCCCCTTAATACCACAAACACATAACAGAAACAGAGAAACCACAACAATATGCAAGAACAGAAAATTGGCTTCTTATTATCTCCACAAATGTGGAATTACAAACTTTCAGAATTACAATATATGCAAAGCCACACGGGCATTCCCTTACAATATTCTGTAGGACAAAGCTTCAAATTATTGCCCAGATCTACTACCCAGAACTATTCTGAACTCCTAAGACAATAATACAGCCTTCCTTATATAGGCAATTTTCCACCGCCTGGGAAGGTTCCAGAATTTTAGCCAATAAGGCCGACCAAACTTAGAATTATTTTATTTTACATTTTATTACATCATAGTCGGCTCAAGATAACCTTTGAAATCCGAACAGAAATTTTGAAGGAAAATTATTTTCCGCCATTTCAGGTGACCCGACTTCCGGAGATCATAAATCATCACCAGTTGACCCGATTGACTATTATAACCCCATTTCGAAAACACCACGAAGCGCTCTACAGGCTTGACCCGCGCAAGCGCTCGTCACCCAAATTTTCGACCTCATACGGGGCCTCTAAAGCCTTCAAAACCGAGTTCAAAGTTTCTGTACCCTGCTGCCAATACCGAAAATCTTCAATATCTTCAAAACTACACCTGATCTAGCCATGAAACTTTGCTGGCAGACTTATATGACCAAAATGAACCTCCAAGAAAGAAATCAGATCATTCTGAGCACATACGAAAATTACCAAAAATAGTAACTTTCCATAAATAGCAGCTCTGCACAAAATAGCCCTTATTGAATACAAAAACAGAAATATTTTTGGGTGATGCAAGATTGCTCTTACACCCAGGATGCTCCTGCATCACTTGTAATGTGCAAAAGGTATACGCGAAAAATCCAGAAAAGATGTGAGCCAAGCTTGTGTTTTCGAAGAAAAAGGAACTTAGAGGCTAAAATCAAAACGTAGATTTTATATTTTAGAAAAAATTTGACCAGTCTTGGATTAACAATTAATCTACATTAGAAGACTGCAGGATTGAAGAACTCAAATTAGTTAGAATTGAGTTTTTTATCTTCATTGTTTCCTATATTAGGTAATTAAGAAGAATGCAAATAGTAATAGAATGTAAAAATTGATGGTCCCAACCGGTGCTGAGAGGGGAAGGCTGAATCGGCACCCATTAAAACTTAAAAATCAATCTGATATAATATAACTAAAACTGTAAGCAAAATAGATTCTATCACAGAAATAGCTATTACAAAATTAAAGCAATAGAAAACACCAGATATATCACATGGAAACCCAAATCGAGAGAAAACCACGGTGTGAAAAGACCTCACAAATTTTGCACTCTTCTAAAGTGCACCCTGTTAGGAGTCCTCCCTGTTAAAGGATTACAAACGCACTGTTAGATGCGACCCGGTTAACAGATTTACTAAATAAGCTCTGTTAAAGTCTGCCTTGTTAGAGGACTTAAAACATCTACACAGATGTCACTCGGTTAAGGGATTTAATACAAGGGACTTGTTAATGTCCACCCAAATACTGGGATTTTGCTATTGCAATTGTTAGAGAGAAATAGAGGGTCTGATATTCTTGAAATGGCTTTACTAAGCCTAATAAGATTGCTACGATTATCAACTGAGACTCATCACCAGGCACCACAGGTATGCTCTCCGCAAATTGTTGTGCTTCCTTCCACACTCTTCTCTTCTTCCTCTTTTAACCTTTTTCATAGCTTCTCTCAGCATACAGGTTCACTATTTTTCTTCTTCGCAGAATGAAGGCAAAAGATATTCTTCACAGGCCGAAGAATAAATAATCTTCTTGCCCTTTCCACTTTTTGCATGCACAACCTCCACAAAGATCTCCTTTGGATCCATCATCTAGTTGAGTCTCAGTTCATTGTGGAAACATCAGATGCATGCCATGTGCTTTTTCTATTTTATGCAAGAAACAACAGATGTGTTCCGCATACTTTACTTTGCTTCAGATTTTCCCATGTTTTAATATCATAATCTTCGGCATTAAAACCTTCAATTGTGCCTTGCACCGATCTTTATAACACAGTCTTCCGAATTTTGTGCAACAAATCCCAGTCAAAGAGTCACATAAGTGTTGGTCAATTGTGACATTCACCAGTTCATCAATCAATGATATCTCACTAATCAGGGATGATCGGTTTTTATCCTTAGGTAGTGTAGATTAGGAACAAGGCGATTCAGAAGCTTTCTGTTCTAATAAATTTCTTCGATAAGCCTGTGGTGGTTTCTGAACTTGGAGGTGGGGGCCAAATGTAAGTCCACAAGCATGGTAATTTACTATTTTGAATAATAAAAGTTGTTTTCGGTTGCATTCAATTATGCATTGTTCTATGTGATCGGTTGGATGGATAATCCATTTTGAACCCTCCAGCCTTGACTGCATCAAGTGGTATCAGAATGAGCTTTGAACTTGCGGAGGAGGAAGTTTCCAATGATCTTTGGTGTAGACAAATCATTACTAGAGGTAGGTTGTGTTAGTCCTAACCGGTTACTAAGAGCGGGGGGTCAATTAGTAAAATACTATTTCTATCTTCTATTAAACCTTGTATAAAGATTCTTGCAGAATAAACAACATGCAATTAACCATTCATAATCAGAAATAGAAATACTCAAATCAACACAGCATATGTACATAGAAACCCTTAGTTAGAAGGAAAAAACCACAGTGAGATAGAGCTCACAACTTCACTACTACAGTAATAAAGGCGCCCTATTAGGAGCTTACAAAGCACTTGTAAGAGTGCTACCCAATAAAGAGATTTGGTAGAAGATCGGTTAAGATCTTGACTCTGTTAGGAACCGCCTTGTTATGTTAAGATATATATATATATATTATAGTATACAATGATTATAAAGAAGAGTTGAGATTATATTATTATTATCTTATTATCATTATTATATTGATGAAATATAATAATGATAATAACATAGCAATATATATTAAATCACATTGGAGTAAATCGAACTATGTTCGATGGTTATATTAACATGCAAGTATCAACTAATAAGTCGATATCATTATCTATAACTTAATATTCGGTTTTGATTGACTGTGTTCATTACAATAAACTAGTCGCTTATGCATTAACATAAGCGATTGTTGTTAACAGTCGCTTATGCTAATGCATCAGCGACTTGAAGGGTTGTGTCCATTCAAATTAGAAAGGCACGTATGTTGTTAACGTGACTGTTGCAAAGCATATTTATATGTTGTGATCGCAGGTTGGAACAACAATCAATTACCACGGCATAGCTTCTTCAATCTGCGATCACAGCATAATAAGTATCTGAATATAATATATATACAGTCATCACATATATAACTAGACATTATATATTACAGCAGAAGATATATTCCCAGATCTTATTTTCCTTAACATGGTATCAGAGCAGAGTTAAAGGGAACTAACTTCTGAATTATCCTTTGACTGGAATACAAAATAAAAATATTACTTAAAAGTAAAGAGTCATCACAAATTATTAAAAATGACCACCGGAATCAGAATGGAAGACATATTGGAAGGAGCATCAAATTTTCTATCATGGAAAATTAGAATCACCACACTATTGCAAGAGCTGGAATTAAAATCATTCATAGAAGTGGAAAAAGAAATGCCTACAGACGAAGCAGAGAAAACAACTTGGAAAAGAAGGAACAATAAAGCCAAGAAATTAATTGTTGATTCAGTTAAAGATTCCATTCTCCCAAGTATAGCAAGATTAACAACAGCATATGCGGTCTTCAAGAAAATTAAAGAATCATATGAAATAAACAATACAAGTCGAATATTAACCTTGAAGGAACAACTATTGTCAATAAAGATGAATAAAGGGGAAACAGTTACATTTTATTTCCTAAGAATTGCTGAAATTCGAGATCAACTATTCTTTGTTGGTAACAATGTAGAAGACATAGAATTATCTCTAATAGCACTAAGGGGATTACCAACATCTTGGGAGAATTTCATTCAATGTATAAGCACTCGTCCACCCTTACCAAAATTTGATCAACTTAAAAACGATTGCACTCAAGAAGAATCAAGACTCATTACCAGAGGACTAGGTTTAAAGAAAGAGGGAGAAACACAAGCTCTCAACACAAAGTCTCACAACAAAAAGAGAAAATCCTACAAAAGAAAGAGGCGATTCAAAAGAGATTTTTCTAAAATCCAATGTTACAAATGTGATAAATATGGGCACACTCATCGACATTGTCCTGAAAGACAAAAGACTCAAGCCACCGTAGCTAAAGCAAAAGGAATTCCACTTTTCTTTACAGCTCTCTCAAGTGAACTAAATTAAAATAATAGAACTTGGATAATTGATAGTGGTGCATCAAGACATATAACCGGATTCAAAAATCAGTTTGAAACACTTGAAAATTATTCAACCGAAGAAGTAACTATTGGGGATAACTCCACCTATCCAGTAAAAGGAATAGGGACCTGTACTATCAAGATAAAGAATGGAGTATCCTTACAACTTAAAGATGTTCTATTTGTACCTGGAATCAAAAGAAATTTAGCTTCTATATCTAGACTAGCAGATCAAGGGTTTCGTGTCACCTTTAATGAAAACAAAGTTCTACTATGGCCTAAAAATTCAAATATGAAAAATGCCACAATTATAGGGACAAGAGATGGTAGTCTATACAAACTATGTAATGACCAGAAAGCTGCACTAACTCATGAAATTACAAACCACAATGAATTATGGCATAAGAGGTTGGGACATCTAAGATATAATGCCCTACCTATGATAAACAAAATTACTACAGGTCTTAGACACTTAAAAGCTGATCATTCTGGTATTTGTAAAGGTTGTGCACTAGGGAAGAATATAAAAGGATCTTTCTCTACAAGTGAGCACAAATCTAAAGTAATCTTAGAATTGATCCATACTGACTTGTGTGGACCCATGTCAACACCTTCTTTAACAGGATCACTATACCATATTATCTTTGTTGATGACTATTCTCGGAAAACCTGGATATACTTTCTTAAGGTTAAAGAATCAAGTGAGGTACTATCTAAATTTAGAGAATTCAAAGCACTAGTAGAAAATCAAACAGACAAGAGAATAAAAGTATTAAGATCAGATAATGGAGGTGAATACAAATATGACATATTTAAAGAGTTCTGTAATTTTGTTGGGATTAAGACGGAGTATACTGCGCCGTATAATCCTCAACAAAACGGAGTAGCAGAAAGGAAGAATAGATCTATAATCGAAGCAGCAAAAGCCATGATGCTCAATCAAAACCTTCATACTTCTTTTTGGGCAGAAGCTTCAAATACAGCAGTATATATTCAAAATCGGTCTCCACACTCCATACTAGAAAATATAACACCAGAAGAAGCATTCACAGGGATCAAACCAGATCTAAGTCATCTCAGGATATTTGGATGTCCTGTATATATTCATGTACCTAAAGAAAAGAGGACTAAACTAGAACCATCAGGTAAGAGAGGCATACTTGTTGGTTATAGTGAAAACACAAAAAGGGTATCGAATCTATATTCCAGGACAAAAGTCTATTGAGATGAGTAGAGATGTAAAATTTGATGAAAATACTACATTTAAAAACTTTGAAGAGGATAACATCACAAAGATAGAAGAATATCTCACAGCTGAAATTGAGAGGAAGGATATGGAAGAACCTGAACTACCAGTCATTGAAAATGAAAATACTAATGTAATCAATGATAAGAAAAGGCCATTATGGGCAAGGAAAATAATTAAAGAAAATAATGTAAAACCAAATGAAATATCTCATGAAAATAAAAGGACAAGATCTCAGAAATGTTATGCAACCCTTATAACAGAAATCAATAACTCAGAACCATCAAATCCTAAAGAGGCATTATCCAATCAAGCTTGGAGAGAGGCAATGATTGAAGAATATCAATCTATAATAAAGAATGATGTCTGGGACATAGTACCTAGACCTAAAAACAAAACCGTCGTCTCTTCTAGATGGCTATTCAAAATTAAATATGCTCCAGATAGAAGTATTGAAAAACATAAAGCTCGGTTTGTTGCTAGAGGGTTCTCACAGAAAGCAGGTATTGATTATGAAGAAACATTTGCTCTTGTAGCTCGGTATACATCAGTCAGAACCATTATTGCTATAGCAGCCTCTAAGGGTTGGAAGATACACCAGATGGATGTGAAAACAGCATTCCGAAATGGCACTATTGAAGAAGAAGTATACTTAGAGCAACCATAAAGGTTCATTATACATGAAGCATCAAAATATGTTTGTAAACTTAAGAAAGCACTATATGGATTGAAACAAGCTCCTACAGCTTGGTATGAAAGAATAAACAGCTATCTCTCAAAGTTAGGATATTCTAAAAATGATGCAGATCCTAACATTAACTTCAAGATATCAGACGGCAACATGGTTATTTTGGTTCTTTATGTAAATGATCTCTTAATAATACGAGAAGATCATCTTATTACAAAATGTAAGCAAGAGCTAACTACTGAATTTGACATGAAGGATTTAGGACTCTTACATTATTTCTTAGGTTTGGAAGTTTTTCAAAAGAAAGACTATATTTTGCTAAATCAACATAAGTACACTATTGATATACTAACCAGGTTTGGAATGATGGAATGTAAGCGTTTATCCACACCTATGGAAACAAATTTGCACAAACTCAAAGTTGAAGCAGAAGAGTCTGAACCCACTAATCCTACATTATATAGAGAAATTGTTAGATCTCTTATGCACTTGGTGAACACTAGACCTGACATCTGCTATGCAACTAATGTAGTGAGTCACTTTATGTATGAGCCCAAGAAAATACACTTAATGGCAGCTAAGCATATTTTGAGATACCTACGAGGCTCTATTGGATTTGGGCTAAAATATGAAAAGGTAGTGTTATACACTGAATTTGCGCCTCTAATCTCAAGCTCTCGTAGTCTTGATAATCCAGTATAACAAAGGAATCATCTCAAGGTTGTGGGACCTTTTGCTAACCGAGATGAGACCTCCAGATTCTAGGCTGGTTCCTCTTGGATAATCACCCTGATTTGCTCTTAGACAGAAAATGTAAACTTTGAGGGGAAAGGGATAGAAGGAATGCTTGGAAGGGAAATGACATGAAGCAAATCTATCCTACTAGGTGATGCACCGAAAATGGGGTATGAATCTTAGTATAGAGGAATGAAACCAGTGAAAGGCTTAGGTCTAGGAGATCACAGCTCTCTGAATAGGCTTGCATAAATATTTCATAAGAAGGTCCAAAACAGAAAGAGGCTATTTCAGGAAAAGATGGTTTTCACAAAAACAATAGCATTACTGAAGATTCAGGCATAATTTATGACCTGCAAACAACATCCGCTTCCACAACTAGGCATAGGAATGAGACATGATTGTTAAGGGGTTAAAGTATACCCATAGAGACATTCACATCCAATCACCCACAACAGTGCACGAAATTGCAGAAAAAGAGGACCAAGAACCCTAAGCTATCACTGAGAAACATGTAAAAATACTGAAAACCATTAAGAGATAACTAACATAAGAAGACATAGAGACAGGAAAAATGTCATAAAATATCTTCAGTATCTGAACAATCAATGGGAATTTAACAATTGCAGAAAGCCAAAAGGGTAGGAAAATGCCACAAATTGCTCTCTGGGGAAGAAACCTTCTTTTTTACAACTGCTGGATTCTTCTTTTCTACAGCTCCAAAAATGAATATATACATCCCCTGCACGCAGGCAGGAATCAAAAAATTTTAGGGCTAGATAAATATGCATTATAATAATCAACCCTAAAACAGTCGCTTCTGATCATAAATGTGCTCTGCAAATATCCATGCCAAATCAGATATAACTCCCCCTCTCATGCCCATGCCTGATCCTGCCTGCAGACAAACATTCATCTTGATCCATCTACCTCTGTGCAAGCCCACTGAGCCATGAATGTTCAAAATCTGATCTTCGCAATGAATTTGAATTTAAAATACAGATCGCACCAGCTCTTTAATGTTTCATCGGCGTAAGAACACCGCACTATACAACCTCCTATCAGTGTGGCTAACGGTTTGTCGCATGTTCGCATACCCTAAAAAGGGGCTATGCGATCATGCGACAAACCGCTAGCATTTGTCAAAACAACCACTGAGCCCACCGATGCCGCCGTCGTCCGTGGAAGGCTTGTCGCATGATCGCATGCGGCCTTTTGAGCTCATACGATCATGCGACAGCGTTAGATTTTCTTAACCGCAACCACTGATAGTTTGTCGCATGGTCGCATGTGGTTAGAAGGCTGCATGCGATCATGCGACAACGTCAACTTGTGACCCTTGCTTGACTGTTGCCGGCTTGTAACCACCGTAACCACAAGCGGTTAGTCGCATGGGCGCATGGGATCGAAAGATCCCATACGATCATGCGACAAACCGTTAGATGTTAACCACTGACCGCTGCATCACATCGGAAGGAAGATCGACGACTGTCGTTACACCACGCGCTTAAACAGGCAACATCTTTCCTTAGCGGTGTAGCGACAACCACAAGATTTTGTCGAGCCTTAACCTTTGCAGACGGAGAATGGGCTCACCGACAGGTGTCATCCTGTCGCATGATCGCAAGGGCAAGGAATATTCCTTGCGAACATGCGACAACCACAAGATTTTGAGGAAAGCCAGCCACCGGGCCCACAGGTCGGAGTTGCGCACTTAGGGAAAATATGCCGCCTTACTCGAAACACGAACCCACTAAGAATCCAATCCGACCGTTGTCCCATGATCGCAAGGGCAAGGAATATTCCTTGCAAACATGCGACAACCACAAGATTTCCACTGCACTGGCACGGCTTTGAGGAATTGGGACCCGCCTGTCAGAGTTGCGCACTTAGGGTCGAAAACACAGACGGTGTCGAAAACACAGAAGGTTTTCGAGCGAAGGTCGAAAACACACTAAACTTTCAGAGCGGGGGGGTTGAAAACACAGCGAGCTTTCGAACCAAAAGGCAGAAACATCCTGAGCCTGCAGAGAGGAGGTCGAAAACACACTGGGTTTTCGACACTTGAGCATTTCATTGGAAAACAGGACCGTGGCCGAAAATGAACGAGAGGGAAATTTGGGCAACAGGTAGAAATCAATCTTCAAGGGTATTCTGATTTTGATTGGACTGGAAGTACTACTGATCAAAAAAGCACTACAGGGTGTTGTTTTAGTCTTGGTTCAACTATGATCTCTTGGTTCAGTCGAAAACAGTCAGCAGTAGCATTATGCTCCACTGAAGCTGAATACATGGCAGCATCCATGGGAGCACATGAAGCTGTATGGTTAAGAAACCTATTATTTCGATTGTTTGGAAAACCTCTAAATCCAACTGTGATTCATTGTGACAATCAAAGTTGTATCAAGTTATCTGTTAATCCAATTTTCCATAACAGGTCCAAACATATTGAGATTCCATATCACTACATAAGAGATATGGTAGAGAGAAATATCATAAAGCTAGAGTGCATTAGTACTGAAGAACAGAGTGCTGATATTTTCACTAAGCCACTTGCAAAGCTGAAGATAGAATACTTCAGAAACAAACTTGGCATGATCAAGTTGTGATGTATGGTTTAAATTCCTCTTAATTGTAAGTTTTTTATTCATGAATAAATATAAAAAAATGTGTATATTGCAATATTGTGTAAAATGATCATTTGTGTGTGGGTTAACATTTCAAGGTGACGATCTTGTAAATAGTTAACCAAAGTGTCAAGATAGACTACTTAAGTGTGTGTCCCGACTGTGCGGAGATCTTGACTCTTGTTATTACTGGATGTGTAATAACAAAACCATATCATGATAGACTACTTAATTGTGTGTCCCGACTGTGCGGAGATCATGATATTCAAGTCTATTTTCATGACGAGACTACATTAACTTGTGTGTCCCGAAGTGGCGGATGTCATGATAGACTTTTGATATTTAATACTCACTCACTAAGAGGGAGTGTTAAGATATAGTTTCATTCGTATTATTATTATATATATATATATATATATATATATATTATAGTATACAATGATTATAAAGAAGAGTTGTGATTATATTATTATTATCTTATTATCATTATTATATTGATGAAATATAATAATGATAATAACATAGCAATATATATTAAATCACATTGGAGTAAATCAAACTATGTTCGATGGTTATATTAACATGCAAGTATCGACTAATAAGTCGATATCATTATCTATAACTTAATGTTCGTTTTGATTGACTATGTTCATTACAATAAACTAGTTGCTTATCCATTAACATAAGCGACTATTGTTAACAGTCGCTTATGCTAATGCATCAGCGACTTGAAGGGTCGTGTCCATTCAAATTAGAAAGGCACGTCTGTTGTTAACGTGACTATTGCAAAGCATATTTATATACTGTGATCGCAGGTTGGAAGAACAATCAATTACCACGGCATAGCTTCTTCAATCTGCGATCACAGCATAATAAGTATCTCAATATAATATATATGCAGTCATCACATATATAACTAGACATTATATATTACAGCAGAAGATATATTCCCAGATCTTATTTTCCTTAACATGTTAAAGGACTTTCAACATCAATTAAGATGCTACTGGTTAAAGGATTTATACAAAGAACCTATTAGGGTTCACCCTATTAAAGGGATTTGAATATGTTTTAATTAGTATAAAAGCAATGATCTTAATTGACACTCTTTGTCTGATTAGATCATGCCTGTTGACCTTCCTGTTCTGCCTTGTTGTTGATCCTTTTTGCCTTTCACCTCTGTGACCGTAGCTTCTCTCAGAAGATATCTCTCTCCTGCTCTGTATATTCAACAACTCTCCTTTTGTGTCCTATAGCCTGTATTTATAAGAAATTAATCTTATTAAAACATAACTCATAGAATCGCCAAGCTGTAAACTGAAATCATGTAGCAAAAAGTGTTGCAAGATGCTCTTGAGTTTACATTGAAACATCTGCGTAGAAATAAAACTAGCTCCTTTTAAAAAGCTAAATCCACTTCTAGACAGTGGATGCTTCGTTTAATCCAGTTTTAAATCAGACAACTCTGCATAATCCGGTGCGTATTATTATGCAATCAACCGGTATCAATCTTATACCCGGTTCATCCCTTGTATGCACTATAAGACTGGTACTATGTACTCTATTTAGTCTACCAATGCCTATAAAATAATATGAGTGATCTACCGGTGTACCTATACCGATGGGAATGATGTTTGCTTCTAACTTCACCAATGACAACTTAACTTATGCCAACAATCTTCCCCTTTGACATTGGTGGCAAAACCATTACTTACTCATCACAGTTAATTCCTTGTCCTGTAGACTTCACCTTCACCTGTGTGTGTGCTTCAGCTCTACTGTCTGTAGACATCCCCTGTTCTTGTGCTGCCTTCTGCTCTGTAGCTGAATCTACTCTGTATCTCTGCTGAGCTTCTTCCTCTAATCTTCTTCCTTTCTTCCCATGTCTTCTTCCCCTTTTTGCCTCCATAGGACAAAGGGTGATGTGGTATGGACTGATTTACATCTGTAACTTTGTGAAGATATCCTTGTATAGTTTCTTTGCTGTATGAAGAAAAGGGTTTCATTGACCGGTGACATGTTAATATTTTTTTGTGTTTCTTTTAGAGAGACAATAATGTTCTCCATGTCCTCTACAGTCTTGTAGTCTAGTTCACTGATCAGATTCTCAGCATATGTTGCAGTCTGTTGCATTAAATCAAAAGTTGGGGCCAGAAATAATTGAAATCCAATAATATCTTGGATTCTCTTGGTCTTCTCTTCAGATGTGTTTCTTAGAATAAGAACTAAGCTTGTCATTTCTCTATTGAAATCTGTTGTAAATTTGTTCTTTATATCAAACTGGGAAGACAGAACTCTTATGTCTTCAGAAGTCTTCATTGACTTCTCTGTGAGATCTTGTATAAAAGTATCAAAATTCGAAGTCCTTGTCATCAAACTTCCAACAACTTGAATCTGTTGTTGAAGTACCCTGAAGTTGGTAGAAACTGTTACCTTTATGTCTTCAACCTGTTTGTGGAGAATTTCTATTCTCTTCTTCTCATAGTGATCAATGGCAATTGTCTCTGGATCGGTGACATCTTCTCCTATTGCTTCAGCCAAAAGCTCTAATTGATCAATTACAAGTTCATCTTCATCTATGTCTGCATCCAGTACAAAGCGGTACAGGATGTTCTTGACACTTGTGAGGACCATGTCCTGTTTCCTCTTTGGCAGCTCCTTTAGTTGCCTTGTTGACATTTTGCTTATGTCAACCACAGTTGCGCTATCCTTGCTCTTCTTGGCTTCTGTGTCTACTGCAAAGGATAATTTCCTCTTGGATGAGGACGACCTTGGAACATCTACCTTTTCCTTTTGTCTTGGCTCCTGTTCCGATTTTTATTGCTCATTATGTCTAGGTAAATCTTGTTCCTATTCATTATGTTGTTCTTGTTTTTCCTCATTCCCCGGTTGTATCATCTCTTCCGGTATTCTTACGTCTTCTAGTCTTTCTTCCTCTCTTTCTGTACTTCCCCTTCCGGTTGTACTTCTACTTCTGGTTGTGGATCTTCTTCCTGTTGCAATTGCTCTTATAGTGTGGCTTCTTGTTCTGGTGGTATATCTGAGTGCTGCTCCTCAGCTGTATGAAGATCACCTATAGCAATGTCTTTTTTACCAATTGTGGTGTTGTCAGTAGTCATCTTTACTGATGACTCTCCCGATACTTGTTCACTTGATGTGAACTATTCCTTAGGAACTTCTTGTTCACTGGTTGTGGGTTCTTCACGAGCAGTGAATTGAACCGATGGTTTTTGTGTTGTGTCAGGTTGATCCTGTTGACTTGTTGCCTCGAGAGTACTGAAATCATATTGTTGCCAGAAATCGAGTGTCTCTTTATAGACTCTGTTCTCATAACCATTTATTATTTTGGCAACCCTATTCTTTGTATCCAGATTCATGGATACTTCCTCCAATAGAAGTTTAATTCTGTCTTCACTGAGACCAGCTTGCACCTGTGACAGTGTCTCCTTAACAATTCTACTATTGGAGCCTAGACTGGTTCTCCATTTAGTCATTAATCTTGTATTTAGTTCAAGAGAAAATTTAGACCTGTAGTCTCTTGGAGTTCTGTGGTAATCCAAGAAGGTTTCTAATAGAGCCACTATTAGTGCTTGTTTATCTTCCTCTCCTAGCACACTATACCATTTAGCCACATTGGCTACTTCTCCAAAATTTATTACTTCATCTACTATATCATTTACATTCATAGTGCGAGCCTTACCTCTTTCTGGAGATACAAGAATAGTTGGAGGAGCTGGATCACCGCCTTTGTCGTCAATGATGTCGAGGATGACCGGTTTAGTCAATACCTTACCTTTTACTTCAGCTTCAGGCTCCCAGAATTCCCTTTCCTTTACCGGTATCTTGGACCAGTGGCTCAATGTTCTTCTAGCATGCTTCTTTTGCCTGTTGTTGGGTTTGAAGAATTTTACTCCATGTTGAAACACCTTCTTCATGTACCTTGTCCACTTCTCCAATGAGCATTTGACTTATCCTCCTTCATAACAGAAATTTTTTCTTGTTCAATTCTGCTTGATGAGTGGCCTCGTCCAAAGTAAGATGATTTTTGAACCTCAAGAAAAGTCTTTATCCTTAGCTCCTTTTCTCTTTCCATTGAAGTTTTCCATCTTGCTTCAAGAATTTCTTGGAGATCATCAGGGACGACCTTAAAAAGTTCAGTAGGTGTTAGATTGAACTTGTGAATGCAATAGACTACCGCTTCCTCTATTTTCCTCTGATCTTATTCATTTGCTAGATCATACCTCCTTCCTACCGATGCCATACCACCTAAATTCTTTAATGCTGCCACATATTCATCAAGTGTGGGCTTTCTTGCTCTCGGTGCATCTTCCTTCACCGGTTTAGCAAATTTCCTCTTGCGGACCAGAGGAGTTGGATCCTCGGTTTATGTTCCTTATGTTTCTTCTCCTTGAGTGATGGTCGCTTGTTGTGCTCTTTTCCTTTGGACTTTCAGTTGATCTGCTGCCGATTTCTTCTTCAGGGTAGGGGTCCTCTTGACTTAAACCTTGTTAATTGGTGCCTTTTTCTTCAAATTCTCCTGAATCTCTTCAAAGGTCCCAAACCAGTAAGCAGAGAGATCTAGGTCAACTTCTTGTAAGGCATCTGCATATGCCTTGGCTATTTTGGAGGAGATCTCATAACCGACCTTCGGTGCGTACTCAATTCTCAGTTCCACAGCTTGAATGATGCAGTGGTCGGTGGTCACTAGAAAACACACATCATCTTTGTAGGAGTCAACAATAGTTGACAGAACTCTTTCCCTGGCGTGCATCCTCAATTGGAATGCCTAAAAGTACTCATTCATAATTTTACTGAACTGGTTTCCCAGTTTGTTTGCCATGTCGTTGATTTGTATCATTACCAGTCTATCACTATCCCATGTCACCTTTCCTATTCCTGAAAAATAATTCTGATAGTAGAAGAATAAGCATACTAGTAGGGTTCTGTATTTCAGGAACTTTTTCTTTACAATACCGAGCTTCTTCAGATTTTCAAATATTTGACCTCAAAGCATTCCGCAAAGAACGTATTGGGCGTTGTCATGCATGATCCGGTAAGCGGCATGAATGGCTCCTCCCAATATGCTGTTCAGGTTGCTGGATTGATAGATTTTGTAACCTATCATAGCAAATGCAAACCGAACTCCTTGATCTTCAATGTAATTGATGATCATTAACCGACTATCAGATTTTGACTTAGTCAATTTGGTGACCATAGCATTGGAGATGGTTCTGAGAGTGAGTAATTCCCCTTTGTCACTATACCCAATCACTCTATGCAAGTCCTCCTTGGTGATTTGATTGCATGCTCCTTTCGCGAGCCAGAATCCAGGTTCATGCACAAGACTGAGAACCAGTCAAATCTAGTCTAGTCGGAAGACAGTTGGGTAGCAGCCTCTGTTGATTAGCCCAGATGATACCAGCTTCGCGTATTTCTCTGGAAGCTTTCTGTTTGTGCATAGCGAGAGGTACTCGCTTTGGATGAAGGTCTCACCCTGTTCTTCTTGCTTGGCGTGAATGAAGGCTATGACATCTTCAGTCATGAGGACTCCGTTTGGCATAAAAGATAGCGCACCAGACATGTCATTTTCCCTGTTTTGAGCCGCCATATTGTCGTAGCCAAGTCGGTCGACTAGGTTTCCTTTGATCAGCTTGATAGCGGAGGATGATGATGTCATTTCTTATCAACCGATTTACACAAAAAGTAGCTTGATCGGTCTTACAGTAGTATCTTATCGATGATCAAAGCACGAGAATATTACTCAAGCATAAGAAATTGTTAATCACAAATCGCAAAGTAAAAGAAAATGAGTAATCCTCCTTTCTTTATATAGATTAGTTCATAACGATAACTATTTGTTAACGGCTATAGCATTAATTACCTTACCTAACCTTTCTTTCCTTTTTCGCCAACCGGTATTCAGGCTTTTTCCTGTTGATCAACGCTTGCCTGTCCGGTTCTACTTACTAACTGAGTGAGTTTATTGTTTACCAGTCCTACTGGGAACAGTAGATGGGCTACCGGTTCCCTCTAAACCTTTTTGGCTCAGCTTCTTGAAGAGATATCACCATCAACAGACGATGATCTTCCCTCTGTCTTCTCCTCAGCGGAGCTCTTTCATTCTTTCTTGAACCAAATCTTCTTGACTTCTTTCTCGGTCTCTTTTCCCTTGTTCTTTTCATTGGGAGACAAGGTCTTCATTACCGGTTTGACCGAACCTCTCCTTTGTTCACTGACCGGTTCCTACAATCCTTGCCCAGATGTCCAACTTTGTTCCAGGTGTAGCAGACTATCCCGGTTGCCTTCCATTGATTTATCATTTTCTTGTTAGGTGAATTACACCACGAGTCATTATGGCTATGCATGCCATAGTTAGCACATTTGGTTGTGCTCCGGTTCTTATTCAATATCAATCTCGGTGGGGACCTGAATGTCATTGTTTTTTATCTGCATTCATCAGCCTTGTGTCCAAACTTGTTGCATGTGTACCAATTAGCCTTTGAAGCTTCCCGTGCTTCCACTAGACACACTCGTGGGGCTAGACCACCATTTAGTGTTCTTGTGGCCATGCTTGTAACAGTTTTTGCAGTAATTGTTAGTTGGCTTTACCGGTGCATTTCTACAGTCACTTGTTTTATGGACCGGTTTTCCACAATGATTGCAAGAAGTGTTGAAGGTCTTTTTACCCTTTTGTTTTACCCATTTCTTCTTTTCCTTCTTGCCATTCTTGGCTCCTAATGACTCACCAATTTCCTTGGTGTCTTGACCAGTGAACCCAAGTCCTATGGGATCTTTGTGCTTTCTTTGAGCTTTTAGTTGCTCATCAAGCTTTACTGATCTTTCATCTATTCCTTCAGTTGATACAGCTCAATTGCCAGCCTTTTGCATGCATCATCTTTATCATGCCAAATTTTTTGAATGTTAGCATTTTCTTGAGTGACTATTTGCATGTCTTCTTGAAGTTCCAGAATGACAAGATCACTTTCCCTTACAACTTCTTCAGCCAGATTTCTTGCTCTTTCAGAGGCTCTTAGTGATTTAACTGAAGTGTTTCTTTCATCTTCAGCATTCCTCTTTTTCTCAATCAGTTCAGTCATTCTTAGGGCATTATCTTCCTGTTCCCTTTTCAAGTTGGAGATCTGATCGGTTAGGATCTGGTTCCTCTCCATAAGCTCAGAGACTGCCTCCTCAGCTTCATCTGATCCACTTTGCCTAGAGAGTTCATCAATCGATTCATTGCTTTCACTCAACTGCAAAGCCAGCTCCTTTCTTTTAGCAAGGGATCTTTGTGAAGAACCGAAACTGGCTTCTTCCAAATCCACTTATTTTATTTAAAATATTTGCAGCACTTGCTCAATAAATCTTTTAATTGCAATTTAATAATCAATCTTCACCAAATTCAAAATAATCCAACCAAGACAAAATGACATTCTTTAATAATTTAATTGATTCTCATTTCTCATTACAAACAGAATATATAAGCATTTCAATTAATATAAAAAACTCAAAGGCACCTGGCAATCCGAAAATCCTTGTAATTTTGTAATGTCTTTCATAAAAACATACTACAATTCTCTAACGCCTAAACTCCAACCTGTACATTCACGGCAAGATGTAATATCATGAGGTTGGCTTGTTGTGTTGATGGTTTCAGGAGAAGTATTAATCTGACCCTGTTTTCCAGTCACATGAGCAAACAATGAAGCTCCTCAAATTCCCAATTAAAAAACGCAGCAATGTAATTAATGTGGGTTTCCAGATTTTGTGAATTCAATCTCAATATAATTAATTCAGCATCTGCAAGAACATCTCTACCAATCTCTCAATCAATTATTAAACCTCATCCATGAAACAATTCAAAATCCTTAAGAACAAATGATTCGCCTGTAGAAGTAACTTCACCAAAAACCCGAACACCAATTTATTAATTGCAGCATCAGCAATTAATTAACAGCAGATTTCCCAATAAAAACAACCTCAACAAATTCAAATGCAATTACCAAATGAAGAAACACAGAACTCCTCCAAACAATTTCAGAACTCCAGCAGGAAGACAAATCGAACCCCAGAATGAATAAATTGATTTTCCTGTAGAACAAACTTCTCATAAACCTAGTATACATCAGCATTGGATTTAATTCAGAATCAGCAGCTGCAAAATTCACCACCAATCTGTGATGGCTCAAATTGCCAGAAGAGGAATCAATCCTCAAAACCCTAGCCAGTTTCTCACAGCCAAGAGACTTAATAAATTTTATCAAATCAACAATGAATCAATGAAAGTGCTTTTTCGAGTAGAATATATATCTTTTTTCGGAAAAAGCACAATTTCACTTTTTTCATTAAAAAGGCTTTTAAATGACCTCTTCACTTTATAACATTAAAGTTATAAAGTATTAAAGTTATTAAATTAAAATAATTTAATTTAATAACGATAACTTTAAAAACTAAAAGCCTCTGAATCCCGCTGACTGTACAAACTCATTTTCGACACCAGAGCCTCAAACGCCAACTACCCTGCCGAAAATGACCCACTGCCAAAAATAGCCAACTGCTAAAAATAGACTTACTATAAATAGTAAGTCTCTCAAACTGGAGATTCTTTGAAACTCGATCCTGAGACATCTAACACTCCGTGCAGACACCTTGCTAATCCTGGCCATACCCCAAATACCATTTACTAAAAATAGTAAGTTGACCAAAATGACCCGAACGAAGAGCAGACCTGATAATTTGAACCTCCAGAATGGAATCCCAATACTGGCTCTGACATTTGACCCCCTCTGATCACCTGATTAGCTTGCGAGGGTCGCCAAACCAAGCTAATCCCGAAGTCTGAAAAATGGGGACATTACAATCTTCTCAGCCTATTCTCGAGACAGGCAATGATGTCATGATACCTGTAACCCTTCATGATCTCTTTCTCTAGCGGGTAAGCTTTATATCTAAGAGAACTTGGCTCTGATACCAATTGTTAGTCTTAACCGGTTACTGAGAGGGTGGGGTGAATCAGTAAAATACTATTTCTATCTTCTATTAAACCTTGTATAAAAATTCTTGCAGAATAAACAACATGCAATTAACCATTCATAATCAAAAATAGAAATACTCATATCAATACAGCATATGTACGTGGAAACCCTCAGTTAAAAGGAAAAAACTACAGTGAGACAGAGCTCACAACTTCACTACTATAGTAATAAAGGTGCCTTATTAGGAGCTCACAAAGGACTTGTAAGAGTGCTACTCGGTAAAGGGATTTGGTAGAAGATCCGTTAAGATCTTGACTCTATTAGGAGCTGCCTTGTTAAAGGACTTTCAACATCAATTAAGATGCTACCCAGTCAAAGGATTTATACAAAGAACCTATTAGGGTTCACCCTATTAAAAGGATTTGAATATGCTTAAATCAGTATAAAAGCAATGATCTTAATTGACACTCTTTGTTTGATTAGATCATACCTGTTGACCTTCTTGTTTTGCCTGGCTATTGATCCTTTATGCCTTTCACCTCTATGACCGTAGCTTCTCTCAAAAGATATCTCTCTCCTGCTCTGTATATTCAACAACTCTCTTTTTTGTGTCCTATAGCCTATATTTATAAGAAATTAATCTTCTTAAAACCTAACTCATAGAACCACCAAGTTGTAAACTCACCCAAAAATCATGCAGCAAAAAGCGTTGCAAGATGATCTTGAGTTTACCTTGAAACATCCGCGTAGAAATAAAACTAACTCCTGTTAAAAAGCTAACTTCAGTTCTAGACGGTGGAAGCTCCGTATAATCCGGTTTTCAATCAGACAACTCTGCATAATCCGGTGTGGATTATTATGCAGTCAACTGGTATCAATCTTATACCTGATTCATCCCCTATATGCACTATAAGATCGGTACTATGTACTCTGTTTAGTCTATCGGTGCCTATAAAATAATATGGGTGATCTACCGGTGGGAATGATGTTTGCTTCTAACTTCACCAATGAAAACTTAACTTATGCCAACAGGTTGCAGGTGTTGTTAACTGATTATTGATGTAAAACAGTTACAACCTTGAACAAGGTTTCCAAACTGACACAGTTACACCTACGTGAAGAGAAACAATGCCACCTAAGAGAATACATGTGATGGATAATGTTGCAAGAAGAGTGGAAGAAATGTTGCACATGATGCAAGCTATGAAGAATTGTTATGATGTTGTCCTAGAGGACTAGATGAAGGGTCTAAACCTAGGATCAAAAGATCAGAGTGACAATGCAGCACCAAAAAGACAAGGACATGATGAGGAGGATTATGAGTAAGAATTGGATTATTTAGATATTTTATTTCGGAAATGCCTTTGAATTCAAGCTACCAGAGGGAGTAGGCATTCCACTGATCCTCAACTTGATGGATCTCCATCAGTTTCATGGAGCACTAAAGGATGACTCATAAGTATACCAAAACAATAATTACAACAAGCACCACAAGAGAAGATTCAGAACATATTGCATAGTCGAACAAGGCGCAACACCCAAAATAAGGAATACCTCGCAAAATGCAGGAACATACCACCGAAAGATGCAACTTGGATACCAAAGAGTGAATTGGAACAATTTGAAGCACACCTAGCAACATGCAAGGCACAATTTTCAAATAACCTAGAGGCTATGACGCAGGAGCTTCTCGGAAGAACTCATTCTGGATCCAATTGAGTAGCATGTAGAGTGCTTCTGAAACTTGTGGAGAAGATCACATGGAAGATATGGAATGGAACAACACCAAGGAAGGTTTGAAAGACATCCAAATAGGTCTGCACCAATATTTGAACCCTCTTCAAAAAGAGACAATCATAACACACGTTACACTACTGCAAACCATTAGATATGATTATGACCATCTATAGAAACATAAAAGATCATTGGCAGTAGTTAGTAAGTAGTTAGGCAGCAATAGATTAAGAGGAAGGGGATTTGGGATCTTTTCCTTCTCATAAATTTCTGTAATAAGCCCATGGCGGCCTATGAACCTCTAGTTGCAGCCAATGGGACAAATGTAAGTCTATGGGCATGCTAATTTATCGCTTTCAATAATACAAGTTTTTTTTGTTGGCATTCAATTCAGTTTCGTGTTTTGTGTGATCAACTGCAAGGTTGGATAATCCATTTTGGACCCTCTCTCCTTGATTGCCCCAGTGAAGGTTTGTGAGGACGGAATCTCTTAGAGGCAACATTTTCCATATTGGTGAGAGACCCAATCTACAAGATTTTGGTGGTTTCATTCAAGAATCATATTGGAGCTTTAATGGTGATATGATCATCTTCTTCAATTCAGATTTGCAGATTTACAAAGATTATTCATAGTTTTTTATTGAGGAAGAATTCAAAAGGGTTTATTTTTTTTCATGCTTTCTATTGGGTGGTCATACCGAGTTAAGAGCTAGTCATAATTCCTTGTGGCTAGGTCCTACGACTTCTTTGTTTGGCGTGATACTTCTAGGGTTGGATTATTGGGGTTTGGGAGTGATAATTTAATATTTTGTGGCACTGCGAGGAGTGCTTGGTCCTTTTTCTTCAACACATCCCAATTGGAAGAGTTTGCGATAGGTGCCTATGGTGTTTGGACAACATGATTTTTTATTATTGTTTTCAAAGTTTATTATTTCACATTTTCAATAAATTAGTATGTAATAAATGTTTGTAATAAGATTTGAACTTATGGGTATATTCAATTTTTTCTTTGAGCTGTATTTTATAAATATAGCTACTTGTGAGCATTGTTATTGCAAGGTATTTTATTGTTATTTTCCGTTAAAAATCTGAATATCTTGCAATATATTTCTCCGCTTTCTATAGTCTTCTATCTTCTTTTATCACGTCAAGCAAAGAAAACAAACACAAAAAAAAGAATGCATATTTTAGTAGTCTCAGAGCAATGTATCATGCCCTCCTAAAGGGTTGAAACGTCAGACTGTCAAACCATTGAAATAAAGGTGATTCTTGTGTGGAATTACACCAACCAGATAGGGAGCATCTCTCAAAGATAGAACGAGTGATTTGATGAGGGTTTTCATCCTTGATATATATCCTTGGAAAACCCCTTCATTCAATTTGACTATATTCTATTATGTGCAGACTTTTGACTAACGAAAATAACAGTCCATGACCTTTTATAGACTTGGAGGGAAAACAGTCGAATTTTAATTTCAAAATAATTCATTTTCCCTCATATGTCATTTTTCTCAATTTAAAATTAACTTATGTCCAATTCCCCCTTCCCTAGGCGTCTACTTGAGGAGCCATAGAGCCAAAGAGAAATTATGCATCATTTAAATATTGTACATCATACTTTGGAAACTAGCACCAAAGCCCCAAAAATCAAAACTAATAACATCAAGTAATAACCAAAGCCGAGGGAAGATCTCCAATGTGAAAAAGTGAGCCTACTATAAATAGAAGACATGCTAAAACAAGCATGCTTTAATATAAAAATTATAAAAACCATCACCAAAACTTGCTCACAATGTTTTTAAAGACTTGATATGAAAGGATAATGCTTAGACACTATAACACAGTCTACATCAAGGCAAATGTGAATGAAAACTATCACACCCAGCTTTGAGGAACTCATAAATGTGGTACGGATTGCATAGGAATTCGAGCCAAAAAATCCACACTTCCAAAACAGTACCAAAACAATGATACAGTTTGCTCTACGACACAATCGTACAACCCAATTGAAACTCTATCTAAAACACATCAAAATACAAACAAAACCTTTGAATAACTATATATATATATATATATATATATATATATATATATATATATATATATATATATATATATATATATATATATATATATATATATATATATATATATATATATATATATATATATATATTGAAACCTCGAATCATCAAACCAATGAAACAAGGATGATTCTTGAGTGAAATTACACCAACCAAATAGGGACCATCTCTCAAAAGATAAAATAAAGGATTTGATGAAGGTTTTCATCCTTGATCAAAATTGGAAAACCCCTTCATTCAATCTTGCAATATTCTATTATGTGCACACTTCTGACTAACAAAAATAACAGTCCATCAACTTTTATAGACCTTGAGGGCAAATAGTCTAATTTTTATTTCAAAAAAAATCATTTTCCCTCATGTCCTTTTTGTCAATTTAAAATTAACTTATGTCCAATTCCCCCTTCCCTAGGCGTCTACTTGAGGATCCATAAAGCTAAAGTGAGATATTATAACAATAACAATAAAATTTTAGTGCATCATTTAAATATTGTAGATCACATTGTGGAAACTAGCACCAAAGCCCCATAAATCAAAACTGACGACGTCAAGGAAAAATCGAAGCCGAGGGAAGATCTCCGATGTGAAAAAGCGTGCCTACTATAAATAGACGACATGCTCTCCATGAAGTGTGAAGAACAATCGAAGAGACCACAACAGCTACGAATATCGTCTCTACAATCCAAATCATTAACTTAACTCAATGTCATTATCAAATGCTAACAAAAATAGAATCCTAACTCTCTAAGCTCTTTAGAATTCTCCTTGGCACACCCAAAGACTCGTGAGAAAACCTAGAAAGAGGCCAGATGCTTACGATTTAACAATATTGCATAAAATGGAGACATTGCATTGAAGCCTAAATAACAATATAAGTTATTATCATAGAAGCAAAGAAACTCTAAAAAAATGTGACTATACCTAATTTTTGCAAATCGGTCCCATTGGTGATATTTCTTCCAAAACAATTGCATGTTTCTAAAAACTATTGATTGTGATTTTCAACAATCTTTTCAAAATTAAAAGGCATAAAAGTCAGGTTTAAATTTTGTTTGAAACCTTAATCAATCCTCTACCAACCTACGAAACACTCAAAACTTGCAAAATGACAAAGTATTATATAAGTAATATTGTAGGTGCACAACAGTTTTAGTGAACGAGTACAAATTAGAACTCATTTGTACATGCGTAGAAGAGACAAGTAATTGGGAACTTGCACAAAGTCAGGAGGCATTTGCATTTGAACCGTTGGGATGCGATTTGTTGTTATAACAATGCTTTAAATACATTCTATAGCTTCATGCCACATAAATAGTATTTACGCAAAATTCAAGTAATGCATACAAATAGACAACTAATCTATTAAATAAAATTTTCATGTGCACAACACAAGGATCTTTCAATTTAAATTAAAACGAGAAAAAGTGTTAAATTTTTATTATTTTTGAGGGGCTTTCATGTCCATAGGGATAGTAGTTTACTGTTATATTTCAGCTTTCTATTCATACTTCATATTTAGTGTCTATTTTATAGAAGATTAGTTTTATCTATATTCAAATGTTGGGTTTCCATTAGTATTATCTATACTTTGTTAAAAATGGTTTAATTTTGTATCTACTTCTTTTCTACATTCGATGTCCTCGTCATTCTTGATTATCTGCACAACTAAATTGTTGTTGTGAAGATTATTTGGTTATTTAGTTGGTGGTAGCCTTGTAAATCAGTTCTCCGGAAACTAATAATTTCTAGTCCTAGCTAAATGGATTGAATTTAATGCTTATTTAGGCTATTTGTCATATCATTTTTGTATTCGATGAATGTGGCAATGCTATAGTTTCATTTTTTACCTACTTAAATATTACAAGTGAAAAGGTAATGTTATATATAGGTCATCTTTGTGTTCATAATATTTTATCTTTCTCTTAAGTTGTGCAAGTTTTCTTGTCTACATGAAAACCATCGGCTTGATATTTATATGTAACCTACTATTGCACCAAGATGCCCAATCTCTTTTATATTGAACTTGGTCATTGTGATTTTTTATGCTTGTTTTGAATTATGCATATCTATCCAAAAATGTGTTATGTGTCTATCTTCTATTTCTACTTTATATTAGTCAATACTATGACTACATTTGAAGGTTTGGTTTAATGGAAAGACTTTTAAAAGTGACTTGATTCTATGGCTTGAATCTTTGTAACTGCATAATTCAGGCCGATTTGATTCCATCTATTCTTAGAAATGGTTCCTCTTTTATTGATTCATTAGATTTTTATTTGGTTGCTATATTCTTTTAAGTATCCTACCTGAAAATTTCTCAATTATATTTAATTTTTCTTTTATCCTTCTGGCATGCAAATGTTTTTGATATAGTGGTTTTGAGGTATTACTTGGTTTTCGAAGATTTTAGAGTTTGTTATCATAGTACAATCTCTCTTATTAAACATTCTTTTGATATTAATAATAATTTGGAATGCAGTGTTTTTGGTAGCATTTTACCATCCACTCACATCATAGAACAAGATTAGATGCTTAGTCACATATCATTGGTAAAATCTTTTATTGTTAACGATAACTTTGTCAACTGCACATAAAACTCATCAAATAATCATTTTCTAGCAAAACTTACATGCTACACTACATTCTATTATATTAGAAAAACTTTTCATTTGGACAATGGATGGCTAAACCCTCTATTTTAGACAATTATCGGCTAAACACTCTATATCTCTACGCTATGAAGATGTCTTTATGTTTAAAAAAAAAGTTGTTCTTGCCTCTTTGACTATGCCTTTTATGTTTTTTAAATCTAATCTTTGCCCAAGTTTTCCTTGTTTAAACCTTGATTATTTTTTTAAAATTATACTTTTATTTTGTGGATTTTTGCTGTTGTGATGTAAATTATAGATAAGTGTATGATAATTCCATGTTTTTCTAACTTTGGCCTTGCATTTCCTAATGTTTATGTGCCAAGTGTTGCATAAAATGTACATACTGTTCTAATAGATAGGTTCTTCTTGGCTAAATCAAATGCTACTATTTAAATTCGTGGAGCACTAAGATATAGAAAATTTTGTTGCTATGATGTAAATTAAAATATAAATTATTTTTTTTGGTGTTATGATCTTGTAATGACCCCATTTGGGATGTTACTTGATTTGTCTTGAAATTCATAATTAGTATTTGGATTTACCTTGGGAATGGTAATTTGTAATGTTGTATACTAGGAGGATGCCAATCCCCAATAATTATAATATATCATTATATAATTTTATACGTATAATCACAAAAAATTCATAATTCTTTATATAATGTATTTATTTCATATTATATACCAGTTAGTTATTTATCAATATATTTGAGTTAAGTTAAATCAAATACAAGTTTGCTTCATAACAATATTACTATATTTCATAATTTATTATTTAAATTTTCATAACTTATTATTCTAATATTTATTTCATATTAATATTAATATCCAATTCATAAGTGCTAATAAATAAATTAACTTAAATAAAGATATACTTACCTTCTTTATGCCTTTTCTTTTTAGCTTATTTAATATTCATTTCCTTCTAATATTCTCCTACATTTTCTCCTTGATCTTCTCCTATATTTCCTCCTTGAATTTCTCTTGAAATCTTTTAATATTATTCTTCTCCCAAACTTTTTATATTATTTTGTTCGTGTCCTTTTTTTCTCTTTCTTTCTTTCCCGTGATTATTCTCTTATACCTTCTCTTTCCAAAAGTCATGTCTTTTGGATTATGTTATTTTATTAATGATAATATATTTCAAATAAATATAACATTTATACAAGGGTAATATATATAATATCTTTATATCAGGATTAAATATTTATATTATGATATAAGATTAAATATTATTATAATATAGTGTTTATATTATAATTATATTATATTATTTATATATTCATAATACTTTAAATATTGGTTAATGATATTAATGTTAGGGATTTGAACATTAATTATATATTAATTAATGACATTGATTAATTAATATATATTGATGATAATATTAACTATATTAATTAATCAATTATAATCATTAATTATTAATTGACTAGTCATTGTTATTATATTGCTTAATAATATTATATTGACATATCATTTGTATGCTTATTAATATTAATATATTAACATCAATATTAGTGATTAATTTTATATTAATTAATTAATTAAGACTATATTAATTAGTATGTATTTAGGAATATATTTGTATTCCATACACTGATTAGGGCTCATGACAGTCCACCCCTCTCAAAATTTGCTTGTCCTCAAGCAATTGATGTGAGTTGAATATGTCGTGCAGCCTAAATGTTGATTCTAGTATACTTGTATCTAGGCAACCTTGGAACTCAATGTAATGTATTACCACATAAAACATATAAGAAATCATATGAGAAGATTATACTTGAATGTATGAAGACACAAAGTAAACACGAAGCATACACATTAATGCATGAAAACACAAAGTAGACACGATGTAGACACATAATACACACATTGTTGATTAAACCCTATGATTTACAATACACAATTTACTTCTTCATTATGCTTTTGATTATGAACCCTGCAACCACAAAATGAGCATCAGTACATACATATATATTTATATATAAACTTCAAAAGAAACTTGAGTAATGATAAGTTAGTCCAAGCCAATCCCATACTAAGCCCAAGAGTGGAACTTTGGCCCCCTTGGCCCCGGTGGCAAGTGTTAGGCATCCACACGAGGCGGTCTACTTAGTGGATTGCTTGTCTTGCTTATCTACTTATACTTATCTTTGTGAAAAGGGTGCCCTTAACTCTATTCCTACCCACAATGGACGATAGAATTACTGCCCTAGGGATGGAAACAACCTACCATAGGCTCCCATTATGGCCTTGCCTTAAGGTGGTTGAATTACTCCTATCCACGGCAAACTCCCAGTCCATTATGCTTGTCTACAATGGATGGTAGAATTACTGTCCTAGGGATGGAAACAACCTACCGCAGGCTCCCAATATGGCCTTGCCTACGATGGTTGAATTACTCCTATCCACGACAAACTCCCAATCCATTATGGATGTCTATAATGGGACGGTAGAATTACTGTCCTAGGGATGGAAACACCCTACCGCAGGCTCCCAATATGGCCTTGCCTACGATAGTTGAATTACTCCTATCCACGACAAACTCCCAGTCCATTATAGATTTGAAGGATAGATTAGAAAAATATGCAATTTGTAAACATATTGTCTGTATTAATTATAATTTATATTTTTTGCAAAATGTCATCATTTCTAGTAAATTTCTGTTGACATTAAACATAAATAAAACTGAGACTTAATATTACACCAGTATACATACCTGTGACCTCAAAATATTTTGTGATACCCTACAGGATGGCAGGATCATGCTCTGATACCACTTGTTATAACCCCATTTGGGACGTTACTTGATTTGTCTTGAAATTCATAATTAGTATTTGGATTTACCTTGGGAATGGTAATTTGTAATGTTGTATACTAGGAGGATGCCAATCCCCAATAATTATAATATATCATTATATAATTTTATACTTATAATCACAAAAAATTCATAATTCTTTATATAATGTATTTATTTCATATTATATACTAGTTAGTTATTTATCAATATATTTGAGTTAAGTTAAATCAAATACAAGTTTGCTTCATAACAATATTACTATATTTCATAATTTATTATTTAAATTTTCATAACTTATTATTCTAATATTTATTTCATATTAATATTAATATCCAATTCATAAGTGCTAATAAATAAATTAACTTAAATAAAGATATACTTACCTTCTTTATGCCTTTTCTTTTTAGCTTATTTAATATTCATTTCCTTCTAATATTCTCCTACATTTTCTCCTTGATCTTCTCCTATATTTCCTCCTTGAATTTCTCTTGAAATCTTTTAATATTATTCTTCTCCCAAACTTTTTATATTATTTTGTTCGTGTCCTTTTTTTCTCTTTCTTTCTTTCCCATGATTATTCTCTTATACCTTCTCTTTCCAAAAGTCGTGTCTTTTGGATTATGTTATTTTATTAATGATAATATATTTCAAATAAATATAACATTTATACAAGGGTAATATATATAATATCTTTATATCAGGATTAAATATTTATATTATGATATAAGATTAAATATTATTATAATATAGTGTTTATATTATAATTATATTATATTATTTATATATTCATAATACTTTAAATATTGGTTAATGATATTAATGTTAGGGATTTGAACATTAATTATATATTAATTAATGACATTGATTAATTAATATATATTGATGATAATATTAACTATATTAATTAATCAATTATAATCATTAATTATTAATTGATTAGTCATTGTTATTATATTGCTTAATAATATTATATTGACATATCATTTGTATGCTTATTAATATTAATATATTAACATCAATATTAGTGATTAATTTTATATTAATTAATTAATTAAGACTATATTAATTAGTATGTATTTAGGAATATATTTGTATTCCATACACTGATTAGGGCTCATGACAGATCTAAAGTTTAGTCTAGGCTTATAATAATTCCATTTTTGTCTAAGCTTGGTCTTGCATTTCCCAATGCTTATGTGACAAAATTTGCATAAATTGTACACAGTTCTAATGCATAGACTTTTTTTTTGGATAAATCGAATGCTAGTAAAGAACAAATTATTTTCTAGTTTTGTCCTCTTTTGGGATTTCCTTCGTACTCCTATTAAATTAGGAACCAACACATAGAAAAAAGAAGAATCAATATTACTGGTGTGGTTTTCTTTTCTTGATATTAGCATCGATACACTCAAATATGACATTTCCTCATGATTTCAACAGTGATGGCAACAAAACTAACTTGTCTAGCAAAAACAGGTTCTAGTAAAGGAACTCAATCTGAGTTGGAGCACTTACATTAAGCTTCTTGCAATTCTCCCTATTCTCTCTCCCAAAGTTTTGGAGAGGGGTGAAAAACAAAGAAATAAAAAAGAAGAAAAACCTATGAAGTGGGAAAACAAACACCCACAAAAGAAACGTATAGTATATAATCTTTTTTTTGTGTTTGGTATGTTTGCTTGGTTTAATAGAAGAAGATAATAGCATATAGAAAGCTTAAAAATATATATCACAATATATACAAATTTATAATAGGAAATAATAATAAATTTAAATAAGATGCTTTTACTCTATAATTGGCTGCCATTAGGTCCTTTTTATTTAATAAATTAGAATTGTGATTAAGTTATATATTTAATTAAACTTAATTGATTTTTAACTTATCTTTGTTTTATTTAAATACATTGGACTATATGAAATATTGGGATAACACAAAGAATTGAATCCATTGACTTAGTAACTTGGCAAATGCCTTAAGTTGGTGTCTAAAACTTTCTAAATCAATAAGTACTACTGAACTCAACCATGTACACTCCTAAAAATGAAGTTAGGTTTAGTATAACCACCAGTGCTCAAATAAACATCTAACATTGCCATCCTACTAGATAAATTGTCTTCAATAGCTCCCTAACCCTAAACCATTAGCCTATAGGAACCCACTGAATAGGCTAACAATACACCAAAGTGAGCTAAGAACCCACTGAATAGTTTGCCCTTCCTAAAATTGCTTGTCCTCGAGCAATCACAACTCTGGATGTAGCAATATCTGCTCATTCTTTGCAATTTCAACTCTAGATGCTACAATATCTACTCGTACTCACAAGTTGCATCCTCTACTACCAAGTTTTTCATTTGACTAAGAATTCCTTAATTTACTCTCTTTTAAAGAGTCTGCACTCTTGAGTATATAATGGTGTTTGGAATGGGTATCAACTTCTCCTCATCCAATTGTGGCAATTCTAATGAAGGTACTGCATTGTGCACCAGTGCCTTCTTGAGCCTAGATACATGATATACATTATGTACTCTGCTGCTAACTGGAAACTCAAGCTCATAGTCAGCCTCTCCAACCTCTTGAAAACTCTAAAAGGACCATAGAACCTAGGCTTCACCTTCTCTCATCTCTTCTTGAGAGTAGACTATTTGTATGGACCAAGCCCCAAAAATACCACATGCCCAACCTCAAAATTGCTCTAAACTCTATGTTGTTCAGCATACAACTTCTGTTGATTCTATGCATGCTACAAGTTCTCCTTCAAAGACTTCATGACATTATGACTCTCCTACAATAAATCCTTTGCTATCCCCAAACAGAAAATTCATGAAGTTGGATGCCTCGCACCCATTCAAACCCATCAATGGTGATATACCTTGATGGACTAGTGAGAAGAAGAATTGTAGCTATACTTTGCAAGGTGCAACTATCTAAGCTAAGTACTTTGTTGTCCTAATGCATAGCTGCTAAGAGGCACTTCCACCCACTTGTTTAAGATCTTTGTCTATCCATTTGTCTATGGGTTGTAGCTCGTGTTAGGAGCAAGTACAGTCCCACTCTATTTGAAAAGATCTTGCCAAAATATTCTTAGGAGCTTGTCTCTATCACTCACTATGCTCATGGACATCTCATGTAATCTAAAAATCCTCGTCAAGAACAAATCAGATATCTATGTTTCAATTTATGTCATTGAAATAGAAAAGAAATGCACTAATTTGGTCCAACGTATCAACCACAACATATATGTAATCTTTCCCTTGTACTATAGGTAACCAGATGATCAAGTTTATGGAGATACATTCCTATCTCTGATTAGCAATGGGTAAGGATTCAATTAGGCCAACTAGATAATTTGCTCATTCTTATTTTGCCAGCAAGTAGGACACTCTCTAACATACTTACGGAGTCCACTCTTCAATCTTTTCAATGTGATTCTCATCTAGATCTGCCTATAAGTCTTGAAGAAACCTGGTGGCCAACCATAGGTGCATCATGAAAAGTCCTCAATATCTTCACCTTAACTTGTGAGTGGGCACCAAATAAATCCGCTCCTTATACATGATCAAATTATTAACTACAGTATACTTGTCATCATGAGTTCTACCCTTTATGAATCTTGTTGCCCTAGAATCCTTAGCAAACTGTGCTGAAATTAACTCTCTTCAATCAGCAGTAATCTCAACCAAAGAACATAAGTGAGGCCTACTAAAAAGTGCATCAACAACTATATTAGCATGCTCACCTCTTCTACCACCTATTTCTAAGATTCTTCTAGTTCATAAGTACTTAATGTTGTTCTAAGACCCCCAACTAGGTATGGTCTGAATTTGGCTAAGGCATGCATGATGGCCAACATCTCCCTATTATGGATTGAGTAGCTCCTCTCCACACCTCTCAATTTCTTGCTCTCAAATGCTATGGGGTGTTTTTCTTGCATTAAAATGGCAATAATCTCCTCTTTTGAAGCATCATTCTCTAACTCAAAAGGTTTGGAGAAATATCACCACTGAGACTGTCCAATAAAATAACTCAATGCCACCACTAAGAGTGTTCAATAAAATAATTCAATGTATAATCAATTGTCATACTCATACTGCTTTTCCCAATTTTGTATACAAATAGCCAAGTGGTCCTCTTGTAAAATATCTTCTCTATATTTATGTATGATTGAACACTCTCCTAAAGGGATGTGCACTATCGTTCTACTATCCACAAATGAGATTTCCTCCTTGCATATAGTACTCCCCATGAACCACCCAAAAGTGCATTGAATGTAACAGACGCTACCTCAAAGTCCACAATTTGTTTTACCCCTTTGGCATTGACTTCCACATGTTTCCAAGTGCCTAGTGTATTCATGTTCGGCCCATCTGCCATACTACTATTGTAGGGGGGCTCAAGTGACAGTTTTCCCAAGTATTCCCATATCCTCCTTGGAATCAGATTCACATTTGCTCCCAAGCCCACCATAACCTTTAGAAATCTTGTCATAAATGCGGAGGTCAATCACAATTCATCTGGTTTTCTTATGCTTCTCATTTGTCCAAACATGCAAAATGGTTTTCTTGTTGTTGTAATTACAAGCAAGCCATATTGTCCTACAATCTACACCATTAGTTTTAGGACTTTTACTTCTTGTTTTGTTCCTTCTATTTGTTTTGTTCATGCTCCACTAATCTCTTCGTTTTTTTTATAATTTGATCACATGTTGCCAACTAGTGGCTCGGGAATTCTTCCTCCTCTTTTGAGCTCTCTTCCTCTGTTGTTACCACCATTTTTTTTCTAGTTTTGATCCCTTGCTTGGTTACCACCGCTGCTTTACTTTGTCTTTGGTTCTGATTTGATGTGGCATTCTACTACTATGTTGCTATCTTTTGAAATGTAATCCTTCCCTTTCCCATCTCTAAGACATCTTATTGTTAAAGAGATCATGGTCCCCTTGGCCGCACAATCCACATTATTCCCTCTTATCCCCACAACATTCAGTTGCATAATGTCTTATTTTGCCACAATTGAAACAGTTACCATCTGATCAACTTCCTCTTCCTTGGTCTTGGCTTCTACCTCTTCAAAGCAAAACATTTTGGTTGTATGGTTCCAAATTTCATACTGAGTTTGCATTTCTTGAGTCTTGTTGCCATGGCAGTATGACATACCCATGATCTGGTGCATACAATTATCCTTCCGCTAATCCTTTTATACATGACACATCTCTATCATAATGTGCTTCTTCATTTACTTGGAACCTCTGAGATGGGCAATTTGTTGTTTCATGGCTATCCCATTCAACAAAAGTATGACAATACAATGAGGTTGGTTTTTAGGAGTGTGCAAAGTTTCACTCTTAGTGCATTTGACTTTTTCTCTCCAATTTTCTTGGGTCATTTGTTCTGCATATGACCATATCATAGTAAGAACACCAAATATTTGGCCTTTTTGGTCTAAAAATTCCAACTTCATAATTACTTGCCTTAGCCGCAGTTGTTTGATTTCCAGTTGTAATTGCTCAAATCTTCTTTTTCTCTTTCATTTTCTCTCTTGCGCCATAATATCCAACTAGCTGGTGTTACAAATTCCAAATATGTGGTGAATCCTCTACCATTTAGTGTCATCCTTAACTCTAGTGTTACCTCAAAGAGGAACTATTCTATTTTCTATGTGTTATTTAGAGTCTCTTCAAGTCTCTGACTTACCTCATTGAATCTTCTGCCAAATTATGTGATTGATCCATCTTCTCACTCAGATAGTTTCCTTAGTTTTCTTACCCTTATAGGGACTTTTAAGCTATCAAAATTTTCTAAAAATGCCCTTTGCACTTTGTCCCATTCCTTATCATTCTGTGGATATGTTTTGCAGAAACATTTTAGGTTTTCTTTCCACAAGGAACCAATAACATCAAATAGTTTCGTATTGTTGCAATTTTCATTTTTGTACCACCATATATATATAGCAGTAAATATATTTTGCAATGTTGTTTGTATCCTTTTGAGAAATGGGCATCTTCCACATGTTACTCATTTCATCCTCTTATTTAGAGTTATTCCCTCTATTACTACTAGAATTGGTCTAGATAGCACTATTTGGTCTTGCAACTTGGGAAGAAATATTGCACCATAGAATATTGACATTACTTGAGCACAAGCTGGGTTTCGCAGACTGTAATGTCCCCTTCCCATTTCGCTGATATTGTGTATTTCTTGGGTTGGGGAGCTTTTGGAGACAACTTATCCACCAATGTGACAATATTAGATGTTTATTTGAGCTCCAACAGTTATAAAAAGATTAACATCCTTTTTGGAGTGGATATGGTTAAGTTCTCTAATACTTACTATTTTACAAAGATAGTTTCAAGCAACAATGCAGTTGCCAAGTTAATATTTTTAGTTTAGTCAATGGATTCAACTTTTGTTGTCATCCCAATATTTCATATAGTCCAGTGTATTTAAATAAAACAAAGATAAGTTAAAAATCAATTAAGTTTAATTAAATATATAACTTTATCGAGCTATTCTAATTTATTAAATAAAAAGGACCTAATGGCAGCCAGTTATAGAGTAAAAGCATCTTATTTAAATTTATTATTATTTCCTATTATAAATCTATATATATTGCAATATATATTTCTAAGCTTTGTATATGCTATTATCTTCTTCTATCAAACCAAGCAAACATAAAAAACACAAAAAAAAAAAGATTATATTCTATACGTTTCTTGTGTGGGTGTTTGTTGAGGTATTCCTTATTTTGGGTGTTGCACCTTGTTCAACTATGCAATATGTTCTCAATCTTCTCTAGTGGTGCTTGTTGTAATTGTTGTTGTGGTAATACTTATGAGTCATCCTTTAGTGCTCCATGAAACTGACGGAGATCCATAAAGTTGAGGATCAGTGGAATGCCTACTCCCTCTGGTAGCTTCAATTCAAAGGCATTTCCAAAATAAAATATCTAGATAATCCAATTCTTAGTCATTATCCTCCTCATCATGTCCTTGTCTTTTTGGTGCTTCATTGTCACTCTCATCTTTTGATCCCAAGTTTAGACCCTTCATCTAGTCCTCTAGGACAACATCAAATCAATTCTTCATAGCTTGCATCATGTACAACATTTCTTCCACTCTTCTTGGAACATTATCCATCACATGTATTCTCTTTCTCTTCACGTAGGTCTAAATGTGTCAATTTGGCAACATTGTTCAAGGTTGTAACTATTTCACATCAACAATCAATTAACAACACCCGCAACCTACCTCCAATAATGATTTGTCTACACCAAAGATCATTGGAAACTTCCTCCGCAAGTTCAAAACTCATTCTGATACCACTTGACACAATCAAGGCTAGAGGGTTCAAAATGGATTATCCATCCAACCGATCACTTATAACAATGCAAAATTGAATGCAACTGAAAATAACTTTTATTATTGAAAGCAGTAAATTACCATGCCTGTGGACTTACATTTGGCCCCCACCTCCAGGTTCACAAGCCACCATGGGCTTATTGAATAAATTTATTAGAACAAAAAGTTTCTGAATCTCCTTCTTCCTAATCTACTGCTACTAAGTAGCGTCGATGATCTTCTATGTTTTGTACATGCTTATATATCATATTCGATGGTCTGTGATGGTCTGCATCGGCCGCCAAAGTCCCAAGTTCATGTAACGTGTGTTCTAAACATCACTTCTCCAAGAGGATCCAAATATTGGTGCAGACCTATTTGGATGTCGTTCGGACCTTTGTTGATGTTGCTTTTCTTTATATTTGCCACACGATCTACTCTGCAAGGTTTGGAAATGCTCGATACGCTAACACAATTGTGTCTAGCTTAAGTTGTTCTAGGATGCTCCAGTACCATTTTTAGAAGAACAAGCTCCTCCATTTATGAAGAGTATCAAATATTACCTCTAGCATATGAAATGAGCTCTTCTAATTTGTCTCTATAGCTCTCGAAAAGGCTATGCTCTCAATGTGCTAAAATAAGTTCTTTTAATGATCATTGCTAAAAGTTTGTCAAATAAGATTACTTTCTTGATTGCTAATGTCACATCTTGTTGTCTTCCTTACGATGTTTTTACATTCTATTACTATTTGCATTCTTCTTAATTACCTAATATAGGAAACAATGAAGATAAAAAACTCAATTCCTAGTAATTTGAGTTCTTCAATCCCACAGTCTTGTAACGCAGATTAATTGTTAATGCAAGACTGGTCAAAATTCTTCTAAAATATAAAATCTATCTTTTGATTTTAGCCTCTAATTTCCTCTTGCTTCAGAAACACAAGACTGGCTCACATCTTTTTTGGATTTTTGGCATATACCTTTTGCACATTACGAGTTCACATTGACATACATATAAAGCTCTACCATTCAGCTTTAAGGTACAGATTGCAATTGTCTAATTATCAAGTCATTAACTCCTGCATGAACGTCTCATGCAACATCATCATCCCAAAACTACTATTGCAAATGTCTATATCTCTCAGTTCCCATTTAAGTGTAGATTTTACAATTCAATCGCATTCCTCTTTCCACTATTTATAATTCCAAATAGAAAATGCAAGTTTTATAATAATAAGTTCTTCTAACCTAAGAAAAGGTCAGCAAAAAGTCCTATAAAAAACATGTCTGGAATTCGATATTAAATATGGCTTGTAATTTATATTTTTATTATGTAATGACATTTTGAGGCTTCAATATCATGATTTTTGCAAATTATGAACATGATATATGAGGAATTTGGAAAATTTATTTATCACAAATAATTGATTTATGAGTATCACTCTTCTTATAGCTATACATTTATAGTTATATTTTATGTTCATAGTTTTGATGTTTGAACATACACACAAAGATATATATATATATATATATATACACACACACACACACACACATGCACGCACACAAATTATGTGTGTATACGGACATACCCGAACCCAAGTCAGCAATTTAGATAAAAACAGATAACCAACAAAAGAATGAGGAACAAGCTCCAAATTGGGAAAATAATTTTCATTTTTATATATATAGGATTGAGATTGGCAATTTAGATAAAAACAGATAAACACCAAAAGAATGAGGAGTAAGATCCAAATTTGGAAAAGATTTTTCATTACACCTTCTTTCAAAAGGTTGATTTCAAGTCTCTAATGTGGCTGTAGATATCCACATCCCCAACAACCTCATTAATGGAGTCTAACTTAATTAGAAGGGGGAGTTGTCATTTTGAAACTTATTGGCATGTGCACATCAACGAGTTGATTTACAAGTTGGATAAGGCAATATGATTAGATAGCATGCAAATAAGATTAGCATCAAGGGATTGATTACAAGTTGGATAGTGAGACAGCTATATATGAGACATAAGGAGGATCAATGTATTACCCAAGTGCTTAAGGGAAAGGTCCGCCATGATTGAAGAGACAATCATTAAGGGAAGATGATAATCAAAACAAATATGGCTCTAAAATATAATGCTACAGCAGTAAAAAAATTCATCAACAAGACAGGGACCTTCATGAAAATGCAGCAGTTTGTCTAAGGATTGCCTCTTACGAAAAAATTATGAATTGATCTTCTTTACAAGATTTTGTGGAATGAAGTTCATTCAAACACTATCTACCATAAAGATTGAAATGGAGCACATTAAAACAGAGGTTAAGGAAGAACAACAGCTACAATAGTTGGAGGAAAAAGAGAATGCAGAGTCTTCAAGCATAAAAGAATAGATCATAAAGAAACCTCACCAAGCTAACGTTTGTGGGTTCCATTTTGATACAATCTTGACTACTTCATGTCTTTCTCAGAGCAATAGGACAGTGAAACTTAGCAAAGAACATTACACAGATTTTTAAGTTGTCATAGCATACCCAGAATTCTATTCCGGGCTTGTGATGTTCCTAGTTACAATTAGTGGACAAAAGTGAGCATGTCTAGGAATTCATGGCTTTAACTATTAACTGATGCACAAATGGGCATCTAAGTACCATGAATACAAGATACCTATATGGAGTCAGGATGTCAATTTTATTTACATGCTATACAGAGAAAATACCAAGCCAAAAATTCTTTCTAGAGAACACGCTATCATAGACTACCATGATCAGCTATTCAACCAATCTTTAATGAGAATGTTGCATTCTAATACACTAAGTGCAATTGCTAGCATATAGAAACGGCATGATTATAATAGCCACAAAATGGAAAGGAAAGGGCAGCTTACCATTGTTAAAAAGTGAACTGACAAGTTTACAACAAGCTATTTGGAGAAGTAGACCATTTTCTCTATATCCATATTTCAAGATCCAATATTTCCATATTTCCATGCTATCTGGATTGGTAATTTAGTCATTGTCCAACGCATTGTGATTACCTGACTAACTTGCAAAGTTGCTTGCAGATCTAAACTTAAATAGCGGATTGACTCAGATATCCTAGAATTTATTTCAGATGTATCTTGAAGTGGAAAGAAACTACTCAAAACAAACCTAAAGCTTTAGAGGACGCACAATCTGTAGAGACAGTCAAATGGTGCAAAGGTAGCACTAATGTAAAGGGCAGTGTTTTGTCATGAACAAAGACATGCAGGATCAATGAGCATGCAATGGTTGAAAAATCTTTAATAGAAGTGATCTTATGTGTTAAAGGATGGTTATCATGGTATTTTAACTGTTCTACAGGCCTAAATTTATAAGAAGAAGAATTCAAGACAAACTCCAAAACTAGAGCATACGAATGTGAAGTAGAGAACAAGAAAGCAAAAATTTATGACAGTCCAGGCTAGAAGACTAGTGCACCATCATAATGAAATTGTATTCATTACCAAAGACTGATATAAAGTATGTAGGGAGTTTGTTCAAAAGTTATCATACGCTGTTATATCCTTGAGGTCTAAGAATGATTTGCAAATTTGTATAATGTGTTTTGTGAGCTAAATAACAGTAAAAAGGAGCATTGAGGCAGTCTAAAATACCTTAAAAAGGTCTAATAGAATGTGCAAATAGTAAGTGGGACATGATTTCTGATTCTACACATTTTTTAGCAAAAGTAGGCAATGGCAGTACATTATGCCTTGATGGATCTTCCAGCCCATCTGTTGTGATAATGACTGAAAGTGTTTGACTGAGAAATCAAGTTTAACACTAAGGGAGACTTGATGCAGATTTTGAAGCATTACAAGATCAACCATCAAATGAGAGTGACAGAAGATGAAGAGTCAAAAGAATGAGCAATCATCATTGGAAGTTATAGGCTCATATTCTACTCATGGCAAAAACGAAAAAAGGTCTTTAAAGGACAGTTCACAATCTAAGGAGCAAGTGCACGGTATAAACAAAATGGCCATGCTTCAATTAACAAGATAAACATGCATGGACAGTGAGGAGACAGTCCCGAAATGCAAAAAAGGTAGTATAAGAAGACAAAGGAAGACCTTAGTACAAAAAGCTAAGGAAGATGAAGACGTAACAGTAGCACCTTTCATAAGACTTGAAAATGTAGTCTTCATGGCAAAGCATTAAGGATAAAATAGACATTTTACAATGACAGTGATTGACAAAATCAATGTGACTATGTATAAAATCTAGAACAAATAGTCTCAATGATCTATGAGGTGTTGCACAAAGGGATTGTAGGCCTGAAGGACAATAATAAAGGGGGCGGCAAATTTAGTTATAACTCGGTATCGAACCTAGGCATGGCCATGTCATCGAAATGCCCTCATAGTTAATGTAATGTCCCCACTTTAGCAGTTGTCCAACTATGTGACCATTAGCCTATTTATGTGTGATCCCGGAGGCTAACGAAGGGGTCAATGGGATCCTGAGATGTCTCGGCCTAGTCATTTCGAGTTTGGGCCAAAAAAGAGTTGATTTACATGGTTTCAAGCAAACTTACTATTTTTAGTAAGTCAGCAGAGCATGGGCGATGTTAGATTTAGTGATTGGATTTGATGCTCCTCAATGAGAGCTTTCCAACGAGCTATCACTCATATTACTCCGAGCGCAATTACTATTTTATTTTAATGCCTAAAGTTTATTAAAGTAAGATTTAAATTAAATGTTAAAATAATAAAGTGTTACTTTAATAATATTCATGTTGGGTTGTGTGTTTGAGAAGGGAAGCCCAAGGGAGACATAAGGTGTTATTTTATTTTATTTTATTTTAAAACACTTTATCCCACATTGCTTGTGAAAAGTGGGTCGACTCTATGAAGTGGAAATTAAAGGAGAGCTTGTAGCCCTTGTTGAGGAGGTTGAATATGAGAAGAAATTGATGTGTGAGTTGTAGATCCATTCTTGGCATTAGAGGACGTCTATCCTCTCTTGTGACATTCTAAACATCATTCCCTTGGGGTTTGGCCATTGGAATCCATTGCTATCAGCTTCATTATCAGACAATTTGGATACATTTCCAGCTACAGGCAAGGTTGATGTTTTGCTCATATCTTCTTCACTACTTGTCCGATGCTTATGCCACTTTGACAGGATGATTTTATGAAGATATTGAACCAGCTGAAGACAAATTAATACTGTAGCAACACTATAGCGTGGCACTATTCACGTTACTGTAGCGTGGCACTATTCACGTTATTGTAGCGCGGTCACTATTCACGTCACTGTAGCACGGTCACTATTCACGCCACTGTAGCAGCTGGATTAAAAATACTTGCTGGAGCATTATGTCAATAATGCTGGAGTAATTGGTGAGTTGATAATCTTTTATGTATTTGATTTTATTAATTCTGAAAATAACATCTTATCAGCAGCAGTTCAATGTCCACTTTGCATATTATTGTAGTTTCTTTCTTGTTTATGTTTTATGATTCCATTTCCATGCAAAAAACGCAAACAAACAAATAAATGTTTCATTTCGAGAGTTATAAGGGGTTTAAACCATTAAACGGAGAAATAAGAAGTTGGATGCAAACTGTTTGACATAATTCCTATCAGCAGTTGGTTTAGTTTTTGGGCATTCAAGGGTGTCCATTACAGTTGTACAAGAAGATCATTTTAAGATGTTGGGAAGGGTCTACGTATGTGTGATAAAAGATGCGAGACAATACTATAACGATGACAAAGGCACAAGTGATAAGTGCAGATAATAGAGGCTTAAAAGTTTAGAGAAAAGGACAGTTTTAGAACTCCTAAGAGTCACTTTTACATGTGTGGTGGTCGCTCAGACATATAGATACATTCAAGAGACAAGTATATGCCATAATCATATAGTTCGAAGCAATTTATGGGGCCTTTAGTGGCCTAATTCAATTCTATCAAAAACAAGGCACTTGTGGACATTTTTCAAGACTTTAGAAGGGATGGTTGATCAATTTGAGGTGGAACAAGAATATTGGGGCAGATTGTTGACTAATGAAGCTAGTTGAGCAGATATAGAGCATTTCGGGACAATTTTGACCCAATTTGAAGACTATCCAAGGATTTAAGACGCAGTACCAACACATTCCAAGCATCTTGCAAGCCCATCAACAACTCACCAAGTGGAAGAAGCTCCAACAATTCAAGGCAATTGAAGACTCGTCAATGAACACTCCAGCTTTGCACACAGAGTAGGTTGACTCAGCTCCTAAGCATTTACTTTCTTCTTTTAGTGAGCCCTGTATTCTCTCCCATTTGGAGACGATTGCAGCATACATAGTCACACTTAGGACACAATTTAGAGTTAGTTCTTGCATACTTTGGCTAAAGTTGTAAAAGTTGTCATTTCTTCTAACAACAATATTGCACTGTAGCTAAGTTTTGCTCCATATTTGAGTACTAAAAGAACACTTTTCTACTTCCTTTTCAAGAAACAATAAGATTTTTCATCTTTGTACTCCAGAAAGATACCTTTATTTTCAATAAAAGTTACAATGAACATTGAGGCAGTCTAATAGACTGGGCAAATAGTAAGTAGGACATGATTTCTGATTCTACACATTTGTTTTGCAAAAGTAGGTAATGGCAGTACATTATGCCTTGATGGATCCTCCAGACCATCTGTTGTGATAATGACTGAAAGTGTTTGACTGAGAAATTAAGTTTAACACTAAAGGAGACTTACTGCAGATTTTGAAGCATTACAAGATCAACCATCAAATGAGAGTGACAGAAGATGATGAGTCAAAAGAATGAGCAATCATCATTGGAAGTTACAGGCTCATATTCTAGTCATGGCCAAAAGGAAAAAAGGTCTTTAAAAGGACAGTTCACAATCTAAGGAACAAGTGCACGGTATTAACAAAATGGTCGTGCTTCAATTAACAAGATAAACATGCATGGACAGTGAGGAGACAGTCCCAAAATGCAAAACAGGTAGTATAAGAAGACAAAGGAAGACCTTAGTACAAAACCTAAGGAAGATGAATATGTAACAGTAGCACCTTTCATAAGACTTGGAAAAGTAGTCTTGATGGCAAAGCATTAAAGATAAAATAGACATTTTACAGTGACAATGATTGACAAAATCAATGTGACATTGTATAAAATCTAGAGCAAATAGTCTCAATGATCTATGAGGTGTTGCACAAAGGGATTGTAGGCCTGAAGGACAGTAATAAAGGGGGCAACAAATTTAGTTATAACTCAGTATCAAACCTAGGCATGGCCATGTCATCAAAACGCCCTCATAGTTGTACAAGAAGATCATTTTAAGATGTTGGGAAGGGTCTATGTATGTGTGATAAAAGATGCAAGACAATACTATAACGATGAAAAAGGCACAAGCGATAAGTGTGCATAATAGAGGCTTAAAAGTTTAGAGAAAAAGGCAGTTTTATAAAGCGTGAAAGTCATTTTTACATGTGTGGTGGTCGCTCAGACATATAGATGCATTCAAGAGACAGTTATATGCCATAATCATTTAGTTCGGAGCAATTTAAGGGGCATTTAGTGGCCTAATTCAGTTCTATCTGAAACAGGGCACTTGTGGATACTTTTCAAGCCTTTAGAAGGAATGGTTGATCAATTTGAGAAGGTGGAACAAGAATATTGGAGCAGATTGTTGACTAATCAAGCTAGTTGAGCAGATATAGAGCATTTTGGGACAATTTTGATCAAGTTTGAAGACTATACAATGATTTAAGACACAATACCAACACATTCCAAGCATCTAGCAACACCATCAGCAATTCACCAAGTGGAAGAAGCTACAACAAGACAAGGCAATTGAAGACTCGTCAATGAACACTCTGTTAAGTTTATGTCATTGATGTCAGTGATTCGGTTGTTCTTCCTTTGCAGACCTATGAGTTTCTAAGGTGTTTCAGAAGTGACACGTGTCCAGTTCTCATGGCCTTCATTTTTCTCGAATGGCTTGCCATATGTTTGTTCTATGTCAAGATGGATGCTTCCTTGAGAACGTTACTGTAGTACTTCCTTGTCCTTTTTCCAGCTTGAATGTGTCGCCTCTTCCTTGCTGCAGGATATCTGACCTACAATTATGAGGTCTGTTGTTTGCCCAGTCTTATGCTTGTCGAATGCTGGCTCTCAGAGAATCCTTGAACAGAAAAATTGTCATTGCATATTATTTTCTTTCTGATGACAATACTCTAAATCATAAGGAGGAAAACCGTTTTTCTTTGGAGCGTTTTTGTCTTTCAATCAAGTTGATTGAGTATCGAAGGTGGAATGTTTGGTCACGTGGATAAAATTCTTCCTAGCATCTCTGCAGGTCGTGACTATTACCCAACTATTCCAACTTTTATGGAACGTCTGTGTTGGTGTTTAGTTGTGTCCCTTTCCTTCAAAGCGTTCATCATACTTATGCATTTTTTAGCATAGTATTGTATTACGGCAAGTGTACCGTTTCAAATGCAAGGCTTACAGGTGTAAAAAGGAGGCTCTCCAAAACGCGTGGAGAAGTAACGTTTTTTGAAGTTTAATGATTTCACTATTGCGATTGTATTTCGTGAAAACAGATCAATGTGAAAGCTTTTTTTTTAAAAGATACTCGCGTTTTTAATAAAAAAAGGCAGGATTCGCAAGTGCTAGTGTGACCGGTGTTCAAATGAACATTACGCATGAGTGTGTTAAAAAATTGGAGCTCACTTCCGTAAAATAATAACACACGGGATTATGATTAAATATATATAAAAATAGGAAATATAGATGAAGAGAAATTCGTGTGTGAAGTGCACGATAGTAATCACGTAAGCAGGTTTTTTTTTAGAGCATGGTAAGCTCAACCTAGAAAAGAAAAAACAAAGAATTAACGATCCTCTAGTCGGGTTGAAGAAATAAATTGTTACGCTTGTGAACTAGGTCGGGTTCATAAAAAACGTTTTCAAGATAAGGGTGCAGTTTTTTCATATAAAAAGGAAACACGGCAAGAAGTGCCAAAAGTTCGAGGTGAATACACACGGGTGTGACTGTTTTTAGTAGAGCCGTGTCTGATTCAAAATTAAGCACTTTCATTCAAATGTTTTAAGAGTTAGTGTGACTTTCAGGAGGTATGACTCTTCCAGCTGCAGCATGATTAAAGAGCGTGTATGAGATTAATTCCAGAACCTATTATACTGTTATCAACCAAAATCACACCCTAATGCTAAGTCCTGGAACTCTAGCAATTCTGGAGAAACATGGGAACAATCACAAGCTTGTGGGTAAACTCATAGGTGTGACTGAACCTTTGAGTTCTAGGCCGGCTTCCTATCTAGTAACTCACTTTATACCACCTGAAACTAATCCTTTTGCTAGAGGAAAGAGGTAGAAGGATAACAGAAATAAAATCTAAGTCCTAAAGGGTGATGCACTAGAAAAGTATCTTTGAGATCTAACAGATAATCATCACGTAATAAAATCAGTAATAAAAAGCTTCTTTGCACAACTCAATAATTCACAATCCTTGCATCAGCAATTGTTAAGAAGGTTAAAATAACAGTTCCTCAAAAGGAGGATGAATTCCTCAGTCTAAAACTGATTCTCAAACACAACTCTCAACCTGCAAAAGACAGAATGCTTTTGTAGAAGGCATCAATATGACACACAAACACGGAAAGAAGAGAAGCCACAAGCTAAAATTCGCTGTCAAAAGATGTTGCAAATCTGTATAATCTCTTTGAAAATGGGTTACAAAAACACTTTGCTTTTGTCAAGAACTCAGAAAACCTTACAAAATAGCAAGGCAAAGAGAAAAAAACTCCTTTACAAATGAGCCTTCAACTCATATTTATCCTTTTACAACCAACTGCATTCTGAAAACAATAAAGTCTGGGTCAGATTTAGCCTACAAGGCCAATTTTGAGCCCCTCAAAAACTCTCAAAAAGGTACAAAACTGACTCAGAAGTCAAGCTTCATCAATGCCAACATAAAGACCCTCCATAAATGCATCTCTATCTTTGAAAAAACTCATAAAGACCCTTCAGAACTGTAATAACTCCCTGCAGACTTTTCAAGTTTATCCCATGACGTCGGCACTTAGTCATGATATTTGCAATATATCTTATTTAGATTTTTAAAAGATGAAATAAAAATCTTATTTTAATTTATAAATATTAAATGATTATTATCCATTTCTTTAATAAATATCAGAAATATTTTATTAAACAAATGGATTATAAGATATTTACTATTTATAAAAATTTAATAACAATTAATAATTAATTTATGATCTATTATTTTTATAAATATTTAATTATATTAATAATGTTTATTAAGTGATAAGTAAAATCACTTACTAAAATCATTAATTTAATATAATATTTATGAAAAAAATAGATAATAAATTAATTATTAATAATTATTTAGAATAAGATTTTTATTATTAACTTTTAAAAAATCTAAATAAACATATTACATTTGGACTTATATTATTAAAATGATTTATAAACTATCATTTTAATAATATAGTCTTCTTACATTTTAAGACTATGAAACTTGGAAGAAAAAGTGATAAATATATCACTTTCGCATACAATTAAAATGCATGCCGTGAGTCATTGCTTGGAGAAAAATTGAAAAATAAAAACAAGGCAAAAATGCCTTTCTCTTTGCTACATAGCATATGGAAATGAGGCACCTTCAAACCCTAAGAAGACTCATTTCATTTTGCATTTGGCACTTGGCTGGAAATGAAAGAGAAGTGCAGCCGCCATGAAGAGAGAGGGATTTTTTATCTGCGTTTTTTCTTACTGCATCTTCTTGTGCCGCCATGAATGAAGGTGGCTGGAGATTGAAGGTTTATTGCAGATTTCCTCTTGGACATTTTTGCTTCTCTGCTGTTGCAGCCATGAATGGGGTTTGAAGGATTTCAAAATGGAGCTTTTTGGAGGTTTGAAAAATGTCTTAGCACACACAACTTGAAAGAACTTGCGTTCTCAAGCTCCCTTCATATAGATTTATAAAAACGGTGAGCATTTTTTGGCACTTTTGTAAATCTGAAACATTCCTTTGCTCAATACGGTTGTGGCCATCATTTTTTCTGATAATAAACTCATTTGAGATCCATATTCTGTAGATATTTGTGCATTTTGATGTATTCCTTCCTTGGTGCTTGATTCTTTTGAAAACTTGTTTTTTCTCTGCTATATGATCTGTTACTCAAGCTTGCTTAAGAACAATTAAAAATGATCCATTTCCTTTGTATTTACCTTATGCTGAAGAGAAATATATGAAACATATCTCTGATTTTTATGCAAGAAACTGATTTTTATATGCTGGTTCAAATGAAGGTTTTTCTGTTAATAGCTTTTAGCTATAACTTTCTGAGAATGCTTCTTCCTCTTTTTCTTTTATACTGAACTGCCATGAACTAAACAGCTGAAGCTAAAAATAAAAATAAAGATACAAACCCTCTGCCTATTGTAACAAGTTTTTTCGAATCCTTACTTATTATTTTCAGAAATCTATGGCAAATCTAGAGGATTTTATACTGTGTAACTTGCTGGTGTTCTCTTTTGTTAACCTTGTAACAACAAACCCACCTACAGCAGCCCTTGTGCTTGATACCATTATAAATAATTGGCAATATCTGAACTTGCTGAAGCTGATAAACATCATTGTTTTAAAGACAAGTTGATATGAACATGTCAAGATCTGATTTTTTTTCTCATGCTGAAAACATAGAAAATGTTTTTTACTCACAAAGTTGGCATTTCATTTGCGGATACCTTTTAGAATCAATGCTGTCCTTTGAAGACCATTATGTATCTATGTTCCTTAAATGAATACTATGCGAGTTCTTCGTACTGTTGATTGTTGCATTTGCATATGCTTCTTTCTCTTTCTCTAATGGCATAACATGTCACTATTTTAAGCTCATTGCTGTCCTAAAATGAAAAAATACTGATTTTATGACAGCTCTTTTGAAACACCAGCAACATTGTATTCAAAAAATAGACTGTATTTCTACTTTACCTCGTTGTATACCAGCTTGATGCCACTGCTTCATTGTAGTTGATTTGCTATCCTGTAGCACACTGGGCTCTACCCTTGTGGGAGCCACATTTAACTCCACGTGCTACATGATAGACACCTGTTACTGCACATGAAGCAAACTAATTATAAAAAAGAATGACATATGAGTTTCTTGCTTTGATATCTCTTGCTTTCTCAGATCTCCGTGATAGGCTACCCCTTGTGATGCATGTGAGTAACAAATTATATATTTGCAGATGTGAGCATCCATAGTGCATGATGACATGTCATTGCTTAGATCTATGAGATCTAACATCATTTCTATCTCTTATATGCAAGAATGGAGAAGCAAGCTATTCAGTGGCTGGACGCAAGACAAGCAGGGGAAATAAAGACAAGGCAAAGCAAAGCAAGTTGGGCTCGTCATCCAGGCAATGACGAGTCACCCTACACTATTTGTGCATCTCCAAATGTATATTTTTGTTTTTTTATTTGTATGACAAGGGTTAGTCTCATGGCTTGTGTGAGACATGGTTCACTTATGTTGTCAATAAAGATAATTTTTCTCAAAACGTTCAATCTTTTGCATATGTATGTATTTCAGAAGAAACAAGATGCAACCTCAAATTATTTTAAAACATGACAGCTCATTGATTGAGCTTGGTACCGAAAATCGGTAACACATACCAAGGAAGAACTAAAGCTTTCAAAGGCATTTTCTGGATAAGTGCATAATTCAAGGGAGTCTACAAATCCTCGAATGTCTTTATGCTTTTATAAAGACAAAGAAATTTCTTTTGTTCTGTATTTTCCTATATCTTCTTCATAAAAAAGGTTGTAGCCTTTTCGGAGACAGGTTGGAGCCTATTGTGTAAAGCTTGGTTGAAGAGTTGGAACTCTCTGTGTAAAGGGTTGTAGCCCATTTGATTATTGAAGCCGTGGTTTTTTACCCATCTTGGGTTTTCCATGTGATAAAATTCATGTGTCTTGTTTCTTTCGTTTGAATGTGCCTTCTCAAATTTGTTTATCTGTCTAAGTGTTTAAAATACTGATTCACCCCCTCCCCCTCTCAGCATTTTTCGGTTTCTCACACTCCAATTGTGCTCATAGAGTAGGTTGACTCAGCTCCTAAGCATTTACTTTCTTCTTTTAGTGAGCCCTATATTCTCTCCCATTTGGAGATGATTGCAGCATATATAGTCACACTTAGGACACAATTTAGAGTTAGTTCTTGCAAACTTTGGCTAAAGTTGTAAATGCTGTCATAGCTTCCAACAAGAATATTGCACTATAACTCAGTTTTGCTCCATATTTGACTACTAAAAGAACACTTTTGTACTTCATTTTCAAGCAACAAGAAGATTTTTCATCTTTGTACTCCTGTAAGATACCTTTATTTTCAATAGAAGTTACAATGAGCAACACAACAACAACAAAGTTTACATGGAAACCCTTACGAGAGAAAACCATAGCAAAAATACCACTTGTATTACTTTGCTTGTTACAAATTTTGTAGACATCAACCCCTCATTCAAAATGTCTTCATAAAATCTATAACTTTGTTCTTCAAACTGTTACAATTCCCTTCTCGAATCTACTACAAACTAATCATAAATCTGCTATGAAATGATCGCTATCTCCCCTTATAAATCTGCTATAAGCTCCTTATACTCTTCTCATTAAATCTACAATTTATTTTCTCATTAATGGCTCCTCATAAATCTATGGTATATGCTTGATTGTCTTTTCACTTAAAACACACACTCTTCTCCTTCATATTTTAATCTCTATATATAAGGGTAAGAGTTTGGAATTGGGGGACAATTCCGCGGAAGTCTTTTAGAAATGAGAGATGTTGCTCGAAACAGGCGCCCATTTTAGGTTCAGGCACCCGATCCTAAATTCAAAATTCAAAACAGGTGCCCGTTTCTAAAATATTTTATTTTATTTTTTTTAGATTTAAAAATGCATTTTAACATTTTAAATTTTTTTAAAAAAAACAGGCGCCCATTTCTTAAGACATGAGCGGGAAGCACACATCCGCCTCGAATTTCGTTTCAAATTCAGTTTGGTTTAGGCTTGGTAGAACCAAGCCTATGCCTTGACCTCTAAAAATTTGGTTAAGGCACTGGAATGTCAAATTTCTACCTTGCCATAATTTTTTGAGGGCCTTCCCGATCGTATCATTTTACGAAAAAAAACCCATTAGAGTTCTCACTCTCCTGATTTCAAAAATGTAAATTTCATAGTGATGTGATTATTTTTACTATTTTTGCATTATTTATTAGTTAAAAGTGGTACCTGTTGATGTTAGTTTTGTACCACTACATAACATATAGCAATTGAATATTTGATACAGCATACCAAACACTCAACCCTCTCTTGAAAAGTATACGAGGATACTCCAAGGTTCCTTACACTTGTGGATACTAAGTTATAAAAATGTGATTTGCTGGTAATCACTTCGGCGGGCTTACGTTGTTCATTCAGGGATGTTAAACTCTTGCTATGATGATGATGAGATAACTTTCTTTTTTTATATCATTTCCAACTTCGCTCATCAAACTAATTTATATCACTTTTAGCTTTGCTCTTCAAACTTTCAAACTTCAACTTCTCAACTTCAACTACTGAACTACTGATTACTTCTACTACTACTACTACTGAATGGAAAGATTAGCAAATGGATGGGAATCAACGTAATGAAAGCTTGCCAGCGGCGCTACCTCCATTGGTGCAATGATTCTAAGGGATATTCTTAGGATTTTCACACTAACACCTATCTTCCAACCCAACTTGAAGTACAAGCGAAAAGATGAAATGCAAGTAGAACTTGGGAGCAATTGGACTAGATTACCACACAAGGCTTCCTAACAAGCCACTAGGATGCTAGTGGCCTAGTATATAGATCCCTATCAAACATTTACCAATATCACCATACAACTAGCCATCTACTTCTATTCTAACAACATGAAATGAAATCCTACTTTAATTTGAGAGATGAGAAGAACCATGCAAATACACCAAAATGATCATGTATATCCACCATGCAAGTCACAATGAATAAAGAACAATTTTGATAGTATTTTGGCAACAATTTCTCCAACATAACTCCCTTTACAAATGAGTACAAATGGCCTTATATAGAGGCTCAAAATTACGAGTGGCCAAGATTAAGAGGCAAAATCAAGGGCCAAGATTAAACCTTACAAACCCTAATTAGGGTTACCATCTTTCAACCAATTACATGAGGGAACCAACTTTGTGGGCCAATGAGAAAATTACAATAATCTATCAACCAATGAGAACATAGGGCACTTGGCATGATTTGATTACATGCACATGAAATTGCCACCTCATCAACCTTTATCTTATAAATTCATTTAATCCTTGAGATGAGGTGAAGCCTTGGATGCTTGAGCTTGTCCTTAGAAACTTTCTCGTCACCACTTGAACTTGCTTGTACTTGATGTCCTGACCTCAAAAGGGTGAGGTCTCCATGCACTTGGGGTAATCCTGCCTTGACCTCAGTGGCTTGCCTAGATGTGAACCCTTTTGCAATTTAAGAGTCTTGCTCTTGGCCACCGCCTTGAAATCAAACTTGACCTCCCAAAACCTTTCACCTCGCTTTCCTCTTTCATTATCCCTGCCCTCCTTTAACCTTCCATGGTCCTTCAAACTTGTCTTCTTGAATTCGATTTGCTTGCACCCCCCTCTGCTTGAATACTCTTGGGTTTTGGGAGCACCTGCCTCGGCCATATCTCTTTGATCGTTCCACAATCCACCTACTACTTGATTTGAAATAATCATTAAGTTCATTAACTGTCTCCACATTCGTAACCTCCCTCTTTAGTTAACCCTTGGATGCCTTCAACTGTTCGAACTGCCACAACCTTGCCCTTTGGCATAAGCTCTTGCCTCAACCATAGTGGTGCAGTGCATCTCCCCAATTGGATTTGGTTTGACTGGCAAAGCATCACTAGTAGTCTTGCATTCGAATTGAAGAAGTAGGACCCCATGTAGACTTGCCTCTGATTTTGCTCTATCCTAAGTTGCAACTCTAAATTCTTGCTAATGATCCTAGCCCATTCAAACTTTCTTTACCATTCTCAATTCGTTCAATAAAATAAAACATCCAAGGATCAAATTGTGTACCTTGAATGGAGGCTGGGATCCGATTGAGGAGTACAATGAAGGCGCCATACTTCGACCTGCTGTATTCTATTTGCTGCTGAGGTAGACTGAATACTTCCTTGCACAAATCCATACTGTTTGATCTTCTTTGCCACAAGGGACTAGCTGTCTCTCAACCTCTCTCTTAATTGAATCATATCAAGGGTACCAATGTTGGTGTCTCCAACATGTCTCAATTTCGAGTGGAAGTTGGAATTGGGTATCATGACTTCTTTGTCTCCTATTTTAGCATTAGTTCCTTTGGGTCGCTTGCTTGCATTGGCATCCGCCATCCTAAACACTTATCACTCCCCGCCTTTCTACAATGATGGTGGGTCTACACTTATCACTCCAAACTTCCTCCTAATGAGATGGAAACTACACTTATCACTCCTCGCCGTTACCTTAAGAGATAAGCTACACTTATCACTCCAATCTTCTTCCTAGTGATGGTGATGAAGACTACACTTATCACTCCCCGCCATTACCTTAAGATGGACTACACTTATCACTCCAATCTTCCTCCTAGGGGTGGGACTACCACTTAACACTCCCCACCGTTTCCTATGAGATGGACTACACTTATCACTCCAATCTTCCTCCTATGATGATGAAATGATGGAATGCAAGCAAGAACTTGGGGAAAAAAGCTAATCAAGACAATCGAGTAATCAACCTAATACCAAACTTCTAACTCTACTTTTTGAAACTAGTCTTCAACACCTAACACTAATACCAAAGAAATGAAAACAACTAAGAAGAAAAGGGTAAGATAAGTCACTCACCGGTTATGCAATTCTGAATTCTACCTTGATGTATTTGCCTTCAATCCTCAAACTTGATGCCCTTAACCTATCCAAATTCTGAAACTCAACACCCAAATCTAAACCCTTCCACCTTGCCAACTGAAATTTCTGAATGTAGATGCCTTGCAAAATGGTGAAATCTAAATGTTGATGCCCTCAAAATCAAAACCTCTCCCACTAATTTTTGAAAATTAAAGCCTCAATGCTTGCAAATCTGGAAATGGAGGCTTGAGAATGTGGATCCAACCTCAAGTTTCGAAAATTCTGAATATATAAACCTTCAAGGTCTGAATTTTCTTCCAAAAATCAGAACTTTAACTCTGACAAAATCTGGAAATGAAGGCATGGAAGTGTGGATCTCAACCTTTCAAAATCGAAATTCCTCATGCAAAAATTAGAATTTCAAGCTTCACAAATTCTGGAAATGGCTCCTGATGACTAAGATTTTCTTTCTAATTGCAAAAAAAATCTGAACTTTATGCCCTAGATCTGAAAATGGATGCATGCAACATTCGAAAATTGCCCTCTTGGGGGTGAATTTAGATGCCTTCCTTGCCAAGGAAAAATGAAATTCCTCACCCAGATTTTCGGATCTGCCCTCTATATGCCCAGAAAAATCAAAATTCTTCAATGATTTTCAGATCTAATGCTTGGAAAAGTTGCTGCATGTATATGGGATCCAAAATCGCTGCATATCCCTTGTATTTTCGCTGGCTATGTCTTCAAATCTTGCTGATTATAGCCTCCCAATTTCGCTGGAAAAGCAGAGCTTGAAGATCGAATTTGAATTGTGTGAAATGAAGAGGGGAGTCTCCTTTTATCCCCCACGCTGAGCACTAAAACAGGGCCGACCAAGCCTGTTTTCACAAAAAAATAAAAATAAATTAGCAAAATAAACAGGGCCGACTTGGCTAAAAGCCAAGCAATTTCAAAATTTTAGAAATAAAATCCCCCAAATTCAAAAATAATAAATGGGGCTGGGCTTGTTTGCAATTCCAAAGACTAATTTCGATTTTTGAAACACAATATCCCAAACAATAAAATTAAAAGGCCCCTTTCATGAATTTTGAAATTCAACGCATGCTGGATTTTCGAAAATGACAAGGTTATTTCCAGATTTTAAGTTTATCCAATACATTGACAACTTGAAAAAATCGAAAATAGCTCTATCATTTAGTCATTGCCTCAAGAATATTATGAATTGCCCAATGAAAAAAATGAAATTCAATGCATGAGGTTTCGAAAATAACCATATAAGTCTCAAATTCTGCAATTTATTAATTTATCCATCCAATTAGCAATCGAAAATTGCCCCATTTATTTGCAAATTGCCATGAAAAATTTCATTGCCTCAATTGCCCCAAAAATTTCGAAATTACAAGCATTTGAATTTTCGAAAATAATAGTGAATCTCAGATTTTGCTTGTTTATCAAGACAAAGGACATAATCCAGATATTCAACTTTCCAAATTTAAAATCACAAGGTAGACAAAATCAAACTTGAATTTCAAGAGCAAGGCAAAAATTGACTTCGAATCATATCATCACTTTGCAATTGAAACTTCATCATCACTCAAAAATCAAGCCATGTTTATCACTCCATCTTCAGAATTCGAAATCCAATAAGCCACAAATGCAAGGCAAACCATCAATTCCACTGGGATCCACGAATTACAATCAGCTCAAGTCGGGAGGCAAGACAAAGGTTCAAAGTTTTAAAACAGGGGTCCCCATGGATGGGGCGATCTGTGAAACCTCACAACAGTACTTAAACATAAAATAGCGAGGTTCACTAAAACGTTAATAACTTTTTGGTTTTTAGGTTTCTTGGAAAATAAATTATATGACACCAATCTAGATACAATTCTTTTGAAGATAAAAAAAAAGAATTTTGAAAAATTATGAAATTCTAATCAAATTATGGTGTCCGTACACTAGAGGTTTTGAAAATGTACTTTATAGTCAATTAAAAATTAATAACAAAATAAGAAAAAATATGCTGACCAATATTTGGTGTCTTAGGTATATTTCCCCAGAAGGATTTACAAAAATTCATTTATTTACGTCAAAATATGGTGTCCATACATGGCTATGGTATGGTCCTAAAACAGGCATTTTGAAAACATGGTTTTTAAACATTCCTACTAAAAAGAAATTTATACCATGTGGGTATTTAAATAAATTACATATTTGAAAAGTAGACTCTGAGAACTAAATTTTCTATTACTAAATTTTTTTGAGATTCAATTTGTAAGTGTCAAATTTAGACATCAATTGACATGAAATTTGAAAAAAAGGGAAAACACTTCCACTTTTTGCCCAAAAGTGGGACTTAACTTCTTGCAGCCCCCCAAAATCAATCATACATCTCCAAGTAAGGCCAACCCAACTTGCCCTAAATTGGCGCCATCTAAATTAGCCTTTGTGTAGCCCGACCTCACATTATTGTTTAAATTAATTTCAAAAAGAAAAGTAAAATTGCAAGGGCCAACCTCTCTTAGTAGAGTCGCCTATCTTGGAAGAGTCAAATCCCTTGGACAAAGGGGTATGTTGAGGAGAGATAAAACAAGGAAAAAGGTTCTAAGTTTGGGGAAGCATATGCAGTGAATATCCTAGAAATAATCAGTGCAGAGAGCAGCAATTAGAAACACCTTAAGTTGCAATTAGTAAATGAATAGAAGCTAGGATAGAATAATTAGAAACAACAGTTTAATTAATTAACATAAGGCAGCAATCTGCACAAACAACGATTAGAAAATCTTAAGCAAGCAACGGCTTGATTCAGGATCATTTGCATGAGTAAGGAATCTAAGGTATTAGAAGGGGCAGTTGTAGACACCTGAAAATTGTTCAAACCTATGTGTCCCCTTTTATCATGTCTTCTATTTTCTGTCATTTCTCATTTGATCAGTTATGATCCTTCCTCTCATAAGCTCGATCTCTTTGGCCGAATTGATCAAAACATTCCTAAACTGATCCTAAACATTCCTAAACCAATCCTAATTGATCCTAAACTGTATCAAATCTTCCTAAATCATTCTGAATCAATCCTAATCTCTTCCTAATCAGTCCAAGATCATTTCAAACACATTCAATCATTCTCAAGGAAATTCTAGGGCATTGTCAAAGTTCATTGATGCCTGATCAAATCACTTTCAAATCAATCCAATCTTTTTGAATCCTTGTCAATCTTATCCTTATCAATTCAATATCAAATCATTCCATGTCTTATCAATCTCATCAACCTCAAGTCTATCCAAAGGCATTGTCAAAGTTCATCGATGCCTCATCATTATCAATCTAAGGCATTGTCAAAGTTCATCAATGCCCCAACCTTTTCAAATCATGTCAGTCTTATCAAATCAATCCAAGGTATTGTCAAAGTTCATCGTGTTGGCATTAGTATTAGCATTACTAACCGGTAAGCTCTCTACCGGTCTAAGTGTTGTCATTGATTGGCAAAAGAAGATAGAGATTTGATTGTCTCTATTATAGAGGGGACTCTTCATCTAGAGAGGTTGTGAACCGATCACTACACTAAGCATCAGCAACCGGTTAATGCACCAAGAACCAGACCTCAACTGGTATAGACAAGTACAAACAAAAGCATACAAATAATGTCTATAACACAACCGGGACAGTGCAACTAGTAAAAGGGGTGTATCCAGTAAGACAAGAAAGGAACGTTCTAAGACTCTTACCCGTTTATAGCACGCCCTCAACTGATATATTATAAGATTCCGGTATGAACCGAGGGAGTCATCGTCAACTTTTTGTTCCAACCAACTCTTCTTCACCAGGATTTATTGTAGTAAATCCGAGTGATCTTGAATTGTCTTGGTGATTAGTTTAAAGCGCAAGTAAAGGATTTAAAACCGGAATCAATGGTTTCTTGAGGCACGACTGAAGGATTTAAAGCCGGATTCAATGGCTTTAAATCAAAGTGTTATCTCTCGTGAAGAAAGGTTGCCTGACATGCAACTGTTGTTTTCTTTGTTTAGTTGATGAAGCCAGAGCTTGCATCAAATGTTGTTTCAGTAAAAAAACACTTCACTAAGTGATGGATTCGTTGGATCTCAAGATTAAGTCATGCATTTGAGGCACAATCAGGGCAACAAAACTGAATATATTCTTATGTCTAGTGAGAAGAGGATTTGCCCTCATTCTGCCAAGAAAAATAGTGAACCTGTATACTACAGGAGCAAGGGGTCAGAGAAAATCGAGAAAAGTGAAAGAATAGGTTGTGCAAAGGCAACACAACAATAGTTGAGAACACACCCGTGTTAATCGGTGATGATTCTCAGTTGAACACAAATAGAGATCACATCTGGCTAGGTAGAGCCTTCTGTAAAGATCTTTATTCTATTGTTTTCTAACAAACTACAATAGACAAATCCCAGTATTTGGGTGGACTCTAACAAGTCCCTTGTATCAAAATCCCTTAACCGGGTGACATCTTTCAAGGTGTTTGAAGTCCCTTAACCAGGCAGGTTTTAAACAGACCTTACTGAAAAAATCCCTTGACCGGGTCGCACTTAGCAAGTGCGTTTGTATTCCTTAACCGGGTAGGCTCTTAATAGGGCGTACTTCAGAAGAGTACAAATTTTGTGAGGTTTCCTCACACCGTGGTTTTCACCCTCACTGGGTTTCCACGTGATAAATCTGGTCTCTTTGTGTTTGTTCACTTACTATTTTATTTGCTCAAATCTACTTAATTTTATGCTGTAAGTTTACTTCACTAGATTCAAGAAGAAAGAAAATTTACAAGTGTTGATTCAACCCTCCCCTCTCAGCACCGGTTGGGACTGTCAATTGGTATTAGAGCCTTGTTCTATTCTTCTTTGTTGCTTACTTGCACAAAGAAAAAGCTATGATGATGAGAAAGGAAGGACCTAAGTTTTCAAAAGAAAACTTCACCTTATGGTGTAGCAGAATGAAGTTGTATATGAAGACCATCGGTGACCAGTACTGGAATCATGTTACCGCTGACTACAGTGAGCCCACTGGCACCTTGACACCTGATGAAGAGAAAATCAAAACTGAGCATACGGCCACTATGGACATGATTGGTAGCACTCTGCCAGATCACGTCTATGCTGAGATTGAACATCTTGACTCTGCCTGCAAAATGTGGAAGAAGCTACAAACAGTCTATGGAGGAGATCCCAATGTTCAAAGAGCCAAGGTCGAAAGCCTCGGAGGAAAGTATGACGACATGAGAATGAATGATGGAGAAGATATTGAACAATATAGCAATCGAATCAAGGAAGTGATCAACTCCATCAGAAGCCCTGGAGGCAAGCTAACTGAAGAAGAGGTAGTAAGCAAAATACTAAGAACTCTCAAACCTCAGTATGCTATAAAAACCTCTGCCATTCAAGAGCTCAGATCGATGACCACGGATCATGTCACCCTACATTCCCTAATCGGTAAGTTGGCTGCTTTTGAATTAAGCAATTTTGATAATAGCCTATCCGTTCAGGAAGCCGCATTCAAGTCATCTATCAATACCTCTTCCACCAAGAAGGGAAGGGAAACCGGTAACTCCTCTGTTGATGTTTATAGTTTTGATTAGATAAAATGATCACTATATTATGAGAATATAAATAAACATCATTAAATTGAGATGAGATAATATTATTCTACATTATATATACATATTGATATATATAATAATAATGATATTATTGTATATATCAATATGCATATACAATGTATATATTTTAGTTGATAAATAAATAATGTTAATCTCATATATATCTTACCGACTAATATCGGTTTAATCTCAATATTAGTGAGACCGATCAAACATCATGTATCGGTTTTACATTAACATTAATACCAATTTGTATTGACTGATTTATATCAGTCAACACAATCCCTAAACTAAATGTTATCAACTGGTTTATGTAAACCTGATGAGATACCGTAAGTGTCGGTTATTGGTGACAGTCTCGTGTGACTCGGCATTTGCTAATGCAAAGGGTAGTGTCGATGATATGTTCGGTATCCATGCTATTCCATTTTGTTACCATTGATTAAACGATGGTTACGTTTGTTATAAATGAAGAGACATGACTGTATAGAGCCATGTCTCCTTACGGAGACATGTCTCTATACTTCCGTGTCTTTCATATATATGTTCGGTGTTCAATATGAGATAAGAACATGAAATAAAGTGAGTGAGAGTAGATAGCACAACGAATAGAATATGAGAGATGCACAGCGAAAAGAATGTGCGAGATACAAATTCAGCAACACATAACAGCGACAATGATATGTACAGTAAAGATAAGTAATCTGAGTTACTCATCAACATGAATGATATATATATATATATATATATATATATATATAACTTGAAATAAATAAATTCTGATTTCAGCTCATATGATATTGATTATTAATATGTATATATATATATTTTGTTGAAATATATATCATATATATATTAAGAGATTATATATATATATTGAATTTTAAAGTAAATTAAAAGTCATATAATCTGATCCAAATTTAACATCCTCCACTAGTAAGATCGGCAACCTCGTTGACAATCTATTCTCAGAAGAGACGGAGCAAGATGAGTTTGAAGCTCTGATTGCTAAGAAATTCCCCAGAGGGAAGGGAAAGTATTAATTGAAGCTCCCCTTAAAATGCTTCTCCTGCAACAAAATCGGACAAATTGCTGCCCAATGTCCTGATAATGAAAACAGAGACAAAAGAGATTGGTTCAAAGGCAAAGCAAAGGAGTGCTATCTTGCGGAGGAAGGTGTCACAGACAATGAATCTAAAGACTCAGAAGAACCGAAAATTGTATTTATTGCAATAAAGGAGAGCCTAGCTATTAATGAAGTTGCACTCATATCCAGATCTCATCAGCATGATGATTGGATCATTGACAGTGGATGCACTTGTAATACCCCAAAAATAGGCTATAAGTTCATTAATCTTCTATATCAACAATTCAAACGAAATCGACATCAAAGTCCTAACCTAAGGCACATCTAAACATCATCGAATCATAATTGATTATCTTAAATTCTGCATCAGGGAATATTCCTAGCAATATTCCTAATTATCTTTAATTTAATGATTATTTGGCAATAAATCACATTTATCCTAAGTTTGATTAATTGAATATTTTCATATTTCATTAATTAGATTTAATATCTTGCCACTTAATTGTGTAATTAAATTTAATTCTATCTATTATTAATTGTATTATTTAATTTTGACAATAAATCCAATATCCTATGAATAATTGATTAAATTTTTATTTAATTAATTAAAGCAAGTTGTCATTATTTAATAATATAGTTTTTAATAAAAGTTTGATTAAATAATTGATTAACCAATAAATCAATTATTTATTTTCAAAAATCAGTTAAGTTGAGCATAAATCACTTTATTTATTTAATTAATTCATAATTATTTTGCACATTCAAAAGAAACAGTTAAACTCCAAATTAGAAAATCAATGCAAAGTGTTGACTTTTTAGAACTCAACATCATTTTTGAGTTTTAAAGTTGATCTAAACTTCTAATTTGAGTTAAAAAGTTGTTTTTGCATGATTTGCATGTTTTTGTGAATTAAATTATCTTTATTATCAGATAACTCAAAAATCAAGCTGAGTTAATTTGAGTGATTTATGGCTTTCTTCCATGCACCTCCAAAGCCCTGGATTTCTATAAATCAAGGCCTCAGCTCATCTCAAAGCATCTGATATTTTTGCACAATCATGCTGGAGAATTGCAATTGGAAGGATCAAAGCTTATTGTGAATCAACATTGTTGTGAGATCACTTTTATTTTCATATTATTGTTAGATATATTCATAGCATATCAGTTTTTACATATCATAGATTTCATATCATTTTTCATCTTATTGCATAGAAAATATCCAAAAAAAATATAGATTACTTTGCATTCATACTTCATATTCAGATCAATTGTATTCAAATCCTTCATTTAGGTGTCGTCTAGGTCACTGATCTCGATAACAATCTGAGAACATCAATCTCGCACCTACTAGAAGGCAATAAATCGCTTGGTTAAATTAGATTTCAATTTTGCACGATTTTGATTTTTGCTAATCTCTAATGTTTTATTGAAGTGTTGTGTCTACAGATCAGGTACAATTTTCACACACACAGCACTCAGCATATGACCGGTGACAAGAGCAAATCCATCAACTTGGAACTCAACAACAACGGAGCAGTCACATTTGGAAACAATGCCCCTTGTGCCATCAAGGGTAAGGGATCCATTGTTCTTTGCAACAATGCTGTCTGTGAAGACGTATACTGGGTCGAAGGACTCGGGTACAACCTGATGAGTGTTGCACAGCTAAACAACAAAGGTTTCCAGTTGGAATTTGGTCAAGGCTCCTGCATAGTCAAAAATCAATCTGGATCTCATGTTGCAACCGGTAGACAGAGCAAAGGCAATCTGTTCTACCTAAACTCAACAGAAGGAACCTGTCTAATTGCTTTTGTCAAAGGAAAATCAAGCAAGATCAGTCTTATCTCCACAGAAGACAATAGTTGGCTATGGCACAAGAGACTCTGCCATATAAACTTTGACAGCATTGTCAAAGTGAGCAAAAAGAAATCGGTTAGAGGACTCCCCGAAATTGCAAAACCCATGGGTGGCATTTGCAAGGATTGTCAGTTCAGAAAACTGACAGGAGCAAGCTTCAGTAGCAAGTCCTTCTCTGCTGAAAATGTCCTAGATCTTGTACACACAAACCTATGTGGACCAATGAGGACAAAGAGCTATCATGAAGACCGATATTTCATGTTGTTTGTAGATGATTTCTTGAGAATGATGTGGACACTCTTTCTCCAAGAAAAATCAGAAGCATTTCACATGTTCAAGGTTTACAAGGCTAGAGTGGAAAAGGAAACCAGTAGAAGCTTGAAATGTCTGAGGTCGGACAGAGGAGGCGAGTACACCTCTCAGGGTTTCACTCACTACTGTGAGGAACATGGCATATAGAGACAGTTTTCTGCACCTAAGACTCCTCAACAAAATGGAGTAGAAGAAAGAAGAAACAAGACGTTGATCGACTGTGCCAGAACTCTATTGATCCAAAAGAATCTTCCTCATCACTTTTGGAGAGAAGCCATCAGCACAGCTGTCTACACAATTAACCGAGTTCAAGTCAAAAAGGAAACCGGTAAGACACCTTACGAACTATGGTTTAAGCATACTCCCAGTGTAGGCTATTTCAATATCTTTGGTAGTAAATGCTATATCAAAAGAGAAATATTTTCTGGAAAGTTTGATCCCAAGAGCGATGAAGGAAGATTCTTGGGTTATTCTACCAAAAGAAAAGCATATCGCTATCTGAACAAAAGAACAAGCAAGATAATTGAAAGCATCAATGTAAAAATTGATGAATCATCAGAACCAAACCAGAGGACCGGACATGTCAATCATGAAAATCTTAAATTTACTAATGAAGATGTCTTTGAGATCAATGAAGCAACAACTGAAGAAGAGGAGACAACTCTCACTGACAGGAATCAAGAGCGAGAGATTGTGCCCGAAGCCAATAGGACACCTCAGGATGGTGAACAAGTGGATGCTCAAATCCCTGACGAAGATATTGCTCAACAGGATGAACCGGACCAGGAACAGAGGACGGCTCCTCCACGGCATCTCACATATCACTCTACTAACAATATAATTGGTGACAAACATGGGAACATCCTGACCAGGAAGAAGGCCAAAGAGAACGTCTGTCTTCTCTCGTGTTGAGCCAAAAACCACCAGAGAAACCCTTGAAGATGAAAATTGGGTCAAGGCCATGGACGAAGAAATCGAACAAATAGAAAAGAATGACACATGGGAACTTGTGTCAAGACCTCATGACAAAAATGTCATTGGGACCAAATGAGTGTACAGAAACAAACTGAATGAGGATGGTAAGGTCATCAGAAATAAAGCAAGGCTGGTTTGCAAAGGCTATACTCAAGAAGCTGGTCTAGACTATGGAGAAACTTTTGCACCAGTAGCCAAACTGGAAGGGGTGAGAATTCTTCTGGCCTATGCAGCTCACAAAGGCTTTAAAGTGTACCAGATGGATGTGAAGTCTGCATTCCTCAATGGAATACTAGAAGAAGAAGTCTACATTGAGCAACCGGGAGGGTTTACCTTTGCTCAAAAGACTGATATGGTCTGCAAACTCAAAAAGGCTCTTTATGGGCTCAAGTAGGCCCCAAGGGCTTGGTATGAAAGGCTGCATTCATATCTTCTGACAATTGGATTCATCAAAACCGGTGACAACAGCAATATGTATCTTAAAACCAGAAAGGATGGAAATCTAATTGCTGAAATCTTTGTTGATGACATCATCTTTGGAGGAGATGACAAAATGAGCAAAGCATTTGCTGAAGAAATGAAGAAAGAATTTGAGATGTCTACGATAGGGCCCATAAAATTCTTTATTGGACTACAGGTCCATCAGCTAAAGAAAGGTATCTTCATTTCTCAGTCCAAGTACATAAAAAAAAATTTCAAGACTTTTGGACTAGAAGAATCCAAACCGGTTGGAACTCCAATGACAACTAATCTTAAGTAATCAAAGGAGGATGATGCCAAAGAAGTAAATGAAACAATGTATCGGTCTATGATAGGAAAATTGCAGTATGTTGTTCATAGCAGACCGGACATTGCTCATGCAGTCGGCATAGTGGCAAGATTCTCTGCTAATCCCAAAGAAACACATCTGATCGTAGTAAAAGGAATCTTCAAATATCTAAAGGGAACCGAGGAATATGGCTTATGGTTTCCACATAAGGGTGGATTCCAAATTGAAGTCTACACAAATGCAGACCGGGCTGGCAACGTGGATGATAGAAAGAGCACAAGTGGTGGTGCATTCTTTCTAGGCAAAAGAATAGTATCATGGACAAGCAAGAAGCAGAATTGCATTTCTCAATCCACTGCTGAAGTTGAATATGTTGCTACTGCAATAAACTACACACAGGTGATCTGGATCAAACAATTGCTGGAAAGTATTCAAGAACAAGTACCTGAACCGATAGCAATTCACTATGACAGTACCAGTGCCATAAACATATCCAAAAATCCTGTTATGCACTCCAAAACTAAGCACATTGCCATCAAGTATCACTACTTGAGGGGAACTTGTACAGAATAAAGAAGTAAAATTGGAATATGTGTCCACCAAAGAACAGATTGCTGATATATTTACAAAGCCATTGCCAAAGAGTACTTTTGAGTATCTCAAAGGTAGACTGGGGGTTATACCCCTCTCCGATCATCAGTAATCATAAACGGGAAGTCATCAGTTCACTAAGAGTTAAACAAAAGGTTACATCTTACCTTCTATGAACTAATGAAAAGGACAGCTGCTCACAGGGGGAGCAGAGTATGCAAATCTTCCTCATTAGCCTTTTGGCATTCCATTGTCAAAAAGGGGGAGAATATGATATCATATTTTTGCCATCAATGCCAAAGGGGGAGATTGTTGGCATTACTATTGGCATTACTAACCGGTAAGCTCTCCACCGGTCTAAGTGTTGTCCTTGATTGGCAAAAGAAGATAGAGATTTGATTCTCTATTATAGAGGGGACTCTTCATCTAGAGAGGTTGTGAACCGATCACTACACTAAGCATTAGCAACCGGTTAATGCACAAAGAACCAGACCTCAACCAGTATAGACAAGTACAAACAAAAGCATACAACTAATGTCTATAACACAACCGGGACAGTGCAACCGGTAAAAGGGGTGTATCCGGTAAGACAAGAAAGGAACATTCTAAGACTCTTACCTGTTTATAGCACAACGCCCTCAACTGATATATTATAAGATTTTGGTATGAACCGAGGGAGTCATAGTCAACTGTCTGTTCCAACCAACTCTTCTTGACCAAGATTTATTGCAGTAAATCCGAGTGATCTTGAGTTGTCTTGGTGATCAATTTAAAGCGCAAGTAAAGGATTTAAAGCCGGAATCAATGGTTTCTTGAGGCGCGACTAAAGGATTTAAAGCCGGATTCAGTGGCTTTAAATCAAAGTGTTATCTCTCATGAAGAAAGGTTGCCTGACACACAACTGTTGTTTTCTTTGTTTAGTTGATGAAGCTAGAGCTTGCATCAAATGTTGTTTCAGTAAACAAACACTTCACTGAGTGATGGATTCGTTGGATCTCAGAATTACGTCATGCATTTGAGGTGCAATCAGGGAAACAAAACTGAATATATTCTTATGTCTAGTGAGAAGACGATTCACCTTCATTCTGCCAAGAAAAAGAGTGAACCTATATACTACCGGAGCAAGGGGTCAGAGAAAATCAAGAAAAGTGAAAGAACAGGTTGTGCAAAGGCAGCACAACAATAGTTGAGAACACACCCGTGTTAATCGGTGATGGTTCTCAGTTGAACACAAATAGAGATCACATCTGGCTAGATAGAGCCTTCTGTAAAGATCTTTATTCTATTGTTTTCTAACATACTACAATAGACAAATCCCAATATTTGGGTGGACTCTAACAAGTCCCTTGTATCAAAATCCCTTAACCGGGTGACATCTTTCAAGGTGTTTGAAGTCCCTTAACCAGGCAAGTGTTAAACAGACCTTACTGGAAAAATCCCTTGACCGGGTCGCACCTAGCAAGTGTGTTTGTATCCCTTAACCGGGTAGGCTCTTAATAGGGCGTACTTCAGAAGAGTACAAATTTTGTGAGGTTTCCTCACACCGTGGTTTTCACCCTCACTGGGTTTCCACATGATAAATCTGGTGTCTCTTTGTGTTTGTTCACTTACTATTTTATTTGCTCAAATCTACTTAATTTTATGCTGTAAATTTACTTCACTAGATTCAAGAAGAAAGAAAATTTACAAGTGCTGATTCGCCCCTCCCCTCTTAGCACCGGTTGGGACTATCACATCGATGCCTCATCATCAATCCAAGGCATTGTCAAAGTTCATCAGTGCCTCATCATCATTTCAACCTTATCAACATTATTTCAAAATTTTATCAAGTTAGCTCAATCTCAAATCAGTCCTAAGGCATTGTCAAAGTCCATCGATCCCTCATCATTTGTAATTCAATTTAGGGCATTGTCAAAGTTCATTGATGCCTCATTATTTTCAAGTCAAATCAAGGCATTGTCAAAGTTCATCGATGCCTCATCATTTTCCACCTTATCTCAGAATCAAACCTTATCAAGGTCTTTTTCAAATCGATCCAATGCATTGTCAAAGTTCATCGATGCCTCATCAGTCACTTTCAAATCAACCTAACGCATTGTCCAAGTCATCAATGTCATTCCTAAACCTTTGCAAAACTATCAAAATCAAGCCAACTTTGCATCAAAGTCATCAATTCGGTCAACAATCAACTAATTTGTCCCTTAGGGGTAAATAACTGATGCTTTATCCCTAGTTTTGAATAAATAAATTGACTTTATTTATTCCCTCTTTCCCATGTCTACACAATTAATTAATTTATATTAATTAATTGAATAATTTGCCAACATGGAATTTCCTAAATTCCTATTTTCCATTTGCCAACATGGAATTAATGAGTTTTTTTAATTCAAAAATTCCTTCCCTATAATTGTGCTTCCATTCCCTATAATCATGCTTCATGATTTCTTACACCTTTCCCTATCCATTTTTCCAATAATTTGGCCTCCACATTGCCTATTAATTTGCCTCCATCATTCTCTTCCACTTTGTCCTTGATTTATGCATTCTCTCTTGTACAATCAATCATGTCATAATTATGACAATATTCCATTTGCACATTCAAGTTGCCATATCTGTATTTTGGGTCTCTCATCCTATAAATGAGATCTTTCTATCAATCAAACTAACAATCATCTTTCAAATCTTCTCACCATCACTATAGTCGATTTTCTTTCATATGTTAAGTGCATTATGTCAATATGAGAGCTACATCAACTCTTTTGGAGAAGCAAGAAAGAGCAAAATTGTCAAATTGAGGGTATTTTGTTTATAGTTTACATTTTGTGTTTGGATAGGTTGATTATGTACACTTTAGAGTTTGATGGTTCCTGTTGTGTGCATGTTTTCCTCATTTTCTTGTCCTACATTTGGTGAACCTGACATGAAACATGCATATCTGATTGGTTTTTTGTTGTTTTGATACTTTTGCAAGTGCTGAAATAAAGATGTGCAGTTGGTTTTGGGTTTTGCGCACTTCGTTGGGGTTCCTACGCACTTGGTTCCTTGTTCTAGGCACTTGGTGCCTAGAGTTGCATAGTTGGTCATGTTTGTTGTGCAGTTGGTCATGATAACTACGCACTTGGTGTTTTTGGTTGCTATGTTAGGTTTTAGGGCTTAGAATTGCAGTTTAATGTTTCCTGCTTTCAGTTTTCTCTGTTTTAAGGATAAAATGAACCCTAATCAGGTCTAAATGAACCCTAACTTGGTGAAAGAATCTCACATTTAGATTTGGGTACCTAAAAAGAACTTCAAATTTCATTTGGTGCTCTTAAAATGAATCTCACATAGTTAGGGTTTCAATTCCAAGTTTAACAATTCAAGCTGATTTCAAAACAATTCAAGTGAACACATAGGCTAATTAGGGGTTTCCAAATTGGTTTCCATCTACTCAAATCATTCCAAAATGGCATAAAATGAACCCTAATTACATGGTCATTGAGCCTTATATGATCAATTTTGTCAGAATCCTCCAATTTTGCAAGCTTTAGTCAATTTTGGGTCTATGATCATAAGTTGCGCACTTGGTCAAGTGTTTTGCGCACTTGGCTAGGTTTTTTGGGCAATTGGTTCTCAATATTGCGCAGTTGGTCAGGGTTTCTACGTACTTGGTTCTCCATATTGTGTTGTTGGTAGTCTGTGTTGCACAGTTGGTAAAGTCTTGTTTTTTATGCTTAAATCTGCCTTTTTTGCTTCTATATCTTTGTTTCTGCATTTAGATTAGCAGATTTTTGTGCATTAGTTTGGCAATCGTGGGATGAAGACTTGATCATAAACTACTAATGTGTTTGATGTAGGACCCTTGACGAAGATGTTGTGTGTCTTCCTAAAACTTTTATGTCTACTTTTAGTAGTTAGAAAACACTTCAATTTGGTGCTTTAAAAAGAACAACTTTGCTTATGTGTTTGAGTGTTTTCTAAATTGTTATCCTGAGAATTGTATGAATGCATCCTCTCCCCTCGCCTTCATGGATCTTGGGTGTAAGAGAAATTCATGCAATTCTTTTAGAGGGCCTGCCTCTTGAGACTTGCTTTAGCAGAGCCTGTGAGAGGGAACAACCCAAGCAGGAACAAGCTAAAGCCAAGCTCTTCCGCCCACTATAAATAACACCTTGAGATTAAAGTCTTGGAGTTCAATGGTATCTTGTGTGTGGTATTTGTGAGGCTATAGGTCTCAATCACGCTTGCGCAACCACGTTGCCTTGTATGATTAACACAAGATACATTTGCATGGATGTTGTGACTAAACACCTTTGTTGTAGTGGCCAAATAAAACCTTTCTTTTCACTGATGCAAGGGGTCACCCATGCCCGTGAAGACATCCCACACTTCCACGGCTCTTGGTAGAGACAGCGGTCCCTTGGGAAATGATGACCCTTTGGATTCAAAGCTTGGTGTGCCTGAGAAGTGAGTGCACTGTAAGGGGGAGTCTGTGCTTCCAAGCTTCTAGGTTGTCAACTGACTGAACTTTGTTCAAGTGGGAATTCAGTGAATATTGTCCTTGCCAGCCTAGGTTGTGGTGTGATTGTTTACTTTTTTACAACCATTTTGTCTAATGTGTCTTGCGTGACTGATCAAACATTTCAAGATAATTAAGAACACATTCAAACCTTCAAAACATTTTCAAAACACTTGCAAAACATTCAAAACCTTGTCAAAAACATTCCAAGACATTCAAGAACATTTCAAAGCCTTGTAATAGACTTTGCCAAACATGAAATCTCAAGACATTCACCTTGGAGCCTTGTGGCATGTGTAGTGGTCCTCATTTTTGCATCCCCATACATTGCATTAGTCCCTTTGCATTTGCAATTTCAAGTCCTTGCATTAGTTGTCCTCATTATAGTCCCTTTGCATAAGTCCTCATTTTGCACTTAGGTCCTTTAAAAACTTTGCAAAATCCCACAAAAATCCAAATCCTAAAGTCTTTCCTTGTGCTATTGAAAATAGGATCTTGACTTGGTCCCTTTGTCCTTTTATCCTAATTATCACTTTATCATTTGGTCAAACTCCACCTTTGTCATGATGGATTTGACTTAGTCCTTTATCCAATTATCCTTTGTCATTTTGATCCCTTTTAAGTCAAGATCCCTATTCAGTTTCCTAAGGTTATACTCTTAGGTTTGCAATTTCAAAAGATTTTTCAAAGTCAAAAATCCCAAAAACATAGTTGTGTTAGCAAAATTAAGTTGTCATTAGTGAAGTTAGATGCAAACACCATTCCCACCAGGACAAGTACACCGGTAGATCACTCATTACTTTATAGGCACCACTAGACTAAAACAGAGTATATGCACCGGTAGATTGAACAGAGTAGATGCACCGGTAGACCGAACAAAGTACATAGTACCGGTCTCATATTGCATACAGGGATGGACCGGGTATAAGATTAATACTGGTCGAACTGCATAAAAATCCGCTCTGGATTATGCAGAACTGTCCAATTTAAAACTGGATTATATGGAGCATCCACCATCTAGAACTGGAGTTAGCTTTTTAACAAGAGTTGGTTTTATTTCTACGCAGATGTTTCAAGGTCATAGGACACAAAAGATTGTTGTTGATTATACAGAGCAGGAGAGAGATTTCTTCTGAGAAGAGCTACGGTCACAAAGGTGAAAGGCAGAAAGGATCAACAGCCAGGCAGAACATGAAGGTCGACAAGTATGATCTAATCAGATAGAGAGTGTCAATTGAGATCATTGCTTTTATACTATGAAAGCATATTGAAATCCCTCTATTAGGGTGAACCCTAATAGGTTCTTTGTATAAATCCTTTAACCAAGTAGCATCTTAGTTGATGTTAAAAGTCCTTTGACAAGGCGGCTCCTAACAGAGTTAAGATTTAACCAGTCTTCTATCAAATCTCTTTACCTGTTAGCACTCTTGCAAGTGCTTTGTAAGCTCCTAATAGGGCGTCTTTATTACTGCAGTAGTGAAGTTGTGAGCTCTGTCTCACTGTGGTTTTCTCCTTCTAACTGAGGGTTTCCACATATATATGATGTGTTGATCTGAGTAATTCTATTTTTGTTTGTGAATGATTACTTACAATTTGGAGTAGTTCCTAGATTTTAGGGGATATCCCTAAATTTTAGGAGGTTGTGACAGTTGCTAGTCGTGAGGTTATTCATGACCCTTCAGTTGGTATCATTTTCAGTGCGACAGGATTGGTTTCCTAACTTCTAAGAGCATCCCTAGATTTTAGGGATGTGACTGCTAGTTGACCCATCTCGTTCAACATCAGTCACAGACAGGTGACATGGTCAGACTCATGTTTATTTGGTTGGTTTGGGCTATCACAGGCAAAAAGGGAAATATTTTAATATATTTAAATATTTCCTAAGTTAGCGATTAAATAATTTATAATAAGGCTATTTATATAGCCATTTCAGAGTAATAAGGGGAATATGGCTTCATTTGGTCAAGTGTGCCCTTGTGTTATATCTCATTGGAAAGGTCTCGAATTATTATAAACTATTTTCACTATCCGGAGACTTTTTGGTGCCTTGAGTTATGACATTTTAATAAAGTAATATTTTTCCTATAGCATGGACGCTTTTATTTGGAAAATGTTATTTTATTATAAAGTGCGAAGTGTATTTCTCATTTAGGGTTCGATTTGCACTTGGGAGGAGTTATAAGGAGATGAAGACCTAATTGTTCATTACCTTTTTGACATTTCGGAAACTCTTGAATTGTGAAATTGCTCTGGAGAGCGATTTCTCGCTTGGGACGACATCCTCAAGTCTGGACTGTCAAGACGCAAACCTTAGCAAGTCTCTGGCAATTGGATTGGTATTTCATTGCATTTGGATTGATAGAGGAAGTGATTGATTTGCTAGTGGCATTGCAATTGGGGGAAGAGAATTGCTTTCAGCTTGGCGGCTAGCTTATTGCCTACAAGCGTTTCATTCCAGCAGCTCGCGTGGGGTTTAGAGAAAGCCCTATACTCATTACTGGGCAGTTTAGCATTCATTGATGCTTTAGTGGATTATTTATAACATCTTCAGATTTGGGGCACACATTTGTTGCTATTAAACCAGTTACTGAGAGGGGGGGTTGAATCAGAAAATAATCTTTGCACTGTAATTCTTTACTTGTATGAAGTATCCCTTATTGATAAGCATAAAACAACAAACATTCACAAGCATAAAAGAATCACACAGATTAACACAAGTATTTATACGTGGAAACCCTCGGTTAGAAGGAAAAAAACCACGGTGAGACAGAGCTCACAACTTCACTACTGCAGAATGAAGGCACCCTGTTAGGAGCTTACAAAGCACTGATTAAGGTGTGTCATGTCCCCTCTTTAGTGACATGTCATTTTTCAGTGGATTTGCCTATTATGGACTCTCGTAGGCAGATGGTTTTGGTGAGAGAGTCATTCTGATGATTATTTGACGATTGGATGGTCTTATTTGCTCTTGGAGAGATGGTGTTTATCATATTTTTATTATAATGTGTTATGTGGGGCCAAAATGTTATAATTTTGAGTTGAGTTGCACTTTTTATTTTATAAAGTTACTTTTTATATAAAAGTGCATTATAAAGGGATTTTATAAGAATATTTTATGGATACTTTTAGAAGTTCTAGTGGCTTCTTAGAAAAGTGAATAAATAGAGTGCTTGGCCTCTCATTTGGACATCCCATGACTTGAGTTTACACTACTTTTCTCTTTGAGCATTTGTGGCGCCATCTTGGTCTGCAGATTGTCATTTGATCTTTAGGAACGGAGTTTCTTAAAGATTTGCATAACTGAGGAGGTGAAATATCCTTTGAAGGGTTGCACTTTGGAAGTGGTATTCAGCCATTTCAAGTTGAGCTTATTTGGAGTCCTCAGACTTACCTGAGGGTTTGAGTTTTTGATTGCAAGAGGAAAAAAAAAGCAGTCTGAAAAAGCAAAGCGAAAAAGCAATCCGAAAAATATCCAAAAAAGCAAAGCAAAAAAGCAGATCCGAAAAAGCAGAGCGAAAAAGCAATCCGAAAAAGTTTTTGCTACAAGTCTAATTCAGTTTTCAAAATTTCAGGATAGGGTTTTGGAACCACATTTTTGCTCATATCTTCCTCATTACTCAGCATATCGTTCTGGGTATTTTTGCATTGGATTTCTATCGTCGAGGAGATAAAGATAGGTGCATTTTGGAGTCCCAAAATGCCATGATTTATTTTTAAGGAATTTTCAAAATTCCTAAACATTTTCGAAAATCTGCAAGAAAGTACATTTTCAGATTTGGGGTGACTTTGGCTTGGGTGTTGGCATCTTCAACACTGGTAAAAATTATCGCAGCCATCTACAATCAGGTTCCTCACTTCTCATTTGGCATTTGGCATATTTTCTGAGAAATGTATGTTTTCAGCTAAGTACAGAATATAGCTTCAGCACTTTACTATTTTACATTGTACTTGTCTTTGTTTGCCATCTGGCATTATTGGTATCAAAGGAAGGCTAGGATTTTGCAAGTGAAAGGGCATTGTAATTTTCAGTCTATCTATATTGCAAACCTAGGGTTTGATGATCATATTATTGGCTGAAATATGTATGGCATTGTTCCAAATTGTTGATATATGAATGGCATATGGTTTTGAGCAATTTCCTACATCATTGATAGTGTTTTAGATGGTATTTGGTTGCTTTCTATTATTCTGAAATTTTGGGACAGCGAACTCATATACTCAAAAATAATTTTCTATCTACATTTTGAGTTACATTTTTTAAGGGGTTTTTAGTGGCCTATTGGTAAGGGTCATTACAGGCTACCCGGTTAAGGGATTTTACAAAAGATTGGTTAAGATCTGAACCCTGTTAAGAGCTACCTGGTTACAGGACTTTAAACATCAACAAAGATGTTACCCTGTTAAAGGATTTTACAACGAACCAATTAGGTCCACCCTAACAAAGGGATTTCAATATGCTTCCTCTACTAATAAAAGCAGTGATTTGATATGACACTGAATGTCTGACTAGATCATACCTCTATCCTGGTTTGCCTAGCTGTTGATCTCTGCTAACTCTGTGTCTGTAGCCCTTCTCTCAGAAGATGTCTCTCCTCTGCTCTATGAAATCACCAACAATCAACAACAACTTTCTTGTGTCCTATGACCTATATTTATACAAGAGTTCATTGTTATGAAACCCTTAACTCATAGAACCGCCAAGCTGTAAACTCAACAAGAAAATCATGCAACTAGCAGTTACGCTTTGCATTCTGATCTGGAGTTTACCTTGCAAAACATCTGTTGAAATAAAGCTAACTCCTGTTAAAAAGTTAACTCCACTTCTATGCAGTGGATGTCCCGTATAATCTGGTTTTAACTCAAACTGCTCCGCAAAATCCGATGCGGATCTTTATGCAGTTTAGACCGGTGTAACCTTATTCCCGGTTCAACTTTGTATGCACACTGAGACCAGTACTGTGTACTTAGACCGGTCTACCGGTGTATTCCCTTTTCTTCAACTACCGGTGCATATTCTGTGTTTCTAGTCTACCGGTGCCTTTTAAGTAACATGAATGACCGGTGACCTTTTACTGGTGTATGGTGTTTGTGAATTAACACTAAAGACAACTTAAATTGCTAACAACATCAAGCATTCCCATGTAGCTGGCATTTATTCGTGTGAAGGACAATATTGTATGTTTGTTTTGATCTTTTCTTGAAGCTAATATATCAGATTCCTAAAGGATTCGAGTATGTACTATTTCAGAATTCAGCAAAAATAAGAATTGCAGCAGGATTTACATTTCTTAAATGCTATTTATTTTCCATTTGTTATGCAATTGTTTTATTTTCAAAAAACTAGGAAAACACAAGTAAAAAGCAAAGAAATCAGAATTCAGCCAGAACCATTCAAAGATACCAAACATTAGTCAAAGATTCAAATTCTGAAACATACAGTAAATTCCAAGGTCACCGGGATTGGGGATCTTTCAATTTGATTCTGAATGGTTTTCAAATTAATAGTTTACTGCAATAGATTGTTAATTTTCTGAGTTTCCTTTTAAGCAATAAGAAGGATATTTCATATCTCTATAGCAAGATACTCTATTGTGATAAATGGTTCTCATTGTGATTTCTATGCAAAAGCAAGAGGCATTAGATAGGGAGACCCACTATCCTCATTTCTCTTTGTACTGATGGTAGATGCTCTAAGCAAAGGAATTGCTCGTAGAGTGCAGTTTGGACAGTGGAAAAGTGTCACAATCTCACACAACATCCTTGCCATATCACATTAGTTCGTCATAGATGACAAACATTTATACGGCTTCCCCACAATAAAGGAAATAGAAGTAATAAAATACTTACACGGAATAAACTAATAGGGAAACAAGGGGATGGGGGGATGGGTTTTGGGGACGCAGGGAGCAACTATGTTTGGGGATGGTGGGCCGACGGTTGTGCATGGGCAGCAAAGTGACAGGGGGTGATACAAATACATATAGCACTTGAAAAAATAGTTATAGAAAGATGTGCAAAGATAAGTATGAGAAATACAAATGAAAATTTGGCATAGAATGTAAAAGTTCAAATTGATAAACATTAAAAACATGATGATGATTGCATTGAGCATTAACAATGGTGGGCAGAGGTTTGGAACTTTGGGAGCAAATCAAGAATAAGAATAAGAATTGCAAAGAAACTTTGGCATTTAGGGGTCAAAGGGTAATGCCCCTTGTAGCAATTCGGGGGCAGAGCCCCAAACAAGGCCAAGGGGCAATGCCCATTACGGGTGTCTTGGGGCAAATCCCACAATGAGGTCGACGGGCCTCATCCCTTGTGGGGTCCAAGTGTAGGGCCACAAATGTGCTCTATGTCACAATACAAGGCAAGGTCAAGGGATGGAGCCCATGCCAACAAGCATAATAAAGGCCTTCAAACCCTCACGAACCTTCATGACAAATGTCAATTTCACAATTTTATCACCTTTTCTTCATGTGGATTTTCTTGACTAGAGTTCATGAAAGACACTTGGGCATCCTTGAGACAATCAGCAAACTCCTAGGAGTCCCTAGATATCTTGGGGATGTCCCAATGCCCAAAGGAGGTCCTGACAAAGGTGGCAATCTAACGAGGGGACATTTCCCCCAAGTCACAACATCTTGAAAATGCAGGGCTTTGGGAGGGGGGGCTCCCCATGGAACATTGTAATAAAGGAAACACTAGTAGATTATATCAAATGCTCCAAGAAACTTATCGACAACAAAAAAATATTCCAAATTTTCTTTTTTAACACCAAAAGATCACCGCAACACAATAGAGCCTCCACATCCAAATTCATTGTTTATGTACTCTCGACCACATATCTTGGTATCCCCCTCTTTGAAGGTTCCATAAGAACGAGCTTAGTACTCTCAATCACATATCGTTGTATCCCCCTATCTAGAGGTACCATGAGAACAAGTTTATGGTCAAACACCATATGTAAATGCAAGAAAAAATAGAAAATTGGAACAAACGGTAACTCACATCAGTTGGAAGGACTAACATTGTTAAAGTTTTCATTGCAACCATCCTAACATACAATATTTATTGTTTTAACTTAACCTGCAAGGCAGAAAAAGAAACGAATGGGCTACAACAATAGTTTATGAGGGAGGATCAAATAAGGTAAAATGCATTCCACTAATTATTTGGGACAAGGTCAAGATGGGCAAGGTTTTTAGTGGTGCAGTTAATCATGAAATTCAAAAACAAAATATTTCCTTAGGGGCAAAGCTAACATGAAGAATGTTTTATAACTCCAATGCACAATTGGGTAAGATTCTAAGAGCCAAGTATCTATATAGTGAAAGCCCTAAACAAATATTAACTATAGCCAATACCCCAAGTGGATTACAGGTTTGGAACTTCATGATGAAATGTAGACCGACCATCACTAAACGTCTTACTTAGAAGATCAATAACTATAAGGATGCATCTTTCAAGTTTGATTATACCTATGGTGCATACTCCAAGAATGTGTCATGTCCTAGTCCAAATGCCAAATATCATAGCATAGATAATAACTAGGCAATTTAAAATTAGTGCCCATATCATTAATGAAGTAAAGTGGCAGCACTAGCACAATAGTTGAATTAAAATTGAAATGACTTTCAAAGGGGAGTTACATTATGAAGGATGGTAACGAGGTGATTTCATCGTGGTGAGGGCATTAATTGGGAACAGATGTCATGTGACTTTGCAAGTACTTATTACAGCCGAAGAGGATGAAAATTGTCCAAGGAGATTATAAGACATAAGGATGAAAACCCTTCTCCATCAACTTAAGGACTACAACACATAACTTGTCAAAGCCATTGTACTTAATAGCATCTATTTGTTTCAATGATAAAGTAATTCACTATGGTTCCCAGAATAATCCCTAATGCTAATGTTTGAATCTATTTATTTCAAAAAGACTCCATTGTAATAAGCAATCTTTGTTCCAGCCCTAACTAAGCCTTCACTACAAAAGGGGCAATCCACTATGTATTTAAAGTTAAACAATTAGAAGAAATCTTGATAATACAGACACAACTAGGAGTACAAATCTGATTGACAAGAAGTCAATCATATCATCATTTACAAATTGACTTCAATATGACATTATCTATCAAGTATCACACCAGCACCCAAGCTCTATTGAATTTCCTTATATGTCAATATTAACACACTATTTTTCTCTCTCCTCATCAACCCAGTCAACATAATTATTAATTACACAGATCATGTCAAATAGCATAGCTAGTACCACCTCTACACTTAATTTCCACAAAAGTGTAAGTAGTGACATCATTTGATGCATAGTTTAAATATAGTTGATGTTGTTGCATCATATTGTGATAGCACAAGCCTACCAAGTATTAACCAAGGACTTTGACCACTGCATCGAACTTTGTTTGAAATTTGTGAGAGCTTTGAAGACCCAAGAAGTAATCCTTAGTAAATGCGTATGCATGGCCATATATGTCTACACTGACTTTACTATTGTTGTTTGATCGATAAGTTGACTATCTTTTACCACTTTGACTATAGTAGTAATTTGGCAGTATTTCATTGTAATTTATGAGATATAGATACTAAAATAATTATAAGAAATACACCATAAATTTAAAATTATTTATTTCACCCATAGATTTGGTAAACTATGAATTATGAAATCTAAAACTAAGGTCACTGATGGGATTATGTCCATAAGGCAAAGATGAGGTACTCAATGATTGTTGATTGAGTTTAGGATCAGTAAAAGTAACTGAAGTAGCTCGTGTCCTTGTCACTGAAATCTGTGGGTTTAATTGAGGTAACCAATGTCCTCAATGGTCAACAAAGTAATTGAAGGCCAAAGAAGTAATTGACTTCATTATGAAATCATCTATCAAGCATAGTTGTTGTACTTGGATAGCACTCCTTTGAGAATTTCATGACATGATGTCTTACCAATAGTAAAGCCATTGTACTTGATAGCATATATTTGTTTCAATGATGAAGTAACTCACTATGGTTCCCAAAATGGTCCCTAATGCTAATGTTTGTAATCCTTCACTTCAAAAGGGGCCATCTACTATGTATTTAAAGTTGAACAATTAGAAGAAATCTTAATAATAGAAACACAACTAGGAGTACAAATTCGATTGACAATAAGTCAATGTTATCATCATTTACAAATCAACTTCATTATGACATCATCCATCAATTATGACACCAACACTCAAGCTATCATGATTTTCTCGATATGTCAATATTAATACCCTGTTTTTCTCTGTGAAGTCCCCATTTTTGGATTCTCTTGCTTTACAGTTGGCACTAACCTTTTGAGTGTGTGTCAGCTTTATCAGAGGGGTTATTTGATGTTACTACTAAGCTCAAATGGTCTAGTGGACTCATTTGTCACTTTCAAAAGCTATTTTTGGATTCTGATGTGTTCTCCAAGGTTCTTGGAAAGAGCGTCTATTTATAAAAACACTCCTGATTGGGACCAATTCTCATTATTCATCATCAGCATCACCTTAGTGCAGTCAAATTTAAATTTTGTTTCTACAAATCAGGTATATAATTGGCTTTAATTCAATTATATTACAAAGGTTGCTTAATATTAATTAACTTATTTAAAAAGCACCTAAGTGTTACTCATTGGAACCGGGAGGGAAAGTTTTAAATGTTGGGATGTTGATGGAGTGACTTTAGGTGCTACAAATGTTCAAATAATAAAATAAATCACTTTTCATGGATATAAAATTTATTTAATTTATAAAGTGATTTATATTGAATTTTCTGGAAAGTTCCCAGCAAGGTTATAAAAGGGATTTATAAGTTCTTTTGGTATTATGCAGTTTTATTCTATTTTCTCTTATTGAAACCCTGAAAGACAAAAACCCTCTTGGAGGTCAGTTTCAGTAGTGCAACTATCTACCCTAGCTGGTACAGGCAGAGTCATTCAGATTCCGTATTGGATTTTCATTTAAACAATTGGAGTTTTGAGGAAAATCGTGAAGCCTTTCAAAAGACAAATCTTAGTTTTGTTTTATTGGGGAGCTTCAAGCAAGCTCATTCGAATGCCATACATGTGAATTGATTTGCTTAATAGTTAATAATCACTGGAGAACACTTACGAGGGCTATTTGATATTACTGCTGTGACAGGCATTTGACCCAAATAGAGGTTTATTTGTTCTTACTCAACTGTATTTCTAGCAGCTGTTCATGGTGAAAGATTAAATGTTGGGCGCAGTATTGAATGTGAAGTGTGTCTTCCTTGCCAGGCATGAGGTTTTCCTTCATTGTTTGTGCATATCTAAGAGTTGGGCAATGATCATTGGATGGGACACAAGGCTTGAAACATTTCTGCTGTGTAATTTATGGTTGCTGCTGTTTAATGTATTTATCAAGTTTCAGCAAATGAAAGTGTAAAGGCTAAAATTGTGCATGCATTTGAAGAAATTATTCTCTGCAATGAAAGGTCAGATTGAAATATCTATTTCTTGCTGTCTCTTATTTATTTGATGTTCAAGTTCAATGGTTGTATGTTAATTCAGTTGTCAATAGAAGCATGTCTAGTATATATTTTGTGAACTTTGCAAAACAATATCAAGGAAAAACAAGAAACATATAAAACTGAAACAAACTTTTGAACTGAACCCAAACACCTATTCTAGTATTCTCTGAATACTACAAAATGGAAAAAGAAAAATTGGTTCAAATCTAGCAAGGGACTTTAAATTCTCTCTCCTAGCCAACCTGGTAAACATGATCATTAATTCCACAACTCATGCTGAGAAGCATGGCTAGTACCACCTCAGCCCTTAATTTCCTTAAAATTGTCAAAAGTGAAACCACTCAATGCATATTTTCAATATAGTTGATCTCATCGCATCAAAATGTGATACCTCAAGCCTACCAAGTATTGACCATTGCATTGACCTTTCTATGATATCTGTGAAAGTTTTGAAGGCCAAAGAAGTAATTCTCACCAAATACTGATGCATGATCAAATACTTCTACACTGACTGTACTACTTCTGTTAACTGATAAGTTGACTATCTTTTACCAGTTTAACTGTAGTAGTAATTTAACAGCATTTCATTAAGAAATATAGGTACTAAAACGATTATGAGAAATACACCATCGTAAATGTATCCATTTCACCCATAAATGTTGGTAAACTATGAAATGAAATCCACAACAGAGATCACCGCATGGGACTAGACTTGTACAACTAAGCTATGGTAATACAATGATTGTTGACTGAGTTAAGCATCAGTAAAGGTGACTGAAGTAGCTCAAATCATGTCATTGAAACCTATTGGTTTAGTTGAATAACCAATGTTGTCAATGATCAACAAAGTAATTGAAGGCCAAAGAAGTAATGACATCATCTATCAAGCATAGCTGATGTACTTGATGTTAAGTTTTGAACCAGAATATTATAAATACAATAATCAGAACCTTTAACAATAAGGCACAAGAAAACCAGACACAGTTTTACCCTGGAAAACCCTCCTACTTGAGGTAAAAACCCAGCCACACCCAAAAATGATCCTTTATTGAGTTCTCAAATACAATACAAGGATTTCTCACTTATGATTGTTAACAATCAATAAGCCTTATCTCACAGATACTTCTAGCATTGAGAATGTTAAAGCATAAATCGATCAAGCAGTGATCAAACACAGAAAAATGATTATCCAGCATATTCTGCACACGTAGCAGAAGATATATGTAAATTCTACAAAGTTACAAACAATGAAGCCACAGAACACCACATATGCAGAGGACTCCAAGCTTCTGAAGAGAAAGCACCACACACAATGAACTATTCATCCACGGCAATCTTTCACACACGGTGATACCAAGAGCGGCTGCTTTTTTTAGGCTTGAAAAAAGAGGCTCGATAATTATTATCTCACCGAATCGTATATCCTCCAATGATCAATTAACCCAATGAGTGTCGTACGGTTCATACATTCTATATTCGAAGAGACTTGTTCCAGTAGAGTACAAATGGACATGCGTTACATAAAATGAACTGCCGTCAATAAATATGTCACCGCTAATCATAATCACAAGCCACTCGGGCCTTAATCACGAGTCGACACACACCCATATCATCGTGAATAAGAAAAATGGCAGAATCCAAATCATATGTGCCATCATTCTAGGCAGATATGATTAAGAAGACTGAGAACGCTTCAGACTGAGAAAGAGCTCAAAATTGAAGAGCCATCACCGTTACACTACAGCAAATCATCGGCAGTAAAGATGTCAGATGTATCCATGCAGACCATAAACACGTGACATCCAAATCAAGGAAGAGCCACAATGCAATATCATCTCATCCCGTTCTTTCACAGTCATCAACACGATGAATCAGAAGAGAATATGCAATCACAATACACCTGAGCAGATATAGTAAAGCAGTTGCCGATGATAAGACATCACAGAGAAATTGAAGAATCAATCACAGATATGAATGATTTCTTCTACAACTACCATAACATTAACACTTGATAGCACTCTTTTGAAAATCTCATGACATGATTTCTTGCCATTAATAAAGCCACTCTACCTCATAGCATATATCTGTTTCAGTGATTAGTAATTCACTCTGGCTACAAAAATGATCCCTAATGCTAATGTTTGAATCTATATATTTCAAATATAATCCAAAATAATAAGCAATCTTTGTTCCAGCCCTAAGTATTTACTCCAAAAGGGAAAATTCACTATGCATTTGAAGTTAAACAATAAGAAGAAATCGTGATAATCAAGACACAGCTAGGAGTTCAAGAAGTCAATGATACCATCATTTATAAATTGACTTCATCTCAACATAATCTACCAATTATCCCACCAGCACTCAGCTATCATGATTTTCCTGATATGTCAATATTAATACCCTATTCTTCTCTCTCCTAACCAACCTATTAAACATGATTATTAATTACACAGATCATGCTGAATAGCATGGCTCCACCTCAGCCCTTAATTCCCTCAAAATTGTCAATGGTGACATCATTCAATGCATATTTTCAATACATTTGATGTCATTGCATCATATTCTGATACGACAAGCCTACCAAGTATTGGCCAAGGACTTTGACCTTTGTTTGACATATGTGATAGTTTTGAAGGTAAGAAAAGTAATGCCCACTAAATACCGATGCATGGCCAAATACACCGACTGTTCTATGGCTGTTTGACTTATAAGTTGACTATCTTTTACCAGTTTGAATGTAGTAGTAATTTGACAGTACTTCATTGGGAAATATAGGTGGTAAAATAATTGTAAGAAATATAACATCATAAACAATCAAATTCACCCATATAATGGTAAACTATGAATTGTGAAATCTGCAACTGAGATCACTCGTGGGATTGGGCACATAAGATAAGGTGATTCAATGATTATTGATTGAGTTTAGGATAATCAAAGGTAACTGAAGTAGCTCATGTCCTGTCACTGAAATCTAAGATGATTCACTGAATACACTATGGATAGAATTGGCAATTAGTTGACAATTATCCCAAGTAAACTAAAGCTCAAATTAATTTTTTGCCTTTTTAGTTCAGATAATTTCTAAAATTATATACAGTTAAGTGGTCACTCAAGACTGCAAAACTTTTCTACATTGATGACCAAATATTATTCTAAATAGCCAATACAGGCTTCTAAGCTATTCCTACAAAATTTAGTAATTAAAGGAATAAGTACACAAAGTTTGGTTAAAAGCCCATAAAAAAATCTATTATTTCAAAACAGTTAGCAGGAACTAAAGAATTACAACATATGCTAATTACTGCTTCTATCTCCACAAATGTATGTAAGTAACTGCAGCCATGAATTTTACTGACGTGGGATGTTTTTCATCGAGTGCATATCTTGAAAAAACAAAGAAAGGCTTTTGCAGATGGCATACAGTTTCTCGCTCCAGGGTAAATCCTTCTTGTGTTGATAGCAGGGTCTCCTGCAGCTACAGCTTTTCATTGAAAAGTCATTGTTGGACATTAATACCTCCGATTATCACATACATTAATATAAGTTGTCTGCAAAGCAACACAACAATTTTAACAAAGAAAGTTGCAACAGCAAAAAAAGAGTCATTCAAAGAAATATATTGAGAAACATATTAATTTAATAAATTAAACAATGATATTTAGTATCAGTGACATACATAAAGGAGATTAAAAAGAACAAAAATATAATCACCTTAGTAGAAATTGCTGTTTCTAGAATCATACGTTTTTCTTCCCTTTGGAATGCTCCTGCCATACGAACAATGGGATCCACACCTTCATTACCATACTGTGGCTCGGATATTTTTTCAAAAAAAGGCCAGCAATCTCAAACTCAAAATGTTATACAGATTCAATCATTTATAAATTTTACTGTGGATAAGTGGCAAAAAGCCTATCCTATAAAATTAGTTATCTAGTGTTTAAGTTTCAGGATTCCACAAACATCATATGTCACTTTAATATAGTACAAAGAGTTCAGTCCCAAAAGTCATTTCAATATGCAGCTTTGAAACACCATTGCATCATTCCAAACCTATTGTTATTTCAGTATTTTCTATTTTCCATGTTGCTCTACTACTTTAAATGCAATCTCTTCCTCCCTCTCTCATTCCCACCTCTCCCTTGCTACAATACACCCTCTTCCACCACTATTCTTCCCTCTCTTTAAGACTTAGCATGAAGCCAGTTTCAGATGGAACCATTTCCAAGATCTTAGTGGGTAATGGGAGGTAGAGATGTTTCAGCTAACTTAGATCCAATATGGTACACATCATACAAAGAATCTGGGTGCTAATTTTAAGAGAAGATTAATTTAGATATATTTACTAATCGTTTCAAACATCGGAGATGGTAATTAAGTGAAAAAAATTGACAGCCCAAAGAACAAATACAGTTAGGGTAGAGCACTATGAAGGAAATACCAGAGACACCAATCCTGTGAGAAAAATGTATCCTACTTTTTGCATAAATAATCAAATAATATGCATCTCAAAGCAGGGTAAGGATTTTTCTCAGTTGACAAGCTCAAAGATAAATAAGTAAATCATGCAAAAAATGATTGGTGTTCATAACCAAAGGATATGGAATTATTAGTTGAATTCATCTACTGGTTGAACTGAGTGATTTAAGGACAAAAGTATAATTTTAAATGCCATAAGAATCCTGAAATTGTCACAAATATATAAAAAGATAGAATGAATATGTGAGAGGAGAATCAAACCTAGATATTTTCTAATTGGAAAGGAGAATCTTAAGGCTTCTTGTATAATCATTTTTCTGGTGATAAAAGAAACTTTTTCAACCACTGCCTTGTGATTGTTTTTCCTTTCATGATCTATTGAAAAAGTAATAAATATAAGACAAGCTAAATGATTAGCATAAATGAGCTCATCCTCTCTCATGTACTTTATAGAGCAAAATACAAAAGGAAACATCATTGATAGACAGTGCATGAATAAATCTGTCTTCTCTTAATTATCCATCCCAACTGCCACATGCTCTCTTGTAGTAGTGACAGCCAAATTTACATAGGCATCCTACGGGGCATTTGATTCATAGGTGATGCAGATTTCTTAGTCTTACATCTAGCTAGTTAAAACTATTGTAGAAATTTCACTGTTAACAGCAGGGAAATTAAATTTTGGAGAATTTGTGAGGAAATGATATACTTATAACATACGTTCTCTTTAAAAATCCATCAAGCAAATAATGATCATTAAGAAAACATTATTACAGTATATACACCACATAGCATAATTCCATAGCTACAGCTGAGATTTGCCAAATAACACCAATGATGTGGCTGTACTGAAGGCTATGATCTAGGGCCTCAAGTTGGTGATAGAATTAAATTTTAAAACTAAAATAAGTACAAATGGAAGGAGATCAAGACTAAGTGTGACCGTTAATTTGGCACTCTCCATTGAGACCACTTCTTTCAATGTTGACCCTTTCATCCTCACTTATAGTTGTACCTAGCATTCATATAGTCAATAATATAAACTGGTGCATTTACTCTTCTACTTGTAAAATTTTGGGTCTGTTTTCTAGCTTAGAGACCACCAATATATCAACTACACTGCCTTTGAAGCAAGAAAAATAAGCTAGCAGATGTTGATGGTGGGATTCAAAACAGGGGCCACGTTCAGGAGAATCTCTGCAGAGGACTAGAAAGGAAATACAGATGTTCACCATATAGAAAAGTTTTTTGGCTATAAAACAAAAAATATTGTTATGTGAGATGTCTTTATAATTAACCGCACACTGAGTAAACAATAGTGGTGATGGACAAATTAACTAAATCAGTAGTGCCAAAGGTTCCAACTACACATGAAAAAAGCATTGGGTTTCTGGCTAAAACTAGAGTAGTGATCATACACAAACAACTAGACAAGCTAGAAGATTAAGTCTAATGATGAGGGACATGTGAAGAGCCCACCTTGCAGCAAGTGAAAATCGTAGCAGGAAACACTTGCATTTGTGCAACTTGTATGTTGGACATATCAAGTCTTATTTGAAAGAAATGTATGTTAATGCACATCCCTTTCCCCCTATTGAACTAGATATATCCAATTTTAAGGGGAAACATAGCATGCTTAGACATATTTAAAGCAATATAAATTGAGATATTGCAGAAACAATTTGGAAAGAGATCAAGAAATGTCCAAACTGTACTAAGATGAATATAGTTCAATAAAACTAAGTGACTATATTTGAGGATATGAATTTTAGAAGGGCTACCCCATGGATGTCTTGTACTTATTCATATAGCCGACTTCTTCATTAGAGAACTATAGTAAGGACATTGTGTGCCCTCACTAATAAAGTCCCCTGACAAATGCATAAGTTGAACCATCCATCAAATGCCACTGCCCATGGAAGGTGTTTTGCTAGTGTAAAGCTCTACGCTATGCACCTAATGGGTAAACCCATGGAGAATTTGACAGATGATCCTTCAAGGACTTCTAACTATGTTTGAGACCAACCATAGAGGACAATATCACTGCATACCCTAGGTTTTAAGTAAGATTTTATAAATCATAAAAAGCAATTGAACCCCAAGCATGCTCCATGTGCAGTATATGCAAGCAGACATTAATCTTGTCTCTGAAATCACAATATAGCTATTAATTTCTCCAATGGTTTCAACAGGGGAATAACAACATCTCATGTCAATTAGCATCTATTTGTCCTGAGTTGCATGTCTGATAAGTGCTTTCCTCCCACGGTTAGTTGAAGGTCAATCATCTCTTTGTTTTTCCCTTAAGGTCAACATGAGATTCTTTATGACATGGAAATGGTTCCTAGCGAGAAACAATTACAGGATACATATTAGTGCATAAGCTCTCTTCCTGATGTTGTTTTGTAAATTGTTAATCACCCATTGTTGTCTCTAATTCCATGTGCAGTATATGCAAGCAGACATTAATCTTGTCTCTGAAATCACAATATAGCTATTAATTTCTCCAATGGTTTCAACAGGGGAATAACAACATCTCATGTCAATTAGCATCTATTTGTCCTGAGTTGCATGTCTGATAAGTGCTTTCCTCCCATGGTTAGTTGAAGGTCAATCATCTCTTTGTTTTTCCCTTAAGGTCAACATGAGATTCTTTATGACATGGAAATGGTTCCTAGCGAGAAACAATTACAGGATACATATTAGTGCATAAGCTCTCTTCCTGATTTTGTTTTGTAAATTGTTAATCACCCATTGTTGTCTCTAATGCATTGGGAATACCCATTGTGCTTACAATATTTGAGCTTAGGAATTTCTTTTCAGTCAGCTTAAACACAAGATGCATTCTCAACTGAGCTTGAACCCGGGTTATCATCATGACTAGATAAGGTCCACTAGACACAAGAAGCATTAGGTTCCATATATGAGAGGTTTCTATTCTGTCAGCTTGAACATGAGAAGCATACTAAACCAAGCTTGAACTGCGGTCATCAGCATGACGTAGTCCACAGGACTGAGGTTCTAAGTTGTTGATTGTAAGCAGGTATTGCAAAATAAGTTAGTTGGATATTATTTCTATGTCAGAGAGAAAAAAGAAAGGATAAAGAAATAAGTAAACCCACTGGCCAAGAAACAGAAGTATCTCATAGAATAAGAGAAAGAAGACAATATTAACGTCCACAAGGATAAACATAGCCTATGGGACAGTGGATGATTGAAATGGACACAGAAAAGACAGTGAATTGCTGCACCTACCTTGAGCTTGATTCTCTGCTCTGATACCCAAATCTGAAACAAATCCTCTTCTAAATATTACAGAGGAATTTGTGGAGCTGCTGGACTCATTTGTGGAATGGCTGCTACCCCGGGGGCTGGAGAATCTACCAACTGCAAAACCACCACCAGGGAGGCCCCATATTGTTAGGCCCCCATCCTCTTCAGGGGCTGGACCAATGCCATTCTCACTCTGCCCTCGGCCATATGGTTCCTCCTCTGCCGGCAGTTCATGGCGGCAAACAGGACAAGAATTGTGCTGCGCAAGCCAAAGCAGAATGCAGTCAGCATGGTATATGTGCTTACATGGCATCTCCCTTGCTTCTCCTCCAATCTCAAACTGATCGGTGCAAACAGCACAGTGAGAGTCGATGCTGAGATGTTTCTGACTAATTTTGACAGTGGGCATGACATCCACAGCGCTGCGAACGGCAGGAAGAGAGCCGCATCTGGTCATATAACTCTGACTACCGCTGAAACCGATAGTAGCCAGATGCTGAATTAGTTGAAACCGGTGGTGGCCCTAATCAACCATATGAGCGTGGCCGTGGTGGTGTCTCCGGCCCATTCCAAATCCAGATCTCTTCTGGGGGTTGTGGTGGTGATGATGGTGGTCATCGTAGAAAACATCAACAGTCCCTTCCATGAGGCAATCCGCGGACAAGCGCCATCGGGTCCTAATAAATTGTGCAAAAATTGTAAACCGTGCTGGAACACGATAAATTGAGTCCAATCACTATGACTCAATATCTTGTGCTTTTTTTCTAAACAATACGTGATACTGTACATAGCCTTCAATGCTCTGCAAAAACTGTAAACAGTGATTGAACTCAATTTACCGTGTCCTATTAAATCTTGGATGAGGTTATAGGTACCCTTTTGAGCAGTTCGGTGTAGGCTTGAACCATACTATTAAAGTTTCAGAAAAAGTGCCGAACTCAAATATTCTCGAGATATAGGCTACCCTTTTCTGAGATAGAATTGGATTTAGTCCTGGTTTTAGGAGTATACCACTGTCATACTAAAACCTCATTACCATTCCACAACACCACCTATATGTTGAGTACAACGGAACCCAATTCTTATGATATGCTATATGTTTAAACTGAATTCATATGAACCACTGTTGTAAGCTATGTTATCTGTTCCTGCCTGCAAGGACCAGCTGAAGATAGGGCAACTTTTAGCGAGAAATTTAGCAGTAAAGCCACCAACCCGACCTGTTTCCCTTGTTTGCTTCTTAATTGGAGGTTCTCCTGCTGCAACATATAATCCTTTTCAAATGCAAATTCTTATTGCAATGAGTAAAACACAGGGACATCCATCGCAACGTCTGTCTGCATTGTTCTGGGCATTTGAATTAGAGCGGAATTGGGTTGTCCTGTGGCTCCTACAATATAATGGGAACTCTTGACGGGAGCACATGCTGCAAGCTGCTTTTTAGCACAATATTTGAACTATTTGCTTTTCTTGGTCTGCTTTTTGGCACCAAAATTGGAACGTTGAAGAAAACAAACCGCGTCCCTCGATTCTGTTCGTTGCTTTTTTAAAACTGAACACAAATTTGAAATTCAGTATCGAATCCAAAAATCTTAGTCGGGCTTTTTTCTGTCTGCGTTATTTATAGCGTTAAATTGGAACGTTGAAGAAAACAAACCGCATCCCTCGATTCTGTTTGTTGCTTTTTTCAAACTGAACACAAATTTGAAATTCATTTTTTAATTCAAAAATCTTAGTCGGGCTTTTGTCGGTCTGCGTTATTTGTTTGCAGATCTGGCAGTTTGGAAATTATTCTCTCCACTATGATGTCTTCAGATGCTTGTGATTTTTCAAAAGGACTACATAAATTTAATATGGACAATCAGCCTTGCTATCCCACTGTCTAAGGAGTGGTGATGTCAACAATCCTTCCAATTACAGGACTATAATGATCAATCTTTTTTTCGCAAATTTTTTTAGCAGCATGATGGAAACTAGGATCAGCAAATGGGCAGAAGAAAACAATAAGCATGCTAAAAGGCAAGCTGGCTTTAGACCAAAGCACTCAACGGTTGATCATTGTGTCACTTTGGGGCACATTATCGAAAAAAGGTGGAAGAAAAAGGAAGAGGTTTTTTGCTGTTTTGTTGACTTTAAAAAGGCTTTCGACACTGTCATTAGGGACAAAGCTTTGGCTCAAAATGGAAGAATTGGGGATTCCTACGCATCTCAGAGCTATTGTTCATAGGATGTATGAAGAGGTGAAAGTCAAAATCCAAACCTCTACTGGTATTTCAAAATGTTTCAGAAGTGATATTGGGGTCAAACAAGGTTGTCCTTCATCTCCTACTTTGTTTAAATTATACATAGATAAACTTGAAGAGTGGTTAAACATGCGAAATGGTGAGGGTATACAATTAAGTGAATTTGTAATAAAGTTGCTCCTATATGCAAATGATCTCATTTTGATTGTCAAATCTGTCTGTGGGTTGCAAGATCATTTATTGTCTCTTGAGTGCTTTTGCAGAAGGGTGGGGATGCAGGTCAATATCAGCAAGACTAAGGTTATGGTTTTCTCTAATAACAAAAAAAGCATCAACATGAGTTTTATTTTGGAGGCAGCGTTCTTGAGGAAGTTCTAGAGTATAAATATCTTGGCATTGATTTCAACAAACATTTAAATTAGGCAGGTTGCAGGAATAAAAGAGCATTAGGGGGATGGAAAGCTTTTTATGCGCTTCAAAACCGGTGTCGTGAAACGAAGGTTTGGGATTGGAAAACTATTCAAACCTTGTTTGGTCTTCTTGTGTTGCCGGTTGTTTTTTATGGGTGTGAATTATGGGCCAGCAACACTTCAATAGCACAATGGAAGCAAATTGAAGGAATCCAAAAGCGTTTGATCACAAGCAAATTTAAAATCAAAAGTACCATCTCTTATGATATCATGCTAAGCGAAGTGGGGGCTGTCCCTATTGAGGCACTTGCTATGGTGCGTTTGATAAGCTATCTAAAAAGAATCGAAAAAATGAAAGGAGATAGATGGCCTAACGTTGTCTTTAATGACACATTGTGCAAACGTAAAAAGACGTGGATGCAACAAAACATCAAGTGGATGAGGAAATGGAACATCCATTTCAACTTGTGCCCCTCAAATAACAATGAAATAAAGGTCTTTGTTATGGAGAAATTTTATAAGAGAAATTGGAGAGATGGGATTGGAAGGAAGAAAGTATATTATATCAATGAGTTCAACCCCACATGTGATCAACTCCAAAAAGCGTATATTGGTGCCAGCATTTCTTGGAGAGCTAAAATTCTCATTGCCCAGTTACGTACCAACTCCCATCAACTCTGATGTGAGACCGGGCGTTGGAAGAGGCCAAAGGAGACTTGGGAAGACAGAATTTGCATATTTTGCAACTCAGGGAAAGTAGAAACCGAACATCACTTTATCTTAGTTTGTGAAGCCTATAAGGACATCAGGGATAAATTTGTGGATACTATATCAGATAGTTCTTGGCATAGCCTATTCAGCGAGGAGCACATTGAGAAGTTAGGTGGGCTCATCATCAGCTTGCACAAAAAACGGACCGAGTTACTCAAGTCAGCCTAGTTTGCCTTGTTGTCCCATAGGCTATGTTTAGCCTCGTGGACATAAATTTTTTATCTATCTATCTTGATTTACCGCCAATATTGTAGGTTGCAATTTGTATAAGTAGGAGGTTAAAATTAGGAGAGGAATAGTTCAATTATCAAATTTTCACAATCTATTTGAATTTAATTAGTAGTTTCTAGTTTTGATTATGTATGTATTTTTGCAATTAATATTTTAGATCACATCCCACACTCTCAATAAGAATGAATATATGATATGTAAAAATATAATTTTAAATATATCATGAGTCATCTTTAATTCTAGGAAAAGTAGTGGGATGGCTTAGAGTTCATGTAATATTTTTTTTTTAGTCTATCAGTTCATGTCATATATTATTTATTTATTTTTATTAATATTTATTTTGTATATTTTACATTTATTATTTTAATTTTTATAGTATTTGTAAAGTCATGATTCATAAGATAGGATCTTTAGGTGACTGAAAAGGGTGGTAAGTTCAATCCTAATTCTATTGAAAATAATTATTTCTAAAGACATGTATGGGAATATAAGGTAACAAATTATTTTAGAATAGTGGATGTTGTTCGGTTTTGATGGTCGTCCATGTTGCCCTCTTTTATATTTTTTTTTGCAATTTTTGCATTATTTCAATAGAAAGAAATAAATTATTTTAGAATAGTGAGCCTACCTATATTAATTTTAACAAGCAAACTCGTAATAATCTAACATCATTTTTATTTCCTTGTAATTGGAGAAATTTAACCATTTTTTCTATTGTATACATTTATTTATTTTTTAATATTAAAGATAGTTGAATAACATAATTTTATAAGAATGAATGAGTCATAAATAGCTCATTTATTCAGTTTTCAATAAATTGAGTATGAAAGTTAAATGAATTAATGGATTTATCACTTTATTTATTCAAGTCACAGTAGAACATGGGAAGTAAATGAAAAAAGTTAAGGCACAACGGTAACAAATATGAATAGAATAAGTCTTAGGGAGCATCGGATCTGGTTGTTGCTTATCCTTAAATCCCTCCTATGTCTTCTCAGTTTATTTAATCACATCTAAATTTGTTTTGCACATGTATTGTGAGCAAAGAAAAGAGGTTATGACATTTACGAGCAGTCACAAACATCAAGGAAGCTATTGATCTCAAGTTCTTTAAAAACCCATGCTTGTTGACATCTGCATTCACAAGTAGGCTGCAGACAAATTTCCAAGCAGGGTGATTCAACTAGCTAGGGGATTCTATTTAAGTGGAGGAGGAATCAACCCATATTTATAAACAATACAATTATCTTGGTCTAAGCTATGCATACCCCATAAGGTTTGCAATACCCACATTGACTCAAAATGGATAAACCAATAATGTGTCCATGTCCTCTTTACATCTTCTACCTATATTAAAAAAACTTATGAAAAAAAAATTTATGTACCTTAATTTTAGGCAACTCCATGAAATTCTTAGCAAGGGCTATTTTAGGATTGCCCTTACATTCTAGATCCAATCAGTTGTGTTTTCATCGAACAAGGCCAAACCCTTCATACCCATGTGGTATGTTTGTTAAGGTGGAAAATAAATCCTCAAGAAATACATACTTAACAAATCTACAGGTCATTGTAATAAAGAATAATCCACTAGATATGCCCTTTTCATTGTCCTTCTCATGTAGTGCCCTACAAACACCAATTCAAGTGATGGGTAATCCCCTAATACGAACTTTCAACTAAATAACGCATGACCCAATAATAGACCCCCAGGGCCCACATAACTCTTCTATGCGGCAATGGGAGAGGAACCCTAAACGTTCAGAGTTCGGCGTTGGCCCTTAATGTTCAGATACGACGTCAGCCCTAAAAGTTTGGATACAACGTCGACTCGATAGACTATACATGAACAAAGGAAGTGTGTGCTTAACTAGTAAATGAATCTAATAAGGTTATGAGAATATCTAGACCTTAATAGGAATCATCCTCAAATTTAGTAATAATTAATAACTTCACCGAGAAGTATGTAAAAAATAATAACCTTCAGTTAAACAGAGCATGTTGGATTAAACCTGAAGAGAGAGACATGAACTAGAGTGGAAGGTCACCACATATGTGCAAGCTCTACAACATATTTCCTCAAGATTTAACTCATCCATGTATCACAAAACCTACATTACCCCAAGGATTACAGAAAGCAAAAAAAAACACAAAAGAACTCACAAATTTAGAGTAGAATTACCTATGTGGTGACTATGAAGAGCCAACTAACCACAACTAAGATGTTTATGTTGTAAAAGGCCTTTATGATATTAGTTCAGTCCCCATGGGATAGGAAAATTCATTATCAAAGGCATAGCTTGCATTTACAAAGATTGCAATGAGAACATGTCTTTCATATTGAAAGTGCCAAGATTCAATGAGAAGTGGCCCAAAAAAGGAACTCTATATTTTGTAGTGGCTGAATTCATGAAGCATCCAATAGAAAGTATTACCACTTGAACCAATATATGTATAATAACTAAAAGCTCCTTTTTGTAGCCAAAGATTTTACTTAGAGAAGAGAGAGTTATGCAAGAGAGTCGTAAACTTGCTCTTTTGTTTTTCTTTCTCCAATGGTACAATGAAAAATGTCTTGCACATGCAAGAGAGTCGTTTATTAGGGCCCGTTTGGTGCATGGAATACAGAATGCCGGATATAGTCAATTATGGAATATGCTACAATTCTGGAAAATACATATCCTCAAAATGATATCTGGAATATGTGTTGGACCGTTTGGTTCACCGGGAAGATGACTGAGATGATTTATTTTCTGTGTTTGGATGCCACAATCTAGAATACAAAAACAACATTGATTGATTTTTCATTGTCATTTTCATTCTCACTGATTGATTGAAACTGAGTACAAAATTAACCCTCTTAATAGATGAATACAATGCTTCTAGTGAGTCCAAGATCCATTATAACGATAAAAATGGTTTTGCAGAAGCTTATTACTCTTTCTCGTGAACTGTGAAAACCTAGTCGTTAAATATTAGAAGTAGCCGATGTTTGTGAATTGTTGGCGTTTCAAGCTTTTCACTGCTGGCATTTGTGAATTGCATGACATCGTAGCCGATGGCACCAGGTATCACCCCACAAATTAGTGCAAAGTATAGAAAAATTGCTTTGAATCCCTACACGATCTCACAATCCACCTCCATGTCACGCTCTTTTCATACATGAAAGCCATTGTCGGCACAACCTTCCCTTCGTATGCAGGCAATATATATGTAGCTCCTCGGTGCAACCGCTTTTATTAAGGAAATTCAGATTGCAAGTGCCTACACAGGTAACAACATTGATTGAGTGAGAATGAAAATGACAACGAGAAAGAAAATGATTTGGCGAAAAATGAAATCAATCAGATGTCAAATATTTTTATTTTTGAGCAAGCGGACCTGACAGGAGATAAAATGGGCATTTGAAAAGTGGAATTAGAATGAGAATTTCTAATTCCACCTTTTCAAATGGAAGATGGAATGCTCATTTTTTGGGCAAAATTGAAATTTCAAAATTCCAATTCCTCTTTGTTAAGATGGATACAAACATGGAATATCAAAATCTGAAAATGCTATTCTGGAATATGGGCTCATATTCCATGTACCAAATGGGCCCTAAGTTAAATGCGAACAATTTATCTTTTGGAAACAAGCATTCCCTTCCCTTCGCGGATGATTAAGGGAGCACCCTTTCAAACATCCAACAATATATAAAATTCAAACATATATAATATTTGAATTATTTTCTTTTATGTTATGCATTATCATATGTTAATTTAGGGCACCAAAATCGGAAAGTTGAAAACCAAATGTATCCCTCCATTCTATTTTTTGCCTTTTTCAAACAGAACACAAATTTGAAATTTAATTTTGAATTTATAAATATTAGTTGCTTTTTGGGATATTTTTAGTTTGTATTATCTACTTTTTTCAATTTGTGTTATCTATAGTGTTGGACTTTTTATTTTTGTTTACAAATATCCCTCCATTATTTTTATGCCAATTTGGAAGTTATTCTCTCCACTATAATGTCTTTAGGTACTTCATTATCCATGCTCACATGCAAATTTATATGTTTTATAAGAAAGGTAAAAGAATGTCTAAGTTTTCTAATTTTTCAAAAGGAATATATCATCCCAATATGTGCCTAGATTTCCATTTGTAAATTAACATCAAGTGTTTTAGGTTGTAGTTCCTTGATTAAAAGGCTAAAATTTGTGGAGGCATATTTTTAATATATCATAAAGGTTTTATTTATTTTTTTAATTTGTATTACCTTTAATTTTATTAAGTGTAGTGGGATAGCATCAAGGTTCATGGTATAAGTTTACTATTATTATTATCAATACTTATTTCTTGATTTTTTTTTATGTATTTTGGTTTTCATGATATTTGCAAAATCGTAGTACATATGATAGGGCCTTTGGATGGTTGAATGGGTGGTATGTTCCACCATGTTGCCTATTTCTTTAAAAAAGATTATTTATAGAGACAACTATGGACATATATAATAGAACTAATTATTTTACAATAGTGAGCCCACTTATATTACTTTTAACCAACAACAAATAATAATCTAACATAATTTCTATTTTTGTAAAAATGGAAAATTTTAACAATTTCTTTTGTTGTAGACATTTATTTAGTTTACAGTAAACATAATGTAAAAGTTAATTGAATTGAAAGATTTAAAAACACAAGATCGACAACCATAATACTATGCCAATCTTCACAAGATAAGTTTTGTATTAAACATTAAGTGAAGTAGAACAATCTTTCTCTTTTATTCTCCTCTATCTAATAATGCATAATAGATTGGTTATTTCATTCCTTCTTCATTTATTCATAAAGATAAATACAATTATTTTTATTCAAAATTATAAAACTATTATATCTTTTTCCGTCTAAAATAGCGAGTAAAACTACAATAATTACATATTATCCTTCTCATTCAACAATAATCTCTACAAAGGAAAATTGATCAAGGATTCCTCAACTTCATTATAAGAAATTTCAATGAAATGAATACTCCATTTATTTCTTCCAAGAGGAACGCTAAAAAACCATTGATAGATTGTCAACTAGACAAGACATGCATTCCATCCATCCAACATGGCATCGTCAAGTCATTACATGGCTCTAGCCACCTCTTGAGCAAGGAGAAACAACAAAACCCATGATTCACAAATTTAAACAAACCAAAATAACAATAAATATTAAAATAGCATATCCACATAAAACCCCCACATGGTGTCTAAAGACACAAAACTCTTCACTTATGTGGCTCATTCGCAACCCAATATAAAAAGGAATCCATTCTATTTGCAAAACTAAAAATTCACAAACATTTTCAACAAGAACTATAAGAAAATTTAAAAGATTAATGAAATATTCTTCCATATCATGTTGGATTTAGTAAGACTTGTCATTTCAAGTTGTCATTCCTTTTTTCATGTTCTTCCTCATCTCTATATGTCTTTCCCACTCTTTCAACCCTTCCAAGATCCCTTCTTCCAAAACTCCCAAAAACTAAAACTGTCAAAAAACAAGAGAGTTATCACCCTCCAAGACATGTATCCCCTATGAAAAAATAGAACCCTAAACTCTAATTTTTGTAACAATAAAAAGGGAGAAATAAATATGGGTCAAAACTCATTGAGTTATAGTCTACAAAGTGTACCTAACCAATATAGGTACATATCTTTAAGGTATTTAAAATTGTAATCCCCCATCAAGGAATCCTTGAGAGTACGAGAAAAACATACATAATAATCCATGGAATAATTTTTATTTTGAAACATTTATAGTATATATGTGGAACATATAGATATCTTGAGCTAAAACCTTGCAACTAGTTTGAATGGTTGCTATGCAACACTGCACAAATGGAAGTCTAAAATCAATGAAACTAAAACATGAAAATGGAAAGATCTTCTAACACCTTAGACAATGTACATGAGGTACTTCAACTCACCCAATACCCTCCCTAATTTTTTAGAAATTAACTAAAAAAATAGACCTTTCCCTAGGTCCTATGTGTTATAAATGAGCCTTGTCAAGCACTAACTTGCACTCCAACACTACAAAAACTACCTAAAATATTCCTAAACCTTCCTAAAGATCCTCTAATGGTTTTGTGACTCTTCTATCTTTGTAATTTCTTTGGAATAGGGTAAAATGGATGCTCCAATCTGTTTATATCCTCTCCAATCTAGACTAAACCAGGGCTAAGTTTGCACAATTCTGAGGTATTGGCAAATTTTTCACCACAAGGGAACCTTTTCTCACCAAAATGGCACTTTTTTCACCATAAAGGCTCTTTTTCACCATAAAGGCACTTTTGTTTGAGGCAAAAATGCACTTTTGAAAGCATATCCAACTTACCCTAAACTTCTCAAATTTATCGCTAACACACTCAACTACATCCAAATTGATTGAATACCACATTGGAGCACTTTAAAAGGCATGTTAGGTGTCAAAAACAAACCCTAAATGACCCTAAAACTCAGTAATTGTACCCAAATTCACTTGAACTCGATTGACTTCACATGATAACAATGAGAGGGGAACAAGACACTATCAAGACACTCTACAACACTAAAAGACAATATCTATGTTCATTTTATGCATCAAACAAATTGTTCTCATGATAACCTTCAAGTTACAACATGTGCTTATTATGAAAGATTATATAACAAGCATGGGGTAAGTGCACAAAGATGGGGGACCAAAAATATGCCACTAATAAAGTGTATGGTGTGCTCCATATAGAGCACACGCCATATGGATCAACATTCCAAGCCTTATATTTGGGCAGACCAAGCCTATTTAGTACACCCCATATATGGCTTGTTCCGTATTTGGCATGTGCCAAATGTTCAACATTGAAAACTTGTCATTTTCTTTGTCTGTCTCTCTTTGCCACTTTGACCAAGTTTTTCAAACTCAAGTCAAATGCAATCTCAGAGCAAGAATATATACATGAAATATAACATTTAAGTATAAGCCACATTTCAATATGTATTTTTATTCATGTATATATATTCAAGATGTTTGAGAGTGGTTTTATATCTCTAGGACTTATAATTTTGATTCTAGATTTATGAAGATCATATAAATTTTTAGACTTAATCAAATTACAAGGAATAAACATACACATATCACTATTATCTTTCTCTCTCTATCTCACATTCTTTATCTCCCCCAAACTATAGAGTTACCTATCTCCCTCTCTTATTTCTCTCACCTCTCCCCACCTCTCTCCCCTCTCCCCTCTCTATCAGTTCTCTCAATTAGTACCTCGCATTCCCACCCCCTCTCTCTCTCTCTAAGTCACTCCCTGTCTACATCTCATTATCTCCCTCCCTGACACTCTCTTTCTCTTTTTCCTTCTCTCTCCCTTGTTAGTATTATCAGGTCCAAGATTAATGATAGGGGGGTGACTCAGTAATCTTACAATTAAAATTTTCTTAAACCATTCAATAACTTGTATCAATAAACATCCATTGAATGCATAAATAATCTCATAAAGATAAACATTGAAAACCATGCAATACAATAACACCAATATTTTTCTAATGGAAACCCAGCTGAGAAAAACCACATGTGGGAATGGAACCCACGAGTAATTATGCAATCATCTGAAGTACACTTGGTTAAGAGCTTAGCCCTATTAATAGCTTACAAAATGTTCGGGTAATATAAATACCCTGTTAGGAGCCACACAATTAAGGGATTTACTTCTAGTCATGTTAGGAGATTTACCTTGTTATAAGTAACCCTATTAAGGGATTTCAAACCCTAGTTAAAGATTCACTCGGTTAAAGGATTTACAAATAAGACCTATTAGGATCTACCTGATTAAGGGTTTTTCTTGATGAAACTATTAGGGACCAACAAGTACAATGATATGAGAAAATAAGACTTATCCTCTGCTAGTTGTTGGCATTGAGAGATGGTAACCGGTAAGCTTACTACTAGTACATGGCAATTAAGTATTGTCATTGATTGGAAAAAGTGGAAAGAGGTTTTTTTCATCTCAGTCTAAGGTCTAAAGATCTAAGGAGAACACCAGTGATGGATTTGAATGTAAATAGACTAGTTTGGCAACCAGTGACACTATGCAAGAAAGAAAAGACTATATCTGCTCATCAAAAGAAACCAGTCACTAAGCCAAGTGCATAAGCAACCGAGGAACGGACAACCGGTGTTGACAATGCAACCAAGGAAAGGGTGCAACCGATAAGCAGTGGAAGGAAAGGTAATAGGTCAAATTTCTTACCTGTTTACAACATAAGAGTCTCAATCGATCAAGAAAAGGCTTTGATATGATAAGATGAACCAGGGAAGTCATAGTCAACTATTTGTTTGACCAACTATTTGACCGAGATTTACTGCACTAAATCTGAAAGATCTTGAGTTAACATGGTGATCAGTTTGAGGCGTGTTTAAAGGTTTTAAAGCAAAAGTTCATGGCTTTAAAACATGGAGTTATCTCGTGTGAAGAAATGATGCTTGACACACATCTATTATTTTCTTCATAAAGCAGATAAAGTAAGGGCATGCATCAGATGTTTCCTCAGTGAACTAATACTCCAACGAGTGATGTATCTGAAAGAGATCTATAATTAGGTTATGCATGAGAGGCGTAATTAGGGCAAGGACTCTATATATTCTTTTGCCTGTTGAGAATATAGTTTGCCCTCATTCTTCCAAATCAAAGAGTGAACCTGTATGATGATGAAGCTAGGGTGAATAGAAAAGAGAAGAGAGAGAAGAGTGTACAGAGAAGCGCAACAGTAAAGGAGAACACACCAACGGTGACTGGTGATGTTTCTCAGTTGAGTATAACAGAGATCTTATCAAGCTATGCAAAGCCATTTGTAAAAGGTCAAAACCCTCTATTATTTTCTAATAATTACAATAACTAAATCTTAGTATTTTGGGTCGGCTTTAACAAGTCCCTTGTATTAAATCCCTTAATCGGGTGCAATCTTTTCAGGTGTTCTAAGTCCTCTAACTAGGTAGGCACTAACCGACCTTATTGTATCAAATCCCTTACCCTGGTCACATCTAATAGTGTGTTGTAATCCTTTAACAGGGAAGGCTCCTAACATGGCACACTTCAGAAGAGTGCAGAATTTGTGAGGTCTCCTCACACCATGGTTTTCACCTGATTTGGATTTCCACATGATAAATCTGGTGTCACTGTGTGATTGATTGCTTGATGTTATTTTATGCTTAAATATTTTTAACTTATAGTTATAAGTATACTTCATCAGATTTATTTCAAGGAAGTTTTATAGGTGTTAATTCACTCCTCCCCTCTCAGCACCGGCTGGTACTATCAATTGGTATCAGAGCCTCTGGTTTCTTTTCTTTACTGTTTAATCGCATAAAGAAAGAGTCAAGATGATGAGAAAGGAAGGACCAATTTTTTCCTTTGAAAAATTTACTCTATGGTGCAGCAGAATGAAGTTGTACATGAAGACCACCGAAGATCAATATTAGACTCATTTAACCACTGATTACAGTGAACCCATTGGTACCCTAACTCTTGATGAATTGAAGATCAAGATTGAACACACGACTGCCATGGATATGATAGCCAACATACTTCCAAATCATGTATATGCTGAGATTGAAAATCTAGAAACTGCTCACAAGATGTGGGCTAAGCTGCAACTAGTATATGGAGGGGACCCAAATGTACAAAGAGCCAAAGTTGAAAGTCTCAAAGGAAAGTATGATGACACGAGGATGAATGAAGGACAAGACATTGAGCAATACAACAACCGGATCAAAGAAGTGATCAACTCCATCAAGAGTGCTAGAGGAAAACTCAGTGAAGAGAAGGTGGTTAGCAAAATACTGAGAACGCTCAGACCTCGATATGCCATCAAGATCTCTACAATTCAAGAGCTCAGATCAGTGACCACAGATCAAGTCACTCTAGACTCCCTAATCAGTAAGTTGGCTACATTTGAATTAATTAATTTTGATAATAGCTTACCCATTCAGGAAGCAGCTTTTAAGTCTTCTATCAATACCTCTTCCACCAAAAAGGGAAGAAAAACTGGTAACTAATCTACCGATAAGATTGGTAATCTTGTTGATAATTTTCTCTCAGAAGAGATGGAGCAAGATGAGTTTGAAGCACTCATTGCTAGGAGATTTCCCAGAGGGAAATAGAAGTACAAAGGAAAGCTTCCACTGAAATGCTTATCTTCCAATAAGATAGGACATATTGCTCCAAGATGTCCAAATGATGACAACAAAGAAAAGAGTAACCAGTTCAAGAATAAAGCAAAGGAGTGCTACCTTGCAGAAGAAGGAGTCACAAACAATGAATCTAAATACTCTAATTTTTTTGCAATAAAAGAGGAGAGCCCAGTGGTAAGTGAAATGGCACTTATCTCAAGATCTCATCAGCGTGATGATTGGATCATTAACATCAGATGCACTCACCACATGACTGGTGATAAGAACAAGTTCATCAATTTGAAGCTCAATGATAGTGGATCAATAACCTTTGGGAATAATGCTCCATGTGTCATCAAATGGAAAGGTTCTATTGCACTTGCCAATGATGTTGTTTGTGAAGATGTGTACTAGGTAGAAGGACTCAAGTACAACTTAATGAGAGTTGCACAACTGAACAACAAAGGATTCCTCTTGGAATTTGAGCAAGGATCTTATGTTGTCAAGAATCAGTCTGGAGCTCATGTTGCAACTGGTAGACAGAGAAAAGGGAACCTGTTCTACCTGGATTCAATGGAAGGATCATGTCTCATTGTGTCAGTCAAAGGAGAATAAAACAAGATCTATCTTGTAACCAAAGAGGACTCCTTGAGATAACAAAACCTCATAGAGGTATTTGTAAAGATTATCAGTTAGGGAAAATGACAGGAACAAGTTTTAGTAGTAAATCCTTCTCTGCTAAAAATGTTCTAGATCTTGTGCACACATATTTGTGTGGACCTATGAGAACAAAGAGCTACTACAAAGATCGGTACTTTATGCTCTTTGTAGATGATTTCTCAAGGATGATGTGGACATTTCACATGTTCAAGATCTACAAGGCTCAAGTGGAAAAGGAGACCGGTAAAAGCCTAAAGTGTCTGAGATCAGACATAGGAGGTGAATACACTTCTCAAGAGTTCACCCACTACTGTGAGGAACATGGCATAAAAAAGAAACTATCTGCACCTAGGACTCCTCAGCAAAATGGAGTAGCAAAAAGAAGGAATAGGATGTTGATTGATTGTGCAAGAACCCTAATGATTCAGAAGGATCTTCCTCATCACTTCTAGAGAGAAGCTATCAGGACTATTGTCTATACACTGAACCAAGTTCAAGTCAAGAAAGGAACCGGTAAGACCCCCTGATGAACTATGGTTCAATCATACTCCTAGTGTAGGATACTTCAGAATCTTTGGTAGTAAATGTTACATCAAAAGGGATATGTACTCTGGGAAGTTTGATCCCAAGAGTGATGAAGGAATATTCTTGGGTTACTCTACCAAAAGAAAAGCTTATCGGTGTTTGAATAAGAGAACGACAAAAATAATTGAAAGCATGAATGTAAAATTTGATGAATATTCAAAACCAATTAAGAAGACTGGTCATAATGATTATGAAACTTTGCAAAGTCACAATGAAGGAAATCTCTTTGAGCTCAATGAAGTAACAACTAAAGATGAAAGAGAAGAACATGTGAACAGACATCTAGAGCAGGAGGCTGTACCTGAAGCTGATGGACCCACTCATGATGATGAACAAGAATTTTTTCATGACCATGATGAAGAAATTGCTCAACCGAAAGAACCTGACTAGGAACAATGACTGGTTCTCCCAAGGTATGTCACATATCACTCAACTGATAATATAATTGATGACAAACATGCAAATATCCTGACCAAGAAAAGGGCCAAAGAGAATATTTTTTTGTTCTCTTGTATAGAGCCCAAAACCACCAGAGAAGCTCTAGAAGATGAAAATTGGGTCAAGGCCATGGAGGAAGAAATTGAGAAAATAGAAAAGAATGATACATGGGTGCTTTTGCCTAGACCATAGGATAATAATTTCATTGGGACAAAGTGGGTCTACAGGAACAAGCTGAATGAAGAAGGGAAAGTCATAAGAAACAAAGCAAGATTGGTCTGCAAAAGATATGCCCAGGAGGCTAGATTAGACTATGGAGAAACCTTTGCACCAGTGGCCAGATTGGAAGGAGTAAGAATTCTTCTTGCTTATGTTTCTCACAAGAAATTCAAAGTATACCAGATGGATGTCAAGTCTGCATTCCTGAATGGAATATTAGAGAAGGAAGTTTACATTGAACAATCGGAAGGCTTCACATCTACACAAAAAGGTGGTATGGTCTGTAAATTGAAAAAGGCTCTCTATGGGCTAACGAAAGCTCCAAGGGCTTGGTATGAGAGGTTGCATTCATACCTCTTGACCATAGGATTCAAAAGAACCAGGGACAACAACAAAATTTATCTCAAGATAGGAAAAGATGGGAACCTGATTGCTGAAATCTTTGTGGATGACATCATCTTTGGAGGAGATGACAAGATGAGAAAAGTCTTTGCTGCAGAAATGAAGAAAGAATTTGAAATGTCTATGATAGGAGCCATAAAATTCTTCATTGGACTACAGGTCCATCAGCTAAATGAAGGTATCTTTATTTCTCAGTCCAAGTATGTAAAAGAAATTCTTAAGACTTTTGGACTTGAAGAATCCAAACCAGTTGGTACTCCAATGATAACTAACCTCAATTTATCAAAGGAAGATGATGTAAAAGAAGTGAATGAAACATTGTATTGGTCCATGATAGGAAAATTACAGTATGCAGTACACAGAAGACTAGACATTGCACATGTCATTGGCATAGTTACAAGATTCTCTGCAAACCCCAAAGAGACACATCTAATAGCAGTGAAGAGAATTTTTAGATATCTAAAGGGGACTAAGGAATATGGCTTGTGGTTTCCTCACAAGGGAGGCTTCCAAGTAAAGGTTTACACATATGCAAACTGGGCTAGAAATATTGATGATAGAAAGAGCACAAGTGGTGGTGCATTCTTTCTTGGTGGGAGGATTATGTCATGGACAAGCAAGAAACAAAAATACATTTCACAATCAACTGCAGAAGTTGAATATGTTACTGCAGCAATCAATTACACACAGGTGATCTAGATCAAACAACTACTAGAAGGAATCCAAGAACAGATACCTGAACCGATTGCAATTTACTATGATAGTACAAGTGCAATAAACGTATCCAAAAACCATGTGATGCACTCTAAGACAAATCACATTTCCATCAAGTATCATTACTTGAGAGAGCTAGTACAAAACAAAGAGGTAAGATTGGAGTATGTTCCCACAAAAGAATAGATTGTTGATATCTTCACAAAGCCACTACCAAAGAGTACTTTTGATTATCTTAGAGGTAAACAAGGGGTGATACCCCTACCTGATAATCAGTAAACTTGCAAAGGCATTCATCAGTTCATTATACTTCAACGGAGGATTTCACCTCATCTTATTCGGACTGATGAAAAGGACTATTGCTCAAAGTGGGAGCAGATTTGATAAAGGTAGTCTCTTTGACTAGCCTTTAGCATTATTGTCAAAAGGGGGAGAGTTTGGCAATAAACCGGTAGATGACCGGCAGTGGCAGTGCATAGAGATACAAGCACATAGGACAAGTGACATGATTTCCCATTAAGGTTTTTCCATCAATGCCAAAGGGGGAGATTGTTGGCATTAAGAGATGGTAATTAGTAAGCTTACTATCGGTACATGGAAATTAAGTATTTTCATTGATTGGCAAAAGAGGAAAGAGGTGTTTGTCATCCCAGTCTAAGGTCTAAATATCTAAGGAGAACACTAGTGATGGATCTTAATGTAAATAGACTGGTTTGGCAACCGATGTCACTATGCAAGAAATAAAAGACTATATCTACTCATCAAAAGAAATCGGTCACTAAGCCAAGTGCATCGACAACCGAGGAACGGACAACCAGTGTCGACAATGCAACTAAGGAAAGGGTTCAACCGGTAAGTAGTGGAAGGAAAGGTAACATGTCAAAGTTCTTTCTTGTTTACAAGATAAGGCTCTCAACCGATCAAGAAAAGGCTTCAGTATGATAAGATGAACCGGGGAAGTCATAGTCAACTATCTGCTAGACCAACTCTTTGACCAGGATTTACTGCACTAAATATGAAAGACCTTGAGTTAACATGGTGATTGGTTTGAGGCACGTTTAAAGGTTTTAAAGCCAAAGTTTGTGGCTTTAAAACATGGAGTTATCTCATGTGAAGAAATGATGCTTGACATGTATCTATTGTTTTCTTCATAAAATAGATAAAGCAAGGGCATGCATCAGATGTTTCTTCACTGAACTAATAATCCACTGAGTGATGTATTTGAAAGAGATATGTAATTAGGTCATGCATGAGAGGCGTAATTAGGGCAAGAAATCTATATATTCTTCTGCCTGTTGAGAATATAGTTTTCCCTCATTCTGCCAAAGCAAAGAGTGAACCTGTACGCTGATGAAGCTAGGGTGAATAGAAAAAAGAAGAAGAGAGAGAAAAGTGTGCAGAGAAGTACAATAGTAAAGGAGAACACACCAATGGTGACCGATGATGTTTCTTAGTTTATTATAACAGAGATCTTATCAAGCTATGCAAAGCCATTTGTAAAAGGTCAAAACCCTCTATTATTTTCTAATAAATACAATAGCTAAATTAGTATTTTTCATGGAATTTAACAAGTCCCTTGTATTAAATCCCTTAACTGGGTGACATCTTTTCAAGTGTTCTAAGTTCTCTAACTAGGCAGGCTTTAACCGACCTTATTGTATCAAATCCCTTAACTGGGTCGCGTCTAATAGTGCATTGCAATCCTTTAACAGGGAAGGCTCCTAACATGACACACTTTAGAAGAGTACATAATTTGTGAGGTCTCCTCACACCGTGGTTTTCACCCAATTTGGGTTTCCACGTGATAAATCTGGTGTCACTGTGTGATTGATTACTTGATGTTATTTTATTCTTGAATCTATTTAGCTTATAGTTATAAGTATACTTCATCAAATTTATTTCAAGGAATTTTTATAGGTATTGATTCACCCCTCCCCTCTCAGCACTGGTTGGGACTGTCACTAGTATAGTTCTAGTTCAAGCTCAATCTTTGCTTCACATTCGGAGCATCCAAACCCTACAATCGCACACTTGTATTCGCGATCTTTCTCTTCCACACTTTTTCCTCACACTACAAAAACACATAAAAAAATGATATATAAATATGCTTTCACTAACTAGGTCATCCAAGACCTAATACATTTGAATTACAATTCATTCTCACACAATCCTTGAAACCTAAAACATGTTACCAATCAACAATTACAATTTCAAGTCCATGTCGGCCTGCAGATCCATCACACAATCAACTTGACAAAGAAAAATCAAACCACATCACACTTTCCAATGTTCTTGCACAACTTCAAGAAATCTGATCATCATGATCATGAAAAAGCCAACTCATCATTACATGTCGATCTTCCACATCACAACTATCCTTACAACACATAACCACTTATTGAAACAAATGAAACATCATTGATTAAGGATTTAATTGATTATTCTAAGAACATCTTTAACTTTTCACTGAGTGAATTCTATCCATTATAAATTTGTCTTTTGGTCGCTAATTATGATGTGGTTGCACCAACAACCCCATAAGATAGTCAAGATAACACATATTTAATTGCAACACCCCAAACCAAACATAATTGACACAATCATCAAATCATTCCTCCTTCAATTCATCCTATTCTTCCTATCGACTTGTCAACCTTCTATCGATCATAAGTCTCACCATACATAAGATATACTTGTGCAGTCATATATATAGCATCTAGAGACATCACTGAGTCTTCCTTTATGATATTACACTCCAACTCTTACTATATCTCTAGATTCAACCTCTTGAACATACATCGGCATAACAAGTACACTTTCAACCAACAAATACTAAGATGACATCAATGACAACATCAAAACCAATCAACCTATCATCAGATATGCATCATACTCATACCATAAAATTCTCAACTTATCTTTTCATTAGTTATGCCCATAATTTCCCTCTTTTTCATTGATGGTAACACCAACAATACCAAGAAATTAAACACTCCTTCATAATTTTCCCATGTGTCTTCAACTGGTTCTTTGGCTAGTCTTCTCCCGATCTTCTTTACTCTTTCTTCTCCCTTTCTTTTCTAATACTTCTCCCCCTTTCTCATGCCATAATTCCCCCCCTTCAACAACAATGCCAAAGGTGCAACATTCCTAAGTCTTCAATTTGTTGCAATTGTCTTCATCTCTTTCCTCGACTGCTCCCCTTAAGGAGTAGTCCCTTGATCACCAATCCATAATGAAATATATGGCAATAAATCCACTGGATTGATGCATCAAAAGCATCTTAGTTCTATTTAGGTAGGGGCATAACCCCTAGCTTACCTCTAAGGTACTCAAAAGTATCCTTAGAAGTGAATCCTTAAAGTACTCAAAATTAATTATAATAATTTGAAGTGAATCCTTAATTTTGAAACTTGTAATAATCATAAGTTTTACATACAAAATCATTCTTTTTTAGTTGAATTTTTCTCCCATAAGAATTGACATAGTTTAAAAGTAGTAAATAATGAAAAACTTATATTTTATGTACTAATGAGATTAAAAAATTTAATAAATAATTGCATAGCGTGTCCTTGTTGTCTTTCATCCTTTATACCCCCAATTGCCCAAGATGACCGAAGGGAAAATATCTCTATATACCTTTCTTCCTCTCTCTCTCTCTCTCTACCCATACCTATTTCTTACTTGTCTCTATCACCTCCTTTCTATCTCACTCTTTCCCCCTCTATCTCTATCTCTATCTCCCTATAGATATATCTTTATGTCTATCTATATCTCATTATCTCTAGATCTCTCTTATTTTCTTCATCTAGAGACTTCACCTATCATAATAAATAAATTAGTTAAATGAAGGAATGGGTAGAATTATGGGGAGAAGAGGTGGGATGGTGAGAATACAAAGGGATAAAGGAGAATGGGGAAGATATGCGGTGGAGAGAGACAAGGGGGATGGAGAGATAGATGAGGTACAAAGAGAAAGAGGATAGTTAGGAGGGAATAGATGAAGATGGTAATAGGGTATGCGAGAGAGAGATAGAGAGAGAGAGGTTATGGTGGGGGGAAGGTATGGGACGATGAGATGAGAGAGGGTAGAGCGTGAGTTATAGAGGCAATTAGGGGGAGACATACGAGATGGAGATGGTCCTAGATTTATTAAGTGGTCCTAAGGGGTCATCATATGTACCAATGGGTCATGAGATATATTAATGGGTCTTAGGATATATCAATAGGTCGTAGGGGTTTCTAAACTAAATTAATGGGTGTGAATGAGTTATAGGACATATTCATGCATCAAAAAGCATCTTATGATACATTAACGGGTCATAGGATGTCTTAACGGGTCCTAGGTGTCCTAAGGGGTCCTAAAGGTTCATTAGGGTATAAATATGACCCATTATGACTCCTTTTGAGACATTATAAACATAAAGTGTTCCATAAGGGTTTGTAGTGTGTTCTAAGGGGTCCTATCACCCCTTAAAACACACTTTATAGTTCTAATGTGTCTTAATGGGTCATAATGGGTTGTAAGGGACCCCTTATGACCCATTAGGACCCTTTTTGACACATTAGAACCATAAAGTTTGTCATAAGGGGTCGTAGGACCTCTTAGATCACATTACAACCCCATAAAACATACTTTATTGTTATAATGTGTCTTAATGGGTTGTAAGGGGTTTTAATACCCCTTAAGACCCACTTGGGCACCTTACGACCCATTATGATCCCTTTTGACACATTACAGCCATAAAGTGTGTCCTGACAAGTCGTAGGACACCTTAAATCACATTACGACCCCATAAGATAGACTTTATGGTTTTAATGTGTCTAAAAGAGTCATAATGGGTTCTAAGGGGTCCTTATACCCCTTATGATCCATTATGACCCCTTTTGACACATTACAACCATAAGGTGTGTCCTAAGGAATCGTAGGACCTCTTAGATCACATTACAACCCCATAAGACACACATTATCATTATAATGTGTATTAATGGGTCATAATGGCTTTTAAGGGGTCCTAATATCCCTTAGGACCCATTATGACCCCTTTCGACACATTAGAAGTGTCCTAAGGGGTTGTAATGTGTTCTAAGGGCTCCTAATACCCCATAGGACCTATTACAACTCATTATGACTCCTTTAGACACATTATAAACATAAAGTGTTACCTAAGGGGTCCTATGACCCCTTAACATAAACATTATGGTTCTAATGTGTCTTAGTAGGTAATAATGGGTTGTAAGGGGTCCTTAGACCTCTTAAGACCCATTATGACCCATTACGATCCCTTTTGACATATTACAACCATAAAGTGTGTCCTAAGGGGTCATCACATTACGACCCCATAAGACACAATTTGTGGTTCTAATGTGTCTTCATGGGTCATTATAATTCTAAATGGGTCTTTATACCCATTAGGACCCATTAGGACCTCTTTCAATACACTAGAACAATAAATTGTTTCCTAAGGGGTCGTATGACCCCTTAGAACACATTATGACTCCTTTAGATACACCTTATGGTTCTAATATGTCATAATAGGTTGTAAGTTGTCTTAACACCCCTTAGATTCCATTAGGACCACTTACAACCCATTATGATCCCTTTAGACACATTAGAACAATAAAGTGTGTCCTAAGGGGTTGTAAGGGGTCTTACTGCCCTTTAGGACACACTTTATGATTCTAATGTGTCTTAATGGGTCATAATTGATCGTAAGGGGTCCTTATACCACTTAGGATCCATTATGACCCCTTTTGACACATTAGAACCATAAAGTGTGTCCTTAGCGGTTGTAATGTGTTTTAAGGGATCCTACAACCCCTTAGGACACACTTTATGGTTGTAATATGTCAAAAGGGTCCCAATGGGTCCTTACACCCCTTCAGACCCATTAGGACCCCTTACAAACTATTACAACCCCTTTCAACACATTAGATCCATAAAGTGTCCTTAGATCACATTACAACCCCATAAGATACATTTTATGGCTCTAATGTGTCTTAATGGGTCATAATGAGTTATAAGGGGTCCTAATACCCCTTAGGACCAATTTGGAACCCTTACAACCCATTATGACCCCTTTCAACACATTACAACCATAAAGTGTTTGCTAAGGGGTCGTAGGACCCCTTATATCACATGATGACCCCATAAGACACACTTTATGGTTCTAATGTATCTTAATGGGACCTATTACAAACCATTATGACCACTTTCAACACATTAAAACCATGTCATAATGTGTTCTAAGGAGTCCTATGACCCCTTAGGACACACTTCATGGTTCTAATGTGTTGTAATGGGTCATAATGGGTTGTAAGGGGTCCTAATATGCCTTAAGACCAATTATGACCCATAATGACCCATTTTGACATATTAGAACCATAAAATGTTCCTGAAGGGGTCATAATGTGTTTTAAGGGCTCTTATGACCCCTTAAGCCACACTTTATGGTTATAATGTTTCTTAATGGGTTGTAATAGGTTGTAAGGGGTACTCATACCTCTTAAGATCCGTTTGGACCCCTTACAACCCATTTCAACCCCTTTCAACACATTGCGACCTGTTAAGACCCTTAGAACACAATACATGTTAGGAATGGGAACACTAAGAGGGGGGGGGGGGGTGAATCAGTGTTCACTATATTTTAACTTTTAACTTTAATCTTTATGCTAAACTTAAATGCTTAAGTACTGAATTAAACATTCACATAAACATGAAACATGAAATCAACACATGACACCAATATGGCTATGGGGAAACCCAAATAGGTAAAAACCCCGGTGGGACTTGATACCCACTAATATTATCTACTAGTGTTTTATGATCCTTGTTAAAAGATCCTTTAACCTGTTAGGAGTAGCTTTACAATGCTTTAAGTACAGTAGACCTTGTTAAGGGTCGGACCCTATTAGGAGTCTTTTACAATGATCCCTATTAGGGGAGTGGACTCACTATCCTAGAGCTCACTGCTAAAATGGTGAAGGCTACAACCTTCTGATTTCATACACACACTATATCTGCTGGTGAATTGTTCACTATGACACTGCTTGTCAAATCCGTTCCTTTGGTGCATTGATTCTTTGACCTCTAGCAAAGCTTTAATACATCTTATGATGTCTTCACATACCTTTGCTCTACTTATCACAACTCCATTACAACTTCCATACCAAATACAATGGGCGCACCTTATATTTATGTGCTCATACAAACAAAATAATTAGGTCAGCCCTATAACTAATTACAAGCAATGCTTCCAAATGAATTGGCTTAAGCATGCTTACAATTATACATATAAGAATGTTGGAAACCTAAATACCATAGGTTCATAGCCTTTACAATATTATATTACAATCACAAACCAAAATGCTAATTGTCGGCTCTATGCTCTGTTCTCTGCTGGCACACACTGGCTGTGCAACTTCAATTGACTGTAACTTTCACATCTTTGCATATCTACTTATGCGCTCATAGACTAAGCATAAGTATAGTCTAACAAGCTTAACTTCCAGGGTGCATGTCATAATTCATCCGTACACATGTGTGCTAATGCTCTGAGCTGCAGGAACTCTGTACACTATCCAGTCTTCAACACTTAACTGAATTCTGATCTTTACACTAAGTGCACTGACTCCAAACTACTATATGACTTTGTTGCCATAATGACAACACTATATCAAGTCATATACTTCAGTATAGACAACTTTCCAAAAATCTCCCCCTTTGTCATTGATGGCAACAAATGAATATGGCCAAGTTGCTAACTATTCCTTAACACAAAAACTTTTGTCTACTTTTGTCTTCTATACATTTTTATACATAATCTTATATCTCCCTATACATATATATACTCCATGTTCTATACACAACTCTCCCTTTGACATTAATGACAAAGGTGCATCAAAAAATTGTATCTACACATACTCACTAAGGGAAAACATCCAGATATGCAATCTTAAGGTTCTGGATCTCCTTCTTCCAAAAGGTTTTCAGAGAGTTAACTATTTGGAGATGAGTGCATAATGCATATTGAAGCTTCTCCATCTTCTCCAAGTCACTGATGGGACCATGATCATAAGCTACCATGGTGGCGTCAATCTCCTTTATATTCTAATTGAGGATGTCTAAAGAGGGCGCAAGACCATTCCTCAACTGAGTCTATCTGGACCTTATCCTTGTTATCTCTATACTTCCTTCATCACCAAATTCTTTGAAGGCTGCTTGACCAGACTTAAGAGAATTCAAGTCTAGTGCAAAGTTGCTCATCAACTCATTCAGTCTCTTCTTTAAGTACTTCTCTTTTGCTACTATGGACGCAGATTCTTCTAGGCTGGAAAAATTTCTTCAAGCTGACTTAATAAGGATGCATTTTCTTCATTCAATTTCTTGACCTTTTCTTCAAGTTCACTGTTAGAGTGTCCTTTCAAATCCTTTCTTAGTCTTTTGATAACTAATTGAGCATCACTGACTTTTTCTTTTAGTTCTTCAATTTCTCTTTCTGAATTGTCAAGGTCTTCAAGAGCGGCTTCAAGATTTTTCTTCAGATGTTTCATTTCTACTTTGTCCATGATCTCCTCAAGTGGTTAAACTTCTTTGCTGAGGACCAGAGCTCTAATACCAATTATTAGCAATGGGAACACTGAGAAGGGGGGGGGGGGGGGCGTGAATCAGTGTTCACTTTATTTTAACTTATTACTTTAATCTTTATGCTGAACTTAAATGCTTAAGTACTGAATTAAACATTCACATAAACATGAAACATGAAATCAACACATGACACCAATATGGTTACGGGGAAACCCAAATAGGTAAAAACCACGGTGGGACTTGATACCCACTAATATTTTGTACTAGTGTGTTTGTGATCCTTGTTAGAAGATCCTTTACCCGGTTAGGAGTAGCTTTACAATGCTTTAAGTATAGTAGACCTTGTTAAGGGTCAGACCCTGTTAGGAGTCTTTTACAATGATCCATGTTAGGGGAGTGGACTCACTATCCTAGAGTTCATTGCTCAAATGGTGAAGGCTACAACCTTCTGATTTTAGATACACACTATATCTGCTAGTGAACTATTCACTGTGACACTGCTTGTCAAATAAGTTCCTTTGGTGCGTTGATGCTTTGACCTCTAGCAAAGCTTTAATACATCTTATGTTGTCTTCGCATACCTCTTCTCTTCTTATCACAACTCCATTACAACTTCCATACCAAATACAATGGGTGCACCTTATATTTATGTGCTCATACAAACAAAACAATTAGGTCGGCCCTATAACTAATTACAAACAATGCTTCCAAATGAATTGGCTTAAGCATGCTTACAATTATACATATAAACATTTCGGAAACCTAAATATAATAGCCGCATAGCCTTTACAATATTATATTATAATCACAAACCAAAATGCTAACTATCAGCTCTATGCTCTGTTCTCTACTGGCACACACTGGCTGCGCAACTTCAACTGACTGTAACTTTCACATCTTTGCATATCTACTTATGCTCATAGAATAACCATAAGTATATTCTAACAAGCTTAACTTCCAGGGTGCATGCCATAATTCATCCGTACACATGTGCATTGATGCTCTAAGCTGCAGGAACTCTGTACACTATCCAGTCTTCAACACTTAACTGAATTTTGATCTTTACACTAAGTGCACTGATTCCAAACTGCTATATGACTTTGTTACCATAATGACAACACTATATCAAGTCATATACTTTAGTATAGACAACTTGTCAACAATACGACCCCTTAAGACCCCTTATAACATAATACGACCTTTTCGAACACACATTATGATTCTAAAATTTTGTAATGGGTTGTAAGGGGTCCTTAGACCACATAGGACCCATTAGTTATCATATAAAACCCATTATGACCCCTTTCAACACATTAGAACCATTGAGTGTGTCCTAAGGGTTCATACTATGTTCTAAGGGATCTTAAAAACTCTTGTGACACACTTTATGGTTCTAATGTGTCATAATGGGTCGTAATAGGTTGTAAGGGGTCCTTAAACCTCTTAGGAACTATTAGAATCCCTTATGATCTATTATAACCTCTTTCAACACATTAGAACCTTAAAGTGTGTGTTACAAGTTTTTAGGACCCCTTAGATCACATTACAACTCTATAAGACACACTTTATGATTATAATGTGTCTTAATGGGTAATAATTTTTCATAAGGGGGTAATAATACCCCTTGGGACCCATTTGTACCCCTTACAACCCATTAAAACCCCTTTTGATACATTACAACCATAAAGTGTGTCGTAAGGGGTCATAGGACCCCTTAGATCCTATTACGACCCCATAAGACACACTTTATGGTTATAGTGTGTATTAATGGTTCTTAATGGGTAGTAATGGGTTCCACTACCCCATAGGACCCAATATGACCCATTAATTCCCCTTTTTTCATAATTAGAACCATAAAGTGTGTTCTAAGGCATCGTAATGTGGTATAAGGGGTCCTATAACCCCTTAAAACATACTTTATGGTTATAATGTGTCTTAATAGGTCATAATGGATTGTAAGGGGTCCTTATACCCCTTAGGACCCATTAGGACCCCTTTCAACAAACTACAACTATAAAGTGTGTCCTAAGGGGTCATATGACACCTTATATCACATCACAGTCCTTTAGGATACATATGATTGTTCTAATGTGTCAAAATGGGTCACAATGAATCCTAAGTGGTCTAACGACCCCTTAAGACCCATTATGATCCATTAAGACACATTAGAATCATAAGGTGTGTCTTAAGGGGTTGTAATGTGATATAAGGGGTCCTACAACCCTTTAGGACACATTTTATGATTCTAATATGTTGTAATAGGTCATAAGGGGTCCTAATGGGTCTAAGGACCCATTACAACCCATTACAACTCATTACAACATATTAGAACCATAAAGTGTTTCACAAGGGGTTGTAGGACTCCTTAGAATACATTACGACCCCTCAGGACACACTTTATGGTTCTAATGTGCTGAAAGAGGTCATAACGGGTAGTAACGGGCCCTAAGAGGTCCTCATTGGTCTAAGTACCCCTTATTTCCCATTATGAACCATTGAGACACATTACAACCATAAGGTGTGTCTTAAGGGGTCATAGGACCCCTTAAAACACATTACGACCCCTTAGAGAACACTTTATGGTTATAATGTGTTTAAAGCGGTCATAAAGGGTTGTAATGGCTACTAAGGTGTATTAGGACCCATTATTAGCAATTAAAACACATTAGAACCTTAAAATATGTCCTAAGAGGTCGTAGGACCCCTTAGTACACATTACGACCCCTTAAGACACACTTTATGGTTCTACTATGTCAAAAGGGGTCATAATGGGTCATAATAGGTCCTAAGGGGTCTAAGGACACATTACGACCCATTATGACCCATTAAGACATATTAGAACTATAAAGTGTGTCTTAAGGGGTCATAGAACCCCTTAGAGCACATTATGACCCCTTAAGACACACTTTATGCTTCTAATGTGTTGAAAGGGGTTGTAATAGGTCTTAAAGGATCCTAATGGGTCATAATGGTTCTAAGGACCCCTTGCAACCCATTACAACATATTAGAACCATAAATTGTGTCACAAGGGGTTGTACGAATCCTTATAACACATTACAACCCCTTAGGACACACTTTATGACTCTAATGTGTTGAAAGAGGTCATAATGGATCGTAATGAGTCTTAATGGGTTCTAAGATGTCTACATACCCCTTATGACCCATTATGACCTATTAAGACACATTAGAACCATAAAGTGTGTCTTAAGGGGTCATAGGACCCCTTAGAACACTTTACGACCCTTAGGGCACACTTTATGGATCTAATGAGTTGAAATGGGTCATAATGGGTTGTAATGGGTCCTAAGGTGTATTAGGACACTTAAAAACCCACTATGACCAATTAAGACACATTAGAACCTTAAAGTATGTCCTAATGGGTTGTAGGACCCCTTAGTACACATTATGACCCCTTAGGACACACTTTATAGTTCTAATGTGTCAAAATGGGTCATAATGGGTCATCATAGGTCCTAAGGGGTATTAGGACCCCTAAAACCCCTATATAACCCATAAAGACATATTGGAATCATAAAGTGTCTCATATGGGGTCGTAATGTGATCTAAGGGATGCTATGACCCCTTAGGACACACTTTATGGTTGTAATGTTTTGAAAGGGGTCATAGTGGGTCATAGGGGGTATAAATATAAATGTGTCTTAAGTGGTATTAAGACCTATTACAACCAATTATGTTCCATTAAAAAATATTAGAACAATGAAGTGTGTATTATGGGGTCGTAATGTGATCTAAGGGGTCCTATGACCCCTTAAGACACACTTTATGGTTCTAATATGTCAAAAGGGGTTGTAATAGGTCATAAGGGATCCTAATGGTCTCCAAGGGGTCTAAGACCCCTTAAATCCATTATGACACATTACAACACATTAGAACCATAAAGTGTGTCACAAGGGGTTGTAGGACCCCTTAGGACACATTACGTCTCCTAAGGAATAAATGTATGGTTCTAGTGTGTTGAAAGGGGTCATAATAGGTCATAAGGGGTTCCAATAGGTCCTAAATTATTTAAGGACCCCTTATGACCCATTATGGTCCATTAAGACACATTAGGACCATAAGGTATGCCTTAAGGGGTTGTAATGTAATTGATTATGATTCATTAAAACATGTTAGAACCATAAAGTGTTTCTTATGGGGTTGCAATGTGATCTAAGGGGTCGTACGACCCCTTAAAACACACTTTATGATTGTAATGTCTTGAAAGGGGTCATAATGGATCATAAGGGGTCCAAATGGGTCCTAAGGGGTATAAGGACCCCTTTAGACCCATTATAAACTATTAAGACACATTAGAACCATAAAGTGTAATGTGTCAAAATAGGTCATAATGGGTTGTAAGGGGTCCAAAGGGTTCCTAAGGGGTATTAGGACCCTTTACAACCATTTTGACCCATTTAGATACATTAGAACCATAAAGTATCTTATAGGGTTGTAATGTGATCTAAGGGGTCCTACAACCCCTCAACTCAAATTTTATGGTTATAATATGTCTAAAGGGATCATAATGGTTTGTAAGGGGTCCTAATGGATCGTAAGTGGTCTAAGGACCCCTTTATGACCCATTAAGACACATTAGAACCATAAAGTGTGTCCTGAGGAGTCATATGACCTCTTAAAACACATTACGACCCATTAGGACACACTTTATGGTTTTAATGTGTCGAAAAGAATCATAACGAGTTATATTTATACCCTTACTATACACTAATGTGTCTTAGGACCCTTTAAGATCTCTTACAACCCCTTAGAATGAATTACCATACATTAGTGTACGGTAAGAGGTTTTGAGGGGTTTTAAGGGATCCTAAGACACGTTAAAGTATCCTTAGACCCCTTAAGAACCTTTACGATCCCTAAGATGTATGATAAGGTATCCTAAAGGATCATAAGGGGTATTATGTCCTCGGACCCCTTATTACCCCCTAAGACTTTTTACCATACACTAATGTTTTGTAAGGGGTCCTAAGGGATTTTTAGGGCTCTTAAGTGGTCCTATAACACATTAATCTATCCTAGGACCCCTTAATTACCCTTATGACCCCTAAGATGTGTTATAAGGGGTCCAAAAGGGTCTTAAGGGACCATAAGGGGTCTTGGGACACATTAATGTGTCTAAGGTGTTAGCATGAATGCTGATGGTATTCTTATGGAGGAGTAGTATAGTAATGATATAGGCATGCTACATTGGTTGTGTGTTGCTTTCATGACTAAGTTTTTCATTGATGGCAACATATGCTATTTATTGGTTATTCAGGAGCCTGCAAATGAGGTTAGAGAATTGTACAGACATAGTACAGTGAGTCAACACATGCACACTTAGAGGAAGACTCCTGATGATGTCTTGGGTCACCATCTATGATCGAAAATGCTTATGAGTTCATTGGATAGAGTTATGACAAGTTTACTAACAACTATCTTTCAGAAGGTAGAAATTGTGTTTTCATAGAGTTGATTGTAAAATTTTTATGGATAGCACTCATGGTTGTTCAAATTATGATGTGTGAACATAGGTTTGTGTTGGACACTAGCTGAAGAGCTTATTGCGATCATATGGAATCATGATCATACATGTGACATTATCTATGGCATGTGCATTGGCAAAGACCTATTTAGAGGCTAACATGGAACATGTTTCAAGTAATATGATATGTGAGCTTAATCAATGGATCCAAATGATTAATTGATGTAACTACTATGTTGTAACATTGAAAGAGATGTCGTGTGCATCTTCACATGGGTCCATTTGTATTATGTAAATAGGATTTATCCTATGAAGGCTGACTTGGATATAATTGTTGTAACTTGTATTTAAGGATTAAAAACCTTGGAAAATAAGTGTGGCACTACATATGCAAGATGTAGAAGTGAATGCGAGCTTAAGGATGTATTGGATGTTGTTTGAAGAATAGTAGTTGTGCACTAAGTCACAAGGTGGAGCTTGCTTGGCAGTGATTAAAGGCTGGAAGCAGTTTCATAACATAATTATCTCAGACTTGAAGTTGCAAGGTTTGAAGAACCCGAGGATGAGTTTAACTCTCAAATCCCTTGATCAGGTTAATATGTTGTACACCCCTAACGTGGCAATTTCCTCTAACAGGGTTGGACTCCTAACAAGGTCGATTCCTTTATTGGGATCACATTGTTAAAGACTCCTAATAGGGTCTATCCTTTAACTAGGACCTGCCTATTGTAATACTCGGTTCCTAATAGGGCGAAAAACTCTTAACAAGGTTATTATACCTATAGTGCAGATATTTTTGGTTACCATCCCCACCGGTTTTTTCCCCTTAACAGAGTTTTCCTTGAGAACAAATATTGGTGTTGATGCAGGAGCATCCTGGGTGTAAGAGCAATCTTGCATCACCCAAAAATATTTCTATTTTTATATTCAATAAGTTTTATTTTGTGCAGAGCTGCTATTTATGGAAAGTTACTATTTTTGGTAATTTTTGTATGTGCTCAGAATGATCTGATTTATTTCTTGGAGGTTGATTTTGGTCATATAAGTCTGCCAGTAAAGTTTCATTGCCAAATCAAGTGTAGTTTTGAAGATATTGAAGATTTTCGGTATTGGCAGCAGGGTACAGAAACTTTGAACTCAGTTTTGAAGGCTTTAGAGGCCCCGGATGAGGTCAAAAATTTGGGTGACGGGCGCTTGCGTGGGTCAAGCCTGTAGAGCGCTTTGTGGCGTTTCCGAAATGGGGTTATAGTGGCCGAGCGGGTCAACTGGTGATGACTTATGGTCTTCGGAAGTTGGGCCACCTGAAATGGCGAAAAAATAATTTTCTTCAAAATTTCTGTTCGGGTTTCAAAGGTTATCTTGAGCCGACTATGATGTAATAAAATGTAAAATAAAATAATTCTAAGTTTGGTCGGCCTTAGGGCTAAATTTTTGGAACCTTCTCGGGCGGTAGAAATTGCCTATATAAGGAAGGCTGTATTATTGTCTTAGGCAGTTCAGAATAGTTCTGGGTAGTAGATCTGGGTAATAGCTCGAGGCTTTGTCCTACAGAATATTGTAAGGGAATGCCCATGTGGCTTTGCATATTGTAATCCTGAAAGTTTGTAATTCCACATTTGTGGAGATAATAAGAAGCCAATTTTCTGTTCTTGCATATTATTGTTGTTGTTTCTCTATTTCTCTTATGTGGTTGTGGTATTAAGGGGAGCACCCTTCATCAAGTGGTATCAGAGCAGGAGTTCTTGAGTGTGTAAACCGATCGCCGACTGTGAGGCAGTTTGCACCAGGACCGTGGCTAGGGTTTCAGCGCGCATCGCGAAAATGCCTCCACGAAGGGAACGTGGCGGAAGAGCTGGTGTTGTAACACCTGAGGTTAGAGAGCTGCAGAGACAAGTGCGAGCATTGCAAGAAGAGATTCGCAGAGGAATGAATCTTAATGTCAGAGATGAAAGCGAGGATGAAGCCGAAGAAGAATATCAAGAAGGAGAAGTCGAAATTGTGAACCAGGAGGAAGAAAGACTTTTTCGGGCCATTTCTAAGATTGGGAAAAGACCTAAGATTGAGGTTCCTACATTTTCTGGAAATCTTAACCCAAAGGAATTGATCGACTGGATCAATGAATGCGAGGAGTATTTTGAGTATGAAGATGTTGAGGATCCTGATAGGGTCAAATTTGCGAAGGCCAGACTGAAAGGTCATGCGAAGATCTGGTGGCAAGAAATTCAATTGGAGCGAAATAGAAGAGGGAAAGATAAAATCACAAGATGGGATCGGATGGTGGAAAAATTGAAGCGACAGTTCATTCCTGTTGATTATGAGCTTGACCTACTGAAGAAAATGCAAAGTTTGAAGCAAGCAGAAAAATCTGTTCAGGAGTATACAGAGGAGTTCTATCGACTCCTCATGAGAACAGGCCATGCCGAAGCTGATAAGGAGAAAGTTGCCCGATACCTTAATGGGTTAAGGCCAAGCATTCAGGAGGAGTTGAATCTGGTTCGAATGAACAGTATTGAGGAGGCATACCAATTTGCCCTAAAAGTAGAGGAAAAGCTGAACAAGAAGTTCGAGAGCAGACAAAACGAAGAGGTCGCGGTGGACGATCTGGTGGACGGTCATATGGTGGCCGAAATAAAGAACCGAAAAAGAAGGGTGAGGCCAGTAGCAATCAGAATCAGCGAGGAAATAATTCCAATCGCTTCCAGGATCAGAATAATAGAGATCAGAGAGGAAGAGGAAGAGGACAAGGATCTGGAAGAGGTGGCTTCCGTGGAACATGTTTTCACTGTGGAGAAGAAGGTCATAGGGCATTTGAATGTCCTCAGCGCCAAGGCAGAACAGACAGGAGAAATGAAGGCCAGGCTAGAGTTGCACATGTAGATGAAGATGCCAGATCATCAAATTCTGAAGATGCTGAAAGAGGAGAAACGTTGATTAACAGAAGAGTCCTGTTGAGTGGTGAGAATGAACCTGAGCAAAGGAGGAGCCTGTTTCGCACCAGGTGCAAGTGTGAAGGTAAATGTTGTGATGTGATCATTGATAGTGGAAGCACTGACAATTTGGTGTCAGAAGAGATGGTGACAAAGTTGAAGCTCAAGAGACAGAAACACCCACATCCATATCGGATTGCCTGGGTACAGGATGACCACAAGGTCATGGTCAATGAACAATGCCTGGTGAAGTTCAAGATTGGCGGATACCAAGATGAGGTATTGTGTGATATCATATCTATGGATGCATGTCATATGTTGTTGGGTAGACCATGGCAGTTTGACAGATGTGCTGTACACGATGGCCGTGCGAATACCTATTCCCTGACAAAGGATGGAGTGCGGCATAAGCTAAAGCCATTGAAGGAGACTGAAGAAAAGGTATGTGGTAATGCAAGGATAACTTTTGTTGATGGAAGAAATTTCCTAGATGGTATGAGGCATGAGCATGTATGTTTTGCTTTAATTCCAAAAGCTGGTAAAGAGGAAGTAGAAGATGTTCCTGTAGAAGTTGCAGATTTGTTGAATGAGTTTCAGGATATTGTATCCGATAACGTGCCTGATGGATTACCACCAGTCAGGAAGATCAGTCATCAGATGGACTTGATCCCAGGAGCGAGTTTGCCGAATAAGGCAGCACACAGAATGACACCTACAGAAAGTGAGGAGTTGAACAGACAAGTACATGAACTGTTACAGAAAGGATTGATCCGTGAGAGTCTGAGTCCCTGTGCTGTACCAGCGGTATTAGCACCAAAGAAGAATGGAGAATGGAGGATGTGTACAGATTCCAGAGCAATAAACAAGATCACAATCAAGTATAGGTTTCCATTGCCACGAATGGATGATATTATGGACTGTTTGAGTGGAGCTGTGTATTTCTCAAAGATAGATCTAAAAAGTGGATATCATCAGATTCGGATCAGAGAAGGAGATGAATGGAAGACTGCCTTCAAGACAAAGGAAGGACTATATGAGTGGTTAGTCATGCCTTTTGGGCTAACCAATGCACCGAGCACTTTCATGCGGCTCATGAACGAGGTTCTGAAAGAATTTTTGGGTAAGTTTGCCATTGTTTACTTAGATGATATTTTGATCTTTAGTAAGACATTGGATGAGCATATGATGCATATTCGTATGGTATTTGAGAAGTTGAGAGAAGAGAAATTGCTGATTAACTTGAAGAAGTGCAGTTTTATGAAGAAAGAGTTAGTGTATTTGGGGTTTGTAGTTTCAGGAGAAGGTCTAAAAATGGACCCAGAGAAGGTACAGGCTATCCTTGAATGGCCTACTCCAAAGAGTGCTACTGAGGTAAGATCTTTTCATGGTCTAGCTAGCTTTTACAGAAAGTTTATCAAGAATTTTAGTAGTATTTGTGGACCCTTGACTGAAACAATGAGAGGGGATAGAAAAGAGTTTAAGTGGACAAATGGGGAAGAAAAGAGTTTTCAATTGTTGAAACAAAAAGTTACAGAAGAACCTGTTTTAGCACTTCCAGATTTTAATAAGGTGTTTCAAGTAGATTGTGATGCTAGTGGTACTACAATAGGAGCTGTTATGAGCCAAGAAGGTAAACCTATTGCTTATTTCAGTGAGAAGTTAAATGATGCCAAGAGAAAATATTCTGTTTATGATCATGAATTTTATGCTATAGTTCAGGCATTAAAGAAGTGGAGACATTATCTGCTTCCTAAGGAGTTTGTTTTGTATACTGATCATCAAGCTTTGCAATATTTGAATAGTCAAGGAAAATTGAATCAAAGGCATTTGAAATGGGTTGAATTTTTGCAGAGTTATACATTTGTTTTGAAACACAGGAGTGGAAAGTCTAATAGGGTTGCAGATGCTCTTCGCAGAAGGCAACTATTGCTGACAGAAATGCAGATTGAAGTGGTTGGGTTTAAGGAACTCAAGAATTTGTATCCAGAGGATCCTGATTTTGGTGAAGCCTGGAAAGCTTGTACAGAACCTGTTACTCTAGACAGGACGAAATGGTTGGATTTCATCATCCAGGATGATATGCTATTCAGAGGGAGTCAGTTGTGCATTCCACGAAGTTCTATGAGGGAGAATCTCATCAAGGAGAAGCATAGCGGAGGATTGGCTGGACATTTTGGTCGTGATAAAACCCTTGGTTTGGTTAGTGAGAATTATTATTGGCCACAGTTGCAGCAAGATGTGAAGAAGTTTGTACAGAGTTGCAGAGTATGTCAGATGGCGAAAGGAGTGACGCAGAATACAGGGTTGTATCAGCCATTAGCTGTACCAGAGAAGCCTTGGGAGGATATCAGCATGGACTTTGTTCTTGGTTTACCGAGGACTCAGCGGGGACATGATTCAATTTTTGTGGTAGTTGACAGATTTTCAAAGATGGCACATTTTATTCCCTGCAAGAAGACTAATGATGCTGTTCATGTAGCAGAATTGTTTTTCAGAGAAGTGGTGAGACTTCATGGTTTGCCAAAGACCATAGTTTCAGATCGGGACACTAAGTTTGTTGGATATTTCTGGCGTACATTGTGGAAGAAGTTGAAGACAGATTTGAAGTTTAGTTCATCACATCATCCACAGACTGATGGACAGACAGAGGTGGTGAATAGGAGTTTGGGAAATTTGCTGAGATGTTTGGTTGGAGATAAGCCAACAGGATGGGATTTGATTTTACCACAGGCAGAATTTGCATACAATAATTCTGTCAACAGGAGCACTGGTAAATCACCATTCCAGATTGTATATGGAAGTAGTCCAAGAAATGCATCTGAATTGAGGAAGATAGATAAAGGAGAAGTAAGTAGTGCTGAAGCTGAGGATTTTGTAGAACACTTGAAGAACATCCATGAGGAGGTGAGGAAGCATATTACCAAGATGAATGCACAGTATAAGGCTAAGGCAGATGAGAAAAGGAGGTATAAGGAATTTCAGGTTGGTGATGAAGTCATGGTTCATTTGCGAAAGGAGCGGTTTCCAGTTGGTACATATAACAAGTTGAAAATGAAGAAGTTTGGACCATGTAAGATATTGAAGAAGCATGATTCAGGAAACGCATATGAGGTAGAATTGCCTACTGAGCTAAATATTTCACCAGTGTTTAACATTTCGGATCTGACAGAGTATCATGAAGGAGGTGTTGAAGATGAGATCACAGCAGCACAGTGGAGTATTCCAGCAACTAGTTCAGATATCAAGGAGATTGAAGACATACTGGACAGTCATGTTGGCAGAAGCACAAGGAATAGGACATATGAAGAATATTTGGTCAAATGGAAAGGACGACCTGTTGAAGATTCATCATGGCTAACAAAGGAGGAGGTTAACCGTCTTGGTTTTCCTCTGCACGCCTGAGTCGTGACCGGGTCACTTCTCAAATTACCCCGGGTGTCTGATGCAGGAGCATCCTGGGTGTAAGAGCAATCTTGCATCACCCAAAAATATTTCTATTTTTATATTCAATAAGGGTTATTTTGTGTAGAGCTGCTATTTATGGAAAGTTACTATTTTTGGTAATTTTTGTATGTGCTCAGAATGATCTGATTTCTTTCTTGGAGGTTGATTTTGGTCATATAAGTCTGCCAGTAAAGTTTCATTGCCAAATCAAGTGTAGTTTTGAAGATATTGAAGATTTTCGGTATTGGCAGCAGGGTACAGAAACTTTGAACTCAGTTTTGAAGGCTTTAGAGGCCCCGGATGAGGTCAAAAATTTGGGTGACAAGCGCTTGCATGGGTCAAGCCTGTAGAGCGCTTCGTGGCGTTTCCGAAATGGGGTTATAATGGCCGAGCGGGTCAACTGGTGATGACTTATGGTCTTCGGAAGTTGGGCCACCTGAAATGGCAAAAAAATAATTTTCTTCAAAATTTCTGTTCGGGTTTCAAAGGTTATCTTGAGCCGACTATGATGTAATAAAATGTAAAATAAAATAATTCTAAGTTTGGTCGGCCTTAGGGCTAAATTTCTGGAACCTTCTCGGGCGGTAGAAATTGCCTATATAAGGAAGGCTGTATTATTGTCTTAGGCAGTTCAGAATAGTTATGGGTAGTAGATCTGGGTAATAGCTCGAGGCTTTGTCCTACAAAATATTGTAAGGGAATGCCCATGTGGCTTTGCATATTGTAATCCTGAAAGTTTGTAATTCCACATTTGTGGAGATAATAAGAAGCCAATTTTCTGTTCTTGCATATTATTGTTGTTGTTTCTCTATTTCTCTTATGTGGTTGTGGTATTAAGGGGAGCACCCTTCATCAGGTGTTCATGTGTATGTGTGTTATTGTTGCATTCACTTTTTTAGTTTTGTATTTTAAGCAATAAGTTAGAAGTTAAAGTATTCTCTATTAGCATCAACTGATTCACCCCCCCTCTTAGTTGATTGGGACACTGTTATTCTAACAATTGGTATTAGAGATTTTGGTCCTTAGTCAGGAAGCCTAAAAGCTTGAGGTAAAGATCAGAATGACCTTATTCAAAAAAGAGAGTCCTAAGTTTGATGCAAAAAATTTTGACATGTGGAAGGAGAAGATGAAGAATCATCTAATGTGCATGCGATTGAAATATTGGATCATTACTTGGAAAGATGTGCATGTCATAAAGGAAGAAGACCTTGAGACACTTACTACTACTGAAGAAGAAAGGAAAAGGTTTGTATGCAATGTAGTTGTAAAAGAAGCCTTGGTTAATGCTCAATTTGATGGAGAGTTCATAGAGGTAAGAGATCTTACAAAGACAAGCAAAATTTGGAGAAGACTAATTGCACTCTATGAAGGAGATGAATACACTAAGAGAGAAAAGTTGAAGAATTGGAGAACAAAGATGGAGACAATACTAATGAAGGATGATGAAACAATAAGAATGTATGTTCAGAGAGTATCTGAATGTGTGATTGGAATCAGAAACAATGGAGGTACTTATATAGAAGATGAAATCATAGAAAATATTTTGAGGTCTGTAACTCCTTACAAACCCAAAGTTATATCTTTGGAAGAGACCATACCACAGTACAAATATTTCACTAGAAAGATGTTAGTATCCAAGCTAACTACCTTTGAAACCATAGAGCTAAAGGACACAATAGCTAAGGTGGAGATAATATTTAAAGAAAATGTTCATAGAAATGGATTTGCTGAAGCTGGATCTAGTAGAGTAAGCAAGCACAACAAAGATCTTGGAGAATATGCTAAAGAATGGGAAGAGATTTAAAGATTAGATAATCAAGTGGATGAAAAGATCATGACCCTAATCGCCAGGAGAGAAATGAAAGCAAAAGGTAAGTTTGAAGGAAAAATACCTTTGAAATATTTTAATTGCAATAAGGTTGGTCATTTTGCATCTAGATGTCCAGCTAGAGTACCTAAGCATAGGCCTAAATATGGTAAATACAAGAATGATAAGGAATGCTACTATGCTAGTGATGGATCTAAAGACTTAGATGATGAATTCAATGATGTATTGGGTTTTGTTGCTATCAAAGAAGAGGATCCTATCTATGAAGAAAAATCCTTAGTTTCTCATGTTGATAGGAAAAGTTATTGGATAATTGATAGTGGATGTTCACATCATATGACTAGTGACAAAGATAGATTCATTCAGCTAAAGAATTTTGATTGTGGTGTTGTAAGATTTGGTGACAATACCCGTAGAATGATTGTTGGTAAACGATCAATTACTTTGTATGGAAAAACTAATACTAGTGATGTACTATTTGTGAATGGCTTAAAACATAACTTGTCAAGTGTTGGACAACTTGTGGATAAGGGCTATCATTTAGAATTCAAGGATGGTCATTGCTCTATTAGAGGAGCTAATGGAGAATTGATTGCATCTGGTTCTAAGACCAGAGGTAATATATTCTAGTTAAACTCTACTGAGGTCAGTTGTTTTGTTGCAAAAACTGATGACAATTGGTTATGGCATATAAGGTTTTGTCATATGAACTTTGAAAACATGGTAAAAGCATCTAACAATAATGCTATCAGAGATCTACTTAAGATTTTAAAACCAGCCAACACTACATGCAGAGAGTGTGTCTTGGGAAAGCAGACAAGAAGTAGTTTTACAAGCAAAGGATACTCAACAAATGGAAAGTTGGAACTAATTCATACAAATCTTTGTGGACCTACTTAGACCAGGTCATACTTCAGAGACAAGTAATTTATTATATTCATTGAAGACTACTCTAGAATGATGTGGGTAGGATTTCTTAGAGAAAAATCATAAGCATTTGAGACTTTCAGGTTCTATAAGGCAAAAGTTGAAAAAAAAATAGGTTTGAAGATAAAATGTTTAAGATTAGATAGAGGTGGAGAATTCACTTCACATGAATTCAATACCTTTTGTGAAGAATATGGTATTGAGAGGCACACTTCAACACCTAGGACACCATAACAAAATGGAGTTGCTAAAAGAAGAAACATAATAGTTCTTGATGCTATAAGAACCATGTTGATAGAAGTAAAGGTCCCACATATGCATTGGAGAGAAGAAATTAATACAACTATATATACAATGAATAGAGTACAAATTAGAGAAGGTACATGCAAGACACCATTTGAGCTATGGTAAGATACCTACTATTAGTTATTTCATAATTTTTGGAAGTAAATGCTACATTAAAAGAGATGAATGTATAGGAAAATTTGATGCTAGAAGTGATGAAGGATTTTTCCTTGGGTACTCTACTAGAATTAAAGCCTATATATGCTACAATATCAGAACCAGGAAACTGATTGAAAGTGCTAATGTGAGAGTAGATGAAAATTTTCAAGTTAGAGAAAAATATTGTGGCTCTAACCCCTATGAGATTTTTTTTGAAAACATGAGTAGAAATCAGGTCAATATGTAGACAATAGGAAGTGAGAATTAAAGGAATGAAGCATCACATGATGTTTTGGAAATTGACAATGGCATAAAAGTGGATTTAAGGGAACAAACCACACCCAAATTTGTTCTTAGAAATCATCCTAAGGATAAGATCATTGGTGACAACAACAAAGGAACTAGAACAAGATTGCAAAATAGAGAAGAGAGGTCACAATCTACAAATTCCATCTACTTGATCTCTCAAGTAGAACCATAGTCCACAAATGAGGCATGCAGAGATGAATCATGGATCAAAACCATGAAGGAAGAAATGGAGAAAATACATAAAAACAACACTTGGGAATTGGTTCCAAGGCCTAAAGATAAAAATGTAATTGGCACCAAGTAGGTATACATAAACAAGATGAATGAAGAAGGAATTGTTGTTATAAACAAAGCAAGATTGGTATGTAAAGGATATTCACAACAAGAAGGAATTGATTTTGAAGAAACCTTCACACATGTTTCTAGAATTGAGGAAGTTAGATTATTCCTAGCTTATGTTGCTCATAAGTATTTCAAAGTACATCAGATGGATGTGAAATCAAATTTCCTTAATGGAGACTTGGAAGAAAAAGTATACATTGAGCAACCTGATGGATGTCCTTTATCAGGGAATGAAGATCTAGTTTGTAGATTAAAGAAGGCATGGTATGGATTTAAACAAGCTCCAAGAGCTTGGTATGAAAGATTGGATAAGTATTTGATTCAATTGGGATTCAAGAAAGGCAACGCTGACATCAATGTATACCTAAGAATCAATGAAAAAGGTATCTTGATTGTTGAAGTCTTTGTTGATGATATTATCTTTGGAGGAAATGATGCAATGAGCAACAAGTTTGCATATGAAATGAAAGGTGAATTTGAAATGTCTATGATTAGGGAGATGAAATTCTTCCTTGGATTGCAGATCAGTCAAAGTAAAGAAGGGATATTTATATCTCAGACAAATTATCTTAAAGAACTATTGAAATTTTTTGGCATGGATGACAATAAACCTATTGGAACCCCTATGGTAATTGTAACCAAGTTGTCTCTAGAAGCTGAAGCAAAGTATGTACATCAGACAAGGTATAGATCAATGATTGGAGGTCTTCATTATCTGACAAATACTAGACTTGATATTGCTAATGTTTTTGGAAATATTTGCAAGATTTCAAGTAGATCCTAAAGAATCTCATCTTATGGCAGTAAAAAGGATATTCAGATATCTAAAGGGCACAGTTGATTTTGGTCTACGGTATGATAGATTACATGACTTTACATTTCATGCTTTCACTGATGTTGATTGGGAAGGGAATATAGATGACATAAAAAGTACTAGTGGAGGAGCATTCTTCCTTGGTAAAAGATTGGTTTCTTGGCTTAGCAAGAAACAAGACAATATTCCTCAGTCTACAACAGAATTAGAATATGTTGCAACATCAATCAACTGCACACAGATCATATGGATGAAGCAAATATTGAAGGACATTGGATTATGTCTAAAATATTCATTTATTATCCATTGTGACAATGCTAGCATGATAAATATGTCAAAAAACCCTGTTATGCATTCAAAGACAAAACATATAGCAATAAAGTATCATTTCTTGAGAGAAAAAGTAGCAGAGAAAGAAGTAAAGTTAGAATATGTGAGTACAAAGGAGAAAATAGCAGACATTTTCACAAAACCTCTTCCTAAGGATATATTTGAGCATCTAAGAGGTATGCTATGAGTCATGCCCCAGCCTACCCTTGAGTAATTGATGTAGGAATTGCATTAGTCCAGAAATATCATATCACTATTTCATTCTCTAGACCATATGCTTGATGCTTCTCCTATGGGGGAGTATATGTCTTTGAGCTGAGTTATTGAGAACTCTTGGAGATACAATACACCTTTGACATTGATGTCAAAGGAGGAGAGAATGACACATGAAAAATAGTGTGAGATAATCATCCTTTGAAGGATTTGATGGTTGATGAAGAGGATTTGAAAAGATGTCCATGCAGATACAGTATATGCATGTTTTGGTATTTATGGGACTTAGATGTTTTTCATCTATGTTGCCATCAATGTCAAAGGGGCAGATTGTCAGGATGAATACTAATGGTATTCCTATGGGGAAGTATCATATTAATCATAGAGGCATGCTACATTGGTTGTGTGTTGCTTTCATGACAGAGTTTGTCATTGATGACAACATATGTTATTAACTAGTTGGTCAGGAGCCTGCAGAGGAGGTTGTAGAATTGTACAGACACAATATAATGAGTCAGCACATGCGTACTTAGAGGAAGACTCCTAATTATTTCTTGGGTCACCATCCGTGATCGCACATGCTTATGATTTCACTAGATAGAGTTATGACAATTTTACTAGCAACTGTCTTTCAGAAGGTAGAAACTGTATTTCCACATACTTGATTGTAGAACTTTGTGGATAGCACTCATGGTTGTTCAAGTTATGATATGAAAACATAGGTTCATGTTGGACATTGGTTGAAGAGATTATTGTGATCATAGGGAGTAATGATCGTACAGGTGATGCAAGATATGGTGTGTGCATTGGCGAAGACCTATTTAGAGGCTGACTTGGGACACGTTTCAAGTAATATGGTATGCGAGCTTAATCAATAGATCTAAATGATTAATTGACATAACTACTATATTATAACATTGCAAGAGATTCTATGTGCATCTTCACATGGGTCCATTTATATTCTGTAAATAGGATTTATCCTATGAAGGCCGACTTGGATATAATTGTTGTAACTTGTATTTAAGGATTGAAATCCTTGGAAAATAAGTGTGGCACTGCATATGTGAGATGAAAAGTGAATGCAAGCTTAAGGCTACATTGGATACTATTTGAAGAATAGTAGTTGTGCACTAAGGCACAAGGTGGAGCTTGCTTGGCAATGATTGAAGGCTGGAAGCAATTTCAGAATAGAATTATCTCAGACTTGAAGTTGCAAGGTTTGGAGAACTTGAGAGTGGATTTAACTCTCAAATCTCTTGATCAAGTTGATATGTTGTACACCCCTAAGAGGTTAATTGCCTCTAAAAGGGTTGGAATCCTAACAGGGTCGATTCTTTTATTAGGATCACATTGGTAAAGGCTCCTAATAGGGTTTGTCCTATAACTAGGACCTGCCTATCGTAATACTTGGGTCCTAATAGGGTTATTATACCTATAGTGAAGATATTTGTGGGTACCATTCCCACTGGGTTTTTTCCCTTAATAGGGTTTTCCTCGAGAAAAAATATTGGTGTTCATGTGTATGTGTGTTATTGTTGCATTCACTTTTTTAGTTTTGTGTTTTAAGCAATAAGTTAGTGTAATACCCCAAAAATGGGCTATAGGTTCATTAACCTCCTACATCTACAAATCAAACAAAATCAACATCGAAGTCCTAACCTAAGGCACATCTACGCATTATCGATCCTAATTGATTATCCTAAATTTTGCATCGGGGAATATTCCTAGAAATATTCCTAATTTATCTAATTATCTTTAATTTAATGATTATTTGGTGATAAATCTCATTTATCCTAAAGTTTGATTAATTGAATATTCTGAATATTTAATTAATTAGATATAATATTGCCATTGAATTATTTAATTGAATTTAATTACATTTATTCCTTTAAATTATATTATTTAATTATTGACAATAAATAAAAAATCTTATGACAAATTGATTAGATTCTTATTTAATTGATTAAATCCAAGTTGTCAATATTTAATAATATAGTTTTGAATAAAAGTTTGATTTAATAATTGATTAACCCATAAATTAGTTATTTTTAAATTTAAAATCAGTTAAGTTGAGAATAAATCACTTTATTTAATTAATTCATAATTATTGTGCACATTCAAAGAGAAGTTAAACTTTAAATGAAAAAATCAATGCAAGTTGTTAACTTTTGGAAACTCAACATCTATTTTGAGTTCAAAGCTGATCTAAACTTCTAATTTGAGTTAAAAAGTTGTTCTTGCATGATTTTGTGAGTTAATCTTCTCTGATTTCTTGTGGACTCAAAAATCAACCTGAGTTCATCAAGAGTGATTTATGGCTTTTCCCATGCACCTCCAAAGCCCTGGATTTCTATAAAATCAAGGCTTCAACTCTTCTAAAAAGATCTACGAAATTGCATCCTCACGCTGGCGAATTGGTGATCGAAGAATCCATCTTTGCGAATCAAGGCTATTGTGAGATTTTCATTGTTTTGAGCATTCATATCATTTAGAATATCTTTGTTAGATCTATTGCATATCATATCAGTTTCATTTAGAATAGATTCATATTTGGTTTTTCATCATAATTGCACAGAAAAACCAAAAATATAGATTAATTTGCATTCATTCCATATCCATATTTGCATTCAAATCCTTCGTTTAGGTGTCATCAATGTCACCGGTCTCGGTCTAATCTGAGAAGATCATACTCGCACCTACTAGAAGGCAGTAAATCGCTTGGTTAGTTTAGTTTCCATTTCATTGCACGATTTTGATTTTTGCTAACCTCTAATGTTTTACTGAAGTGTTGTGTCTACAACTAGGTATAAAATTCATACACACATTTCTAGCACCCACCGTGGGGCCCTCAAATGGGTTTCCATTCCATTTCTATCAATTTCTATCATTTTCTTGTTGTTTTCTATTCCAAGCTATGATTTTTATTTTCTGTCCATACAATTTTCGTATGAGTTTTGTCAGAAATTCATACCAAGTGGTACCCATTGTCGTACGATAGTTGATTTGAATGAGGATTGTACCATTAGAAGCACATTGTCGTTTGGAGGCTCTATTATCATATGATCTGATACCCATTGTCGTATGAGTTTCTAGATTGACGTTTGGGAGGTAACCCATTGTTGTACGAGTTTTAGTGCTAGGTTTCAATTGTCATTTCAATTTTTCAGGTAGTTTTCCAAATTTGCTTTCTAGATTTGGACTGACAACTAACCCTAACCATTGAAATTTTCTATTTCTGATTGGTTTTCATTGACTTTGATTGGGAAAAGCATGAGAATTTCTAAAAACAAGTAATAATCTACTAAGCACGTTGCGAGGAATTTAGGTAATCTTCTTAGCTGATAACCTTTCGATTTGGATTAAAATGAACCCTCACGTGGCAGGCTTGTGTGACTTTTTATTGCTTTCATATCATTGCTTTCATATCACAGACTTCATTTTGGGCTATAAAAATGAACATAGATTTGCTTTTCCATATCTGTTACACATAGTAAATAGGCCCTATGAACACTATTTGTGGTTCTTGAGAGAGTGGGTTTCCAGCAAAACTCTTCTCAACGAGAGAACCCTTGTAGGTAGGGAGGATATTGAGAGTGTCTCGCGTTCTACTAGATTTGTGTGTCTTCAACTTTTGATTGCTACATTCTCTCTTCAGAGAGGTTGATAGATCACAAGCGGTTGACATCATAGATCTTTGTGAGATAATCTTGGTCTTAGCGTGTCAGATTAATATGTCTACTTTGTTTTGGTTAAAAGTGAAAAGACTAGAGGACTATGCTCTACTCTCTTTTTGGGTAGTATCAAAAACTCAGATCCTTGAATCTGGAACCAGTCTCCATGTGGTATCTTTTGTGAGGCACCTTTAGAGAGGGTTAACCATAGTGGACATTCTCTGAATTGGGTCAACCACATGGACGAAACCTCAAGTGGTAATAGCCATTTTCACTGTGGTAGTGACAACCGCTATATAAATGTCTTTGTGGAGGAAATCTTCACAGGTGTGGTCTCTTGTTGGGCTGTCATATCTCCCTAGCAGCTCTTGATTGATTAATTTCTCAGACCGTGTCAAAACCCTGGTGTGCCTGGATTGGAGTTCACCCTCTTGAGATCACAAAAGTTGCAGAGTCAGACCATTACTACAAACCTTAGTGAGGCCAAATTTTCATTTTCTAGGAATATGTGCATTATTGCAAAACTTTTTGGAACATACATAGTTAGCACTCCTAGGGATTAGCATATTCAGTCACTTGGTTGTTCATGCACAAGGTTGCTTTGTCCCCTATTCATTATTTTCAGACATGCTTGAAATCACTTGCTTGCTATTTTGTGTGCCTGTTTATCTATCTGGTTACTAAGAACGAATTGATCTGATACAATCTTCAAATCTGGACAGACAATTTTGTAAATAATCTGAAACTAAAAACCTAAAATTTGCAAAATCTGAAACAAAATACCTTTCTGGAGTCAAAAGTCATCCCACAGAGTCAGAAAGTCATACGAGTTTGTCCAATTGTCATTTTAGAACTACCCTATTGTCGTGCGATATAAGGTATAATGTCGTACAAATCTTGCTGCCAGTCAATTCAAAAAAGTCAAATCCTTCTATCAACTATCGTGTGAGTTTTGCAATTGTCGTACGAGTTTGTCAATTGTCATGTGATCAGGAATCCAGTGTCATATGAGTCTACAAAAAGTCATTTGAGAAAATTTGAAAAATTGCCAGAAAGTGGTCAAAACTGTTAGAGACCCAACTTTTACAACCTATTTCCAGAATCTGTCAAACAAATCATTGTGTCAGGAACAGAGCAAAAACTTGAAAGAATCAGATCATTTTCCCAAAGTGGCCTTTTGAATCTGATTTAGCCTTCTATTTTATCGATTTGAGTCTTTTTCATCTTGTGTCAAAACCTTGTCATAATTATCAATCTTCAATCAATCTTCAAAATGACTAAGTGTTGCGAGCTCATGTCTGCTATCTTTTGGGCGTCTACCCATACATCCAGGGTATAGTATCCTTCATCTAAGTCCAATCTAATCTTCAATTGATTCAATCTTGACAAGGTTGCGTCATTTGATCTTCTTGGATCAAGTCATTCTTTAGTTGTCTTCATCTTATTCTTTTGCTTCACCCAAGGTTAATGGTGGAAACTAGAGCTTCCTCACACAAGAAATCAGGAGAAGCATCTCATACCTTACCTTTGACTACTCACAAAGGTCCAACTCTTGAGCAACTCTACAATTATGGTCTTTACGAAGACAACGGACTTGACAACTTTTGATTAAAAATTGGTTACATACCTCCTCCATTAACTCACGGAGGTAATCAACAAACCCCTCATCAATCTATCCCAGGGAGTCCTAAAACTCCTAACATGTCTCAAGCTGGGACAAACCATGGCTCTCAAAGAGCTCATTCTCAACATGGTGTGGATCAAGAACCTACACCTTCTTAAATTTCTCGATATCAAAATGATGATGACTTCAAGAAAATGATGAGGCATTTCTTGAAAGAAGATAGAGAAACATACTTTCTAGAGTTAGCTCATCAAGGAGCTAAAATTCCTCCTAACTTTAATGTCAAAGATATCATTACACATGAGGAAGAAACTCCAATCATGGCTATGATGAAATAGATGCATCCCATGCAAGTCAAACTTAACAAACTCGAGAAAGACAAGGAACCCAAGGAGTTCTCCATGGAAGCTCTATGTCCTTTTCCATTTGACAAAGACTTGTACATGCCACCATTCCCAAAAAGAGTGGAGATGCCTAATTTGATAAGTATGATGGAAACTCTAATCCTCAAGATCATGTCAGAGAATTCTGTACACAATCTATGGAGTTCATGCATGAACCAACCTATCTAATGCATCTCTTTCCTCGATCTCTGGGAGGAGCAGCCATTCATTGGTTCTCTAGAATGCCTCCTACTATCAAAACCTTTGAGGAGTTGATCAAATTGTTCTATCAGCAATACTCCTATAACATTCAACATCCGGTCACCATGATCGACATCTAAAATCTCAAACAATATCTAGGAGAACCATTCTTGATGTTTCTCAAAAGATGGAGGAATAAATTCTCTATATATGTTAGACCTATTCCAGAAATTGAGAAGCTAGAAATCTTCATCAATAATCTTGTTCCAAAAATCAACTATCCTTTACAAATGCAAAATCATACATCTTTTGATAAGATGGTAGATAATGCGATCAAAATTGAAAAAGTACTTGTGAAAAAAGGAGACATCACAGTTCAAAATGACAAGTACGAATCTAGATCTAGTTCTACGGATAAGAACAAAAATTGGAACAAGAATAAAGGCATCATCACAAATGGTGTCTTTGATACTCTTTGTGCCCCATCTAAGGCACCAACTTTCAATCTAACTATCGGTACCCAAGCCATCAAAGCTTCAGAACAAAAGGTACCAAAATCATCTCAAAAGAAGACAAAGTACAAACCTTTGTCTGCTGATAATAAATGAAAGTTCACTCCTCTTGGAGAATCTTTGGAATCAACCATGAAAACTCTATTAGCTAACAATATCATATCTCTTCTTGAGATCTGACAATTTGATCCTAAACCTAAATCAAAGTGGTGTAGAGAGAATGAATTCTGTGACTTCCATCATAGTAAGGGTCATAAAACTAATAACTACTTACGCTTGAAACATACTCTACAAGATAAAATGATAATGGAGACATCACGATTGACAATCATAAGAGCAATAACGATCATACAACATTCACAGAACCATTTCTAAAACATGGCCAAGGAGTTTCATCTTCTCAGCCTAATATGGAGGCAAAGGTTAATTATGCTTACCCTAGAAATAATGTTGTTATCAATATGGTTGAGCCCTGTCTCTCTGAGCGTTGCAATGTCATCACAATTGTGTGAAGAGATAGAGATCATCATTTAGCTAATGCAGTTACTCAATCGCAAGCCCATGAACATCTAAAAGGACAAATCCCAGATTCATCAAACGTCCCTAAGATGCCCTTCAATCTTTCTTCTGCTTCCAAACAAAAGGCTACTTCTAAATCTTCAAATCCTAAAGATACGAGGCCAACATCTTATAGCATTGTTCAAAAACTCCAACCCACTAATGCAAAGATCTCCATGTTTGAGTTGCTTCGAATATCTCCAGCTCACAGAGCCATTCTAGACAAAGCTTTTCTCGGATCCAATGTTCCTGACAACCTTGATTTAGATAGGTTCTAGACTATGGTTGGACATCTTACATCTCCACAATATATCTCCATTTCAGAGGAAGATGATAATTCCTTGATTCACCCACATAACCAACCCTTGCATATAGAAGTCTTGATCCAAAACCATAGAGTCAAACGTGTGTTGATAGATGGGGGTGTTGGCCTAAACATTTGTTCTTACAACTTGATCACACAATTGGGATTTTTAGAATTGGCTATTGATCCTAGAAAGAAGATAACTATAAAAGCCTATGATGAACAAGAGAGATCTTCTAAAGGCACCATTGTCTTACCTATCAGAGCAGGTACAGTAATCAGAGATACTACATGTCAAGTGCTTGATCTACCTTTGGCTTACAACATCCTTCTAGGGAGACCTTGGATACATGAAATGAAAGATATTCCTTCTACATTCCCTCAATGTTTGAAATTTCCTTATGAAGGAGTAGATGTCACTATCCCAGCAAACATATCCACCACTTGCAATGCATTGAAGGAAAGTGTGGATAAAAGTGTTCCTAATAATAGAGAATCTTCCACTAAGCAAACAGAAGCAGTATCCACATCTAAAATGGAAGTTATTACAAAAGAGGTCAATATCAAAGAAAATGGTATGGGAGAATATACCATAGAGCCAGTCTTATCTTTGACATCTCTCCCTATCTCACCTAAGTCTTATGGAAAGTCTTTGAAACAGTCCAAACCAAAATATAAAGAACCTCTTGAAGCATATAAAATAAATTTTGTAGTAAAACAAGTCTCCAAGCAAGAGTATGAAGAGGATGAAGATGTGCTTGCATGGCTATACAAAGATGAACCTGAATCCCAAGTTGTTCAAGCTAGTGACTCTAAAGTACCAAAAATCCCTTCTAAGTCATATGGTCCAGGAGATAAATTGATAGCTAAGATGGGATATCCAGGTAAAGGACCTCTAGGAGTTAGAGGAAAAGGTCTTATGACACCTATTTCACATACTGGTAGGGCAAACAAGGATATTGTCAGCTTAGGCTTTAAGAAGAAACCCTTTTATCTCAAGGGTAGCTATTCTCATGTCATAGAACAAATCACACCAGGAGAAGCCCTTCTTAAGAAGGAAGAAATTGAACCATCAAATAGTGATTCAGATACCTTAGAGCTCATTCCTTATGAATGTTTACCTAAAGAAATCAAAGACCTTCTTGATGTAGAAGATGATCCAATCAAGAGAGTCAATGTAGTAGAAACACAAGAACCCACCACTAAACAAGAAGAAGGAAAACCTATCACCATAGCTAAACATTTGGGTCTATCTAGTGAATCTAAAATAGACTCTCATGAGTATGAATTCAAATCTAAATCTGAGGGCAATCCTGCTTGGGGGGATACATCCTGACTTTACACATGTTCTAAGATTTCCTAGAGGTCTTGAATCAGAAGATGAATCAAATGACTATGAATGGGGAGTCATTCCAAAGGAAGATGAACTTATCATAGAAAAACATGTTGATGTTATTCACCAATATGTGCCTAAACCCAACGTAAGTCTAGAGTGAAGTAATGAACTTAATGAGTCTGACCCCTCGATGGCTGAAGTGGACTCCCACAATGACATTGAGCCTATTCACAAATTGAATTTCTTAAGTTGTAATATCACCTTCGAACTCGAGCGTTGAGTTAGTACCAATGATGATAGATCCATATCCATAAACACTATCTCCCAATCCTTTCCCACTTTGACTATTCAACATCCTGACCTTCTTGACCAAACTTCCACAAATTTGAGCTATGGTATTTATACCTTTCCCAATGACTATGCCCTTGCTTGCTACCTCAATGCAATTGAGCCTATGAGGACTTCCATCAAGGAACTGAGTGTTAGCATGATGGAGTCAGATATCAAGTATCTTAGTCAAAAGAACAAGAGTAAAAATAAAAAGAAAAGGAGTTTTGAGGGTGAAAACCACTTTGTGGTAGTCTCAGAACCTCAAAAAGTAAAAATAAAAGATGAATCCGAAGGTGAAAACCTCTCTGAGGTGCCTAAGGATGAGATATTTGATGTCCTTTTGAGTCATTTACAAGATAGATCTCCAGTTCTAATTGAGCCCACTCAATCCATCAACTTGGGAACAATAGAAGAACCACAGTTGATTCACATAGCACAATCCTTATCAGAAGAAGAAAAACAAAAATGTACAACATTCCTAACAGATAAGAAGATCAAATTTGCATGGAAATATTTTGATATGGCAGGGTTAGATCATGATCTTATAATGCACCATCTATCTATTGCTCCTGGAGTAAAACCCGTTAAACAAAAATTGAGAAAGATGCATCCTTATGTTGCACTCTTGGTCAAAGATGAATTAGAAAAGCTACTAAAAGTTGGATTCATCTATTTTATTGACTATGCTGAATGGATCTCAAATATTGTACCTATTTCTAAACTAGATAAATCAATCAAAGTATGCACAGACTTTAGAGATGTGAACAAAGCATGCCCTAAGGATGATTTTCCACTACCTAACATTGATATGATAGTGGACATGACTGTGGGTTTCGAGATGTATTCCTTAATGGATGGTTTTTTTAGATATAATCAAATAAAAATTGCTCCAGAGGATCAAGAGAAAACTACTTTCACATGTACATGGGGTACTTTCTGTTGGAATGTCATGCCATTTAGGCTTAAGAATGCTGGTGCTACATATCAGAGGGCTATGACTTCTATTTTTCATGACATGATGCATAGGACTACGGAGGATTATGTTGATGATACTTTAGCAAAATCTATGATTAGATCTGAACATCTAAATGACTTGAGAAAGATACTAGACAGAATGGAAAAATTTAGTCTTAGACTAAATCCTAAGAAGTGTGCTTTTGGTGTCACTTCTGGAAAGCTCTTAGGATACATAGTTTCAAAGAAAGGAATTGAATTAGATCTAGCTAAAGTTAAAATTATCATGGAGATGCAACCTCCCAAGAACATTAGCCAAATGAGAACATTGCAAGGGAGAGTTCATTCTATCAGATGCTTCATATCTCAGCTAGCAGACATATGACAACCTTTTACAAAGACATTACATAAAGTTGTGACATTTGCATGGAGCAAGGAATGTGAAAAGAATTTTGATCATATCAAGAAGTATCTATCAAATCCTCCCATATTGATGCCTCCTATTCAAGGGAAACCATTGATCTTATATGTCTCCACTACAGATACATCACTGGGGGCATTGCTTGCACAACATGATGAGAACAAAAAGGAAAGAGCTATATACTATATCAGTCAAAAATTGGTGGCATACAAAAAGAACTATTCTATGATTGAAAAGGCTTGTCTAGCTATGATCTTTGCATCACAGAGACTGAGACATTATATGTTGGCTCATACCACACATTTAGTAGCTAAGATTGATCCACTAAAGTACCTATTAAGCAAAGCTACCCTCACGGGTAGATTAGCCAAATGGGTCATGCTCTTAAGTAAATTTGACCTTGAATATGTTGAAAGAAAAGCTATTAAAGGCCAAGTTATTGTTGATCAATTAGCAGATGCACCTTTGTTTGATGACACACCAATGCAAATGGAATTTCCAAATTCCTCTATCATGAATCTTTCTTCTAGAGAATGACAACTATTCTTTGATGGCTCCTATACACAGAATGGATCTGGAGAAAGTATCTTGTTTATCACTCCTCAAGGATACTCCATCCCTAAGGCATTTAGAATTAAATTTCCTTGTACAAACAATATTGTTGAATATGAAGCCCTTCTTAATGGCATAAAAATAGCACTAGAGTGGAGAGTGACAAAGATACACATTCATGGAGACTCACAACTTGTTATCCATCAAGTCAATGATGTGTACCAAACTAAAGATGAAAAGCTCATTCCTTATAAAAGAATGGTAGATGATCTAAAGAAGTATTTCATATCTATCACATTTGAGCAAATACCTAGAACAGAGAACAGGGCTGCCGATGCAATGGAAACACTATCTACTTTATTGCAACAACTTGAACATGAGCTATGCTATGAGTTCCTGGCGGAAGCACTATCTTATCCTACATATGATTCCCCCAAAACCTGCATGATCTGCACTATTGTTGGTCATGATTCATCTTGATACAAAAACCTTTTCTCCTATCTCCAAGAGAAAATCATTCCTGAAACCTTCAATCGCCATGAGAAAAGATACCTAATCTGTAATGCCTCCCGATATGTCATCATTGGTCATGATATGTACAAACAAGGTCTAGATGGTATGCTACTTAGATGTTTAGAATAGGAAGAGTCTCAATGTGCGTTAGAGGAAGTCCATGATGGTATCTGTGGGTTGCACTCAAACGGTTTAACATTAGCCCAAAAACTTATTAGGGCTGGGTACTATTGGCTGAAAATAGAGAAAGAGTCTATCAAGTTTGCTAAGAATTGTCAAAAGTGCCAAGTGCATGGAAACTTAATTCATGCTCAAGGGAGAGATCTAATTCCCTTCACTACACAATGGCCTTTTCATCAATGGGCATTTGATCTTATAGGATGTATACATCCTCATTCTTCTAATGGGCATACCCACATTATTACAGCTATAGATTATTTCATGAAGTGGGTAGAAGCAGTCCCTTTAACACAACAACTGGAAAACAAATATATATGTTCATCTTGAACTACATCATATGCCGGTATGGTATTCCACATTCTATAGTCACAGATAATGGTGGACAATTTAAGAACAAAGACTTGGATGATTTATGTGCCAAATTCAAGATTACACAACATTGGTCATCTATCTACTATCCTCAAGTGAATGGACAAGCAGAGGCTTCAAACAAGAATCTATTGAAAATCTTGTACCGTACAGTTAATAAAATAGGAAGAGATTGGCATCTCATGATCAATCCAGCTCTTTGGGCCTATAGAACAAGTATGAGAACACCCACTGGGGCTATGCATTGCACTTTAGTTTATGAGTCTGAAGCGGTATTGCCTATTGAGGTTGAAATCCCATCACTAAGAATCAGAATGCATGGTCTAGTAACTGATGATGACTACAGAGTGTCCAGGTTGCAAGAACTTGAACTACTAGATGAGCGTAGACAAGCAGCGTATGATCATCTCAGAGTGTATTAGAAAAGAAGTCTAGAGGCTACAACAAGAAAGTTAGACACAGAGAATTTCAGGTTGGCGATCTAGTCTTGAGAGAGAATCCTAAAAATCAATCACATAGAGAGTGCAAAGGGAAGTTTGAAACCAACTGGCTAGGTCCCTTTGTAATCACTGCTACTTTTGGCTATGGTGCCTATCAACTCTCAACGACTGAAGGAGAACAACTCTGAGAACTAATCAACGTTCTCCATCTGAAGAAATTCTACGCCTAAGGCATTCACTCTATGGTAAAATGTCTTGAAAAAAATCTTAAAAATTGAAAAAAGTCCTGAAAAAATGAACATCTTGGTGAAAACCTAGCAATGGGCACCTTGATGATTCACAAAAAAATCAAAAAATACCAAAAATATAAATAAATTAAAAAAAATTGGAAAAATGAAAAATACAAAAAAAATGAGAAAAAGAAAAAGTGCCTTGGTGAAAACCTAGAAACAAGCGCCTTGGTAGGAAAAATAGAATCTCTACCAAGATGGTGAAAACATGGCAAACAAGCACCACTTGTTCAAAATGCTCCATCTATCAATGCAATCTTGGTCTTTCCTAGCTTTCAGTCTTGCTTTAGTTTGTACATATCTCCCGATTTTGTTTCTGCATTTCCAATTTTCAATAAGTCGGTCTATACACCAATCGGCTCAAGCGTCTGTATCCTATCAATGCTTAACACTTGGGGGCAATCAATGTCATATCCTATGGTCTCCAATACATCTTAGATGAGTCATATCCAGTCACAGTCCTTTGAAGCTTCATCTGAGTTAGTCAGTCAATCTCCTGTCCAGAAAGGATTTTTGCATCTACAACAACATAATCAAACATCAAAATAAACTAAACACAATTTGTGCTTTTCATGCTTTTATCTCCTTGTATGCTTATTGATTCGCACTGAGATTTCTACATATTATGTCCCTTCGAGCTCTTTGATGATGTCCTTTATAGGATTTAGAGAGTGATGACTAGGGGCATGATCTTTTCTTTGTCTTCTGCTTGTATGTGAAAATCTAACAACATTGGAAATTCTGGATTGATATGGTGTCCGACTGTAAGAGCTTCTATCTCGAATTGGATGGCCATGTGTACCTCGACCATTGATACCCATAAAATTCAAGGAAGTTTGATCTAAATATTGTCTTTTTGAAGTGAGTTCTTTCTCCTACCGTGAAACGCAATCTTGCCTAAGGATGTGAACGATAAAGGGTCACTACGGGTAATTCACACTGGATTTAGAATGATCTCTTGACTATTTGATGTGTTTATAACACAAGGCGTATTCCGTTCATCATGACGTTTATGTTTTGATGCTTATACAAATTGCAATATCAAAATGGACATGATATTCAGGTCATCCTGGCATTTGTGCCTTGGTGCTTATATCTAATCTGACATTCCAAAAACAAAATCGATATTCATATGTTCATGGTTGTTTTGACCAGTGGGTGTTGTATTGATTCTTGAGTGTTAAAAATCTATATTCATATGTATGTGGTTTCCTAACTAGTGGGCATTGTATTGATTTATCCGGTTACCTAAAAATTCAATGATGAGAATGACTAACACATGATCAGTGACTAGGTCCTAGGTCTTATGTTGCATTTCATATTGCATGTTTCTTTGCATTTTGCATGTTTGCATGATCTCACAATGTTTGGATAAACTTCAAAGCTTAAACGATTCTTCAATCACCTATCCAAATCTAACAAGACCTAAAATCTAACACGAAGGTCTCTTCATAGAACCGCAAGTAGTTACTATCTTGGGTTAAACATCCTTTTTGACATAAGACTGAGTACTTGTCTTCATCAACACCTGCAAAACATATCATGTGTATTGTTGCATTTACATTTCATATCATAATCATTCCATTTGTTACATTTACATTGCATACATGTGCATCATGAAAATCATACATACATCTTTCCATAATCAATTACATTTGCATAACATCCATACAGATGAGAGAAATCATTGCATTGCATTTATCCATACATACATTCTACACTATTGATAGCATAAGCATCACATGATATCATCATAAATTAAAACATGACAAGTACAAATGAAGTCACAACCAAAATATCGATCTCATATATATCATAAATCAAAATAGTCAAGGATGCACTACTGGCACAATATACAAAAGAATGAGCTCAGCTGAGCTATCAAAGTCAGGTTAGTATATCAATGATCGAAAAGAAGCTAAAAATGCTATAAAACATGAAAAATTGACTTTTCAGAGAGGTACAAAGGTCCACCTACCGAATGTCCATACTAATGGGGTCTCTGGTGTCTTCAGCTACACTCAAATTGATGCAAATGGACAAGTACCTTCATGTCCACCATTTTCTTGCTCAGAGGGCTCCACAAAGTTTTGAAAGTCAAAGGTGAATAATGAAATGAAAATGACCCTTCTAGCCTTTATATAGCTTTTGACCTAATTTTCAAAAGTGCTCTGTTTTTCATGAAAATTGCACCCTTGGCTAATTTTGATGTTCTGAATCCATTTTCAGGATCAAAATTGAAATTTGAGATCATTTACTATTTCAAAATCATGATTTAAAATTTTTGAACCTAGGATGGTTTACTGCTTGCATAATCAACCTTCAATCATCACAAAATTCTAGACTTCAACTTAATTGATTATCTTACATCAAACTATCAAAATTTCAACTTGGTCAACCATGGTCAACTCATGGTCAAACCTAGTCAAACTTGGTCTTCAGGACCCCAAACAATGCAGAACGCATTCTTGGACGTGTATAACCACTTCTCAAATCAATTAACATGCTTCTAAACTATAACGCTGACTTTTCTTGTCAGATTTCAATTTTCATCCCGAAGGGGGCATGGTATTGCACATCATTCAAGTCTATAAATCTAATTCTATTAATCAAATCTGTTATCTCTCCTCAGTAATCTAGACACCAACCACATCTAGTTGCTGACTCGTCAAAAGTCCTCGTTGCTTGGGGCAAATCTATCATCACTTGGGGCATATTAGATTCATCAAGATCCATATCAATCTGGTATTCTCCTAATCTTGTAAACTATATCAGCTTTTCGTAACCATCGGTTCATTAGTGTTATTTCCTTGGTTCTTCGTAACTGAAGGGTTCAGATGTGATACCGATGTGATTCTTATTGACAATAGAGTCTGGAATCGGTCACTCACTTCTTCGTAATCATAAGGTTCAGAATTAGGCATTTTGACACTTTTTCCTAATCACCAGTTCATCATTGCTATAGTGAACATTATCTTTGGTCATTCAGGACCTAACATCCTCAAATCTTTCAATTGATTTCTATCTCGGAATTGGTTCATCTTTCAAATCAATCCCAAACATCAAATTCTTTATCATACAAAGATTGTCTTTGAACCATTGTGCTTCACACAGTAATTCAAAGAGGGGCAAAATGTAATACCCCCAAAATGGGCTACAGGTTCATTAACCTCCTACATCTACAAATCAAACGAAATCAACATTGAAGTCCTAACCTAAGGCACATCTACAGATTATCAATCCTAATTGATTATCCTAAATTCTGCATCGAGGAATATTCCTAGAAATATTCCTAATTTATCTAATTATCTTTAATTTAATGATTATTTGGTGATAAATCCCATTTATCCTAAAGTTTGATTAATTGAATATTCTGAATATTTAATTAATTAGATATAATACTGCCACTTAATTATTTAATTGAATTTAATTACATTTATTCCTAAATTGTATTATTTAATTATTGACAATAAATAAAAAATCTTATGACAAATTGATTAGATTCTTATTTAATTGATTAAATCCAAGTTGTCAATATTTAATAATATAGTTTTGAATAAAAGTTTGATTTAATAATTGATTAACCCAAAAATCAATTATTTTTAAATTTAAAATCAGTTAAGTTGAGAATAAATCACTTTATTTATTTAATTAATTCATAATTATTGTGCACATTCAAAGAGCAGTTAAAATTTAAATCAGAAAATCAATGCAAGTTGTTAACTTTTGGAAACTGAACATCTATTTTGAGTTCAAAGCTGATCTAAACTTTTGATTTGAGTTAAAAAGCTATTCTTGCATGATTTTGTGAGTTAATCTTCTCTGATTTCTTGTGGACTCAAAAATCAACCTGAGTTCATCAAGAGTGATTTATGGCTTTTCCCATGCACCTCTAAAGCCCTGGATTTCTATAAAATCAAGGCTTCAGCTCTTCTAAAAAGATCCATGAAATTGCATCCTCACGTTGGTGAATTGGTGATCGAAGAATCCATCTTTGTGAATCAAGGCTATTGTGAGATTTTCATTGTTAATGTATCTTAAGACCCGTTAATATATCTCATGACCCATTAATACACATGATGACTCTTTAGGACCACTTAAGGCACCAAAGACCCCTTAGGGATTCTAAGGACCATCTCCATCTAATCTCTCTCCCCTTAATTACCCCATATATCCCACTGTCTCCCCTCCCTCATCTCATCATTTCATCCCTCCCCCACCATCACATCTCTCTCTCTCTCTCTCTCTCTCTCTCTCTCATCACCATATTCATCTATTCCCCCTAGCTATCCTCTTCCTCTCTCTACCTCATTTGTCTCCCTATCCCCCCTCTCTCTACCTCATGTCTCCTACATCCCTATTCTCCCTTTCTCCTTTCTCCCTCCATCATCTCACCATTCCTCCTCTTCCCCCCACCATCTGATCATTTCCCTCCTCTAACTAATTTATTTTTTTATGATACTTAAAGGAAGAGATGAAGAAAATAAGAGATATCTAAAGATAATGAGATATAGATATACATGAAGACATATATAGGGAGATAGAGATAAAGATGGAAATAGTGAGATAGAAAGGAGGTGATAGAGACAAGTAAGAAAATAGGTATGGGTAGAGGGAGTTAGAGGGATGGACACACACACACACACACACACACACACACACACACAGAGAGAGAGAGAGAGAGAGAGAGATGAATTTAAAGGAACATAAAATTAATGGGAAAGAGATAAAGCTAGAAATAAGTAAATTGAGAGAGGGGAAGAGAGGTATAGAGAGACATTTTCTATTAGGTCATCTTGGGCAATTGTGTACAAAGGATCAAATACAAAAAGGAACTATGTCAATTCTTATGGGAGAAAAAATGAACTAAAAAAGAATGATAGTGTATGCAAAAGTTATAATTATTACAAGTATCATAACTAAAGATTCACTTAAAATGATTATAATTGAGTTTTGTTATATTATATAATAAAATTACCTTATTAATATTGTAGGTCTCTTAATTACCTTTCCAACACCTATAAAAAATCAAAATTTCCATAAGAAACACAAGAGTTATGCCCATTTTACTAAAATGTATTTTTTAAAAAAAATTCAAATTAGCAATCTGATTTGGATCAAATACCTGATACCTCTAACACAACCAAAACTTTTCTTTGGGATTTTCCTCAGTTTTTGGCTTTGGGATGCCAAACCTGGATGGTCAACCCTAAAAATGTGTTTATCATATTTCCTCTAATCTCCAGACTTTGACCACGTAGCTAATGGCTTATTTTTCACCTGAATTTGATGAAATGAAAAGGGTTTCCTAAGGATATTCTCTATTACTCCTAAAGAGAATTAATGGTTGTCATTAGTATCATTCAATCATAAAGTCAGTAAAGGAGACCAGATAGGACAATCAGTCAATAAACAAAGTCTATACATCGAGCAGAACATAAGGCAGATACCTAAGTTAACCGAACATAGCTTTGACCAAGCACTCTTACTGAGCTAGATGATCATCGAGTACCTAGCACAGTAGTCACCAAGCATTCATATGAACCGAGCACCAGTTAATTACCGAGCGATGAATGCATTGTACACTGAGTGAAACATGAAATGACATAGTAGTTTGGAATGGCACAAACTACAAGGAAAATGGTTTACACTGATTGAGAAAATAGTTTACCAAGCTCGAGACAAAATTTAATATGGATGTAATCATTGAATTGTTGATGATTTCTATGCAATGATGATCTAGGTTATTCATTTCCACCATTGATCTTAGATTTTCTAAGATATTGTAAAACCCTAATTAGGTCAAGGTTAGTTTGATATAAATTTGTAAGGATGTCATTTAGACAAGTATCACACATGAAGTAGCCATCGTAGCGGAAGACATTTGAAGATCAGACAAGGTTTTATGATTGACAAAGCATTGAAGGACTATTTAGTTTTATCAAAAATAGAAAGCTACCAAGTAGTATTTATTGAAGAGATCAATCACATTAAGGTGATAACAGATAAGTACTTTATAGATCTGAATCAGGCAAGTTTGAGTTACTATTTAAAAATATATCACCGTTACTCTTTAACCATTGTAGCAAATTCAAAATCTCTTAACATAGTGAACTTAACAATTCTTTTGTAAATCTCTTAACCAAGTGCACACTTGATTGTGTTGCTAAATCCTCTAACTAGGTAGATCTAGTTGATCTTATTGTTACTCCTAACAGGATAAGATCACCATAAGTGATCACAATCTTTGTAGCCTTAACCAACAACTTTGTTACTGCAATAGTGAAGCTTTGTGGGTGTCATCCCCACCATAGTTTTTACTTTCTAACAAAGGTTTCTGCGATACCAAAATACTTATGTATATGAAGTTTCATGAATGGTTTATTGATTAGATTACATGCATTTACATTTCAGTTATATTTTGGATGTATGTTACATGCAATGGATTCAATCAATTAATGATATCTATGTTTACAAAGATTTAGTTTTGAAAAGTTTTAAAGGTATTGATTCACCCCTCCCCTCTCAATACATATCTTTCCATAATCCCAACAATTGGTATCAAAGCTATTTCTCTTGTTTTGGAAAGTTTAATCACCAAAGAGAAAAGATCTTAATGATGGAAAGGTATAAGCTTGATAAGACTATTGAGAATCAAAGAATACAGATGCAGATCTACATTGAGCAATTCAAGGAAGCTAAAGAAACTCTAAGAAATCTACTGGTCAAGAGGAAGGATATCACACTTCGGTATAATGAGATTGATTATCATGAAGAAGAGATAGATGATCCATTTGAGGCATCTGGATCTAGAGCTGGTAGCATATATGATGCATTTGAAGGAACCATATCAGATCTATCTGAAAAGAATCAACATCTTATTGAACAAGTGAAACCACTGCAGATCGATCAAGAGATACAAATGGTCAGAATGATTGATGTAATGAATAATGCAAGGAAAGATGAACAAGAAAGAAATTTGGCTATTGAAGATAGGAGGAAAATGACTAAAAAGATGGAAGAAAATGAATCAGATATATTAAGATTCACCAAGCATCACTTTGAAATCTTTAATCAAATGGTTTTCATAAGTCAGGAAGTCAACCGAGTAAACAGTGAGCTTACTAGGAAATTGGAAGACATCGGTGAACTAAGAGAAGATAATGAAAGATTGAAGAATGAAGTAAAGATTCAACAAAAACATAATGAGATGATCAAGAAAGCTGGAGATAGTACTAAAATAATGGATGAATTCCTAAGAAATCAAAGAAGACTTGATAGCACTACTGGGTTAGGCTATACCAAGTGAGGAGAGTCATCAAGACAAGCTGGACAGAAGAAAGCCTATGAAATCCAAGACAAAAGAAGCTATCATGTTATCATTATGGAAAACCAGGCCACACATCAAATGTTTGTGGAAGCAAAGAAAAAGGTATTCCTAAATCTACTCATAAATTTAATGGTTGTTGTTATCACTATAATAAGTATGGACATCAGGCACATGAGTGTAAAATAAAGTTGAATAGGTCACCCAAGAAGCACTACATGAGAAAGAACTATAAGACTTTCAATATGCATGGACACGTGTCTCAGGAATGCATGACAAAGATGAAGCAGGTTTGGATACAAAAAGGACAAAACAAGACATATCAACCGAGAAGGCAAGGCAATGCATACACTAGGGATTACAACACTTGGACTAATTGTACAACATGTGGTAGATATGGACATATTGCAACAAATTGCATGAGAAAAAATTGGAGAGGGAGATCACGTAATTGGACAAGTACTGGTATGAAATGTTTGCACTGTCACAAGGTTAGTCAGTTAAGAAAAGATTTCAGAGACCAAGCACCAGAGATAAATATTGATACAAATGGAAATACAATTGAAGAAATTATGAGGATAAGAAATCAAATGTGGAGAAAAGCAACAAATGACAATGATGGATCACACACTACAATTAGTGACACCTTGTCCATTGGATTAGGTTATTTCACCACCTCCACCTAAGCAATTAAGGTATGTAATGGAACTGAATTTCAACCAGTTATATCTTACAACGGTTCCTTATATCTTGTGAATGAACACCAAATCAACATGAAATAAGATGCACTATGGTACTATATGTTTAGAACTTAAAATGTGTATAGTCGGTAAAAGCATGACCGAGTAAAAGTTTGTTAGTTGGTGAATATTGGCAAGGTTAACTGAGTTGAAGTATCAACTGAGTAATATCTAGTGTTAATCGAGTTAAAGCCTTTGAAGTGTTGATCAAGCATAACTATGTTTATCGAGATGTGGTAGGTAAAGCATTTATTGCATAAATTTGAGTGGGAAAAGAAATTTAAGGTATAAATATGTGATGAAGCAAGTCATTTCATCACACAACAATCAAGAGAAGAACCATAACGACTTGAGAAATTTGAGCAAAGAATTTCTTCAGCATTTGACAGAGATTTAAGGAGATCCCAAGCAAGTTTATCACTACTTCAAGTAAGTTCCCAAGCCACTGAGTTAATTGACTGAGATTTTGCAAACCCCTAAATTTGAGAAAACAATGATGTCTTCATCCAAGGTTGTCAAATCAAAGTTTGAGAGTGACAAGAAGGTCGCATTGATTAAGTTTGTGACTTATGAGGAACCCAAATACAAGTTACACCCTGAATTGCTTCATAGATTGATCAAGCGGGCACATTTTCTAGTATACCACCTAGGGTTTTATTGGTTCAAGATCTACATGCATATATCGACTATAAAATTAGTGAAATCAAATATTTTGAGCTTCAATCAACTTACCAAGAGCTGAGTGAGAATGGAAAGCTCAAGGATGAGCACAAACACCTAGAAGTTAAGGGATTGATGAATGCCCTATATTTCCTGAGAGAATTCAAATCTAAATGGATTATGGTTGTTCTTAGTTGAGTGCATGAAGGTAAAATGTGGTTAGATGAACCAGTTAAACTATCCAAGGATATTATTCATGCGGTTACCGGTTACCCCATTGCTAAAAAAACTAAGGCCATAAGGAATGCATCAAGGGAAGCGATCAAGAAGCTCACAAGAGCTGAATGGGATGGTAGAGGAATGAGATTCAATACCATCATTGACCCAAAAACAAGGTTTGGAGTCTATGTCATTGGCTACAAGATTTTTCAATCTAGTAGGCCCAACAATGTACCTTGTGGAGCTGTAGATATTGCATACAAGATTGTCAAGAAGGGTCTTCAATTGGAACTTGCTGAGCTATTATTGAAACAAGTAGAGGAGAACATGATCTAACCATTCGGGAAACAAAGACAAACACATGTAAGTTTGGTTTTCTAGTGGTCTGTATATTTTTCTACCTGCAAAAATTCTTTCCATTTGTCAGTAATGTTGAGTGGGATGTCAACTGACTAATTATTATGCAAATAAGTGATTTTATTCAGAATCTAGGTCAGAATTTTGTAACTGTCATGAATGATTACTTTGGACAATTTAAGCATAGAATGCACAAAAAAACTAGGATTCCTAGATAGATAGTTAAAAAGCACAAAGAAAATATATGTTTTCTAGTGGATACTGACACCACTCTAATCAAGGTAGTTGAAAAAAGGACTACTTGGTTACCTCCAATGGGCTATGAACTGGATATTGACTGAGCTTCTAGGTCAATAAAGGAACTGTTGGCCGAGCCCAAAGATCCAAAAGCTACTAGGTTTGGAACCTATGAGGAATACAAGTTAAAAATAAAGATGGATCTAGTTAGAGTAAAAGTAAACATAAAATCTAAAAAGCTTGGTTAAAAAATTTGGAGAAGAAGAAGAAGAATCAACAGTTAATTCACTTGAAGAAGCAATCGATGAACAAATTTTAATTAGAAATAGTGAACATGAGGAGGATACTGAGTCAGATAAGGACATTCAAGCTGCACTGGTAAAGGCCACAGGGAAAAGGAAACAATTAGAAACACCTACAAGAGTAAGGACAAGATCCTCCATGGCTGCTTCTCCACACTTGAAGAAAGGAATAGAAAAAATCACAAGGCCAACTCCCACAAAGACTTATCAAAAAAAGAAAAGAGGTTCCCAAGTCACCTCCGAGCAACCTAAGAAGAGGAGAAGGCTGATAAGAGCTAAAGCTGATGTAGACTCTAAAGAAGAAGATGAACAAGGTAAATTTAAGGTTGTTGTAAATAAGAGTCTATTGGTGGATGAGTTAGCTAACAATATAAAGGATTCAAGGAGTCTAACTCACCCTAAGATGAGTCGGTATGTACATATGTCTACCAAGGATCAAGAGAAAATATAAGAAGCTATCATTCAAATGATGATCAAATTTAAGAGATTACTTATTGAGCTTGAAAGATATGTTCCTAAGGAATTATATGAGAATATTTTGACAAGGAGGACATATGCATAGCACAGAGAAATGAAAATGAGGGAACACTCATTAATTTTGGCAATGCCTACCTTATCTATTACCGAGATTGATGAGTCAATGAAGCCGTATTCCAAACTATTTTTTATGAAAGGTAGATCACTTAATATTTTGGTAGGTAAACTAGAGGAAGTTAATGAGAACAACAAGCTTCTATGGGCTAAAATTCTGGAATCAAGGGTAGAAACAGATCAACTTGCACTGGCTATTATACCCGAGAAGAAAGATAAAAGAAAAGGAAAAGGAGTCCACTCAGATAATGTTGACGTAGCCACCAAGGAACTGATTCATATATCTGATACTAAGCAACAAGATGATACATATGCCGAGGATTTCTACCCAGTAGGATATACTGAAGAGGATTCACAGGATGCTCCTGAGAAACTAATAACAACCGGGATAGATGAAGTCTTGATTGAAGACATTGCACATGGAGATCTTGATGATGATGCAAAAGATGATGATAACATCACTATAGATGCAAGTACAATTGAAGAAAATAAACCTATTGAGGCAACAATATTTGATATACTAGGTGATTTACCAATATTAGTACAAGCAATTGAGATTGCTACACAAGGGGAACCTGATGGCTCTACACCCAAGCAATAGAAGGATACAACAAAGGGACAAGGTGCAGAAGAGAAAAAAGATACAAATGAGCCTGAAATCAAAGAGGCAGAAAGAAAAGAACCTGAGAAAGATATACATGTAGATACATCTACAACAGAAACTGAGCAAGAAGCCCAAGGACCAGACACCAAGACACCAGTCATAGGGTAGCATAAGGAAGAGAGTGTGTCTACTAAGCAAGACAAGACAAATCCGTAGGCCAAAGCTCTAGTACCATACAAAAAATCCCCCACACCTAAGAAAATGAAAAAGAAGAAACATGGTAAGGGTCCAATCACATTAGATGAAGTCATAGAAATTCTTGTATATGACTCTATGACTCTAGACCCTGAAGCCTTAAGAAGGTATGGTGAATTGTGCACAAGGAAGGTTGCACAAGAAAAACTAAGACAAGAAAGTAAACATAAGAAGGACTTAGAGGATGTTAGAGATATTCTTATGCAAGTAGTCCCTAATATCAATGTTGATGAGGCAACTCCCATCATTGATCAACTTGCCACTCTAACTGGCCACATCAATGCCCCTAATATTGATGCAGAGAAACAAATTGAGGAAAGGGAAGAGGCCAAAATTCAAGTGAAGCTAATATAGAAAATAAGATAGGAAGTGGCAATAAATAAAGTCAAGCTATCATAGGTAATCACTAAGCTTGACACCATTATTCAACAAATAATTACAATTTTTGTATAAGTTATGCACTATAGACCACTTTACTACCGAGCTTAGTGAAAAGATAAATAAGCTAGATGAAGAAATAAAGGTTAGTGCAAATAATTCTTTAATGGAGCCAATGCATTTCATAAGCATTATACAAAAGTTCAAGAACTCGAGTGGTTAAGGATTGACTTGAGGAAGCAAGAAGATACAATCAAAGAGCAAGTAACCAAGCTTCAGGTTGAATTGCTTCCACATCTAAAGGTAATGCAAAGACATGTGAAAAAGGCAAAGGACTTAGTTGCCACCCCAAAGATATCAATGTTAGAGAAATTTTTTTATATGCATGCACAAGTCAGATTAGAGCACCTTCCTCATGAGAACCTTAAGGAGGAATGGGAAAACCTCTTGGCTACACTGAAGAAAACCCATCAAAATATTTTTGACAAGTTGTGAGTACATTATTTTTGGCATTAATTTCAAAAAGGGGGGAAAATATATGTATATATATATTCTGGTATGTACCTCACACCGAGAGCATGTACAAAGGGAGAGTTCACATAAGATTCATATTTTTTGTTAAGTACAAATTTTGAAGTCGGTACACATACATAAAATTTTTGATACTAATGCCAAAGGGGGAGAATGTTACTCCTAAAAAGCATTAATCATTTTCATTAGTTTCATTTAGTCATAAAGTCGGTAAAGGAGACAAGACATGACAATAGGTCAATACACAAAGTCTATACACCAAGCAGAACATAATGCAGATACCTAAGTTAATTGAACATAGCTTTGACTGAGCACTCTTATCGAGCTAGATGATCACCAAGTACTGAGCACAGTAGTCACCGAGCATTCATATGAACCAAGCACTAGTTAATTACCGAGCGATGAATGTAATGTACACTGAGTGAAATAGGAAACAACATAGTAGTTTGGAATGGCACAAACTACAAGGCAAATGGTTTACACTGATTGAGAAAATGGTTTACCAAGATCGAGACATAATTTAATATGGATGTAATCATTGAATTGTTGATGATTTCTATGCAATGATGATCTAGGTTATTCATTTCCACCGTTGATCTTAGGTTTTCTAAGATATTGTAAAACCCTAATTAGGTCAAGGTTAGTTTGATATAAATTTGTAAGGATGTCATTTAGACAAGTATCACACATGAAGTACCTGCCACAGTAGAAGACATTTGAAGATCAGAAAAGGTTTTATGATTGACAAAGCATTGAAGGACTATTCAATTTTATTAGAAATAGAAGGCTACTGAGCAATATTTATTGAAGAGATCAATCACATTAAGGTGATAATAGATAAGTCTTTTATAGATCTAAATCATGCAAGTTTGAGTTGTTATTTACAGATATATCATTGTTACTCTTTAAACATTATAGCAGATTCAAAATATCTTAATAGAGTGAACTTAACAGTTCTTTTATAAATCTCTTAACTAAGTGCACACTTGATTGTGTTGCTAAATCCTCTAACAAGGTAGATCTAGCTGATCTTATTGTTACTCCTGCTAGGGTAAGATCACTAGAAGTGATCACAATCTTTGTAGCCTTAAACGATAACTTTGTTACTATAGTAGTGAAGCTTTGTGGGTGTTATCCCCACCATAGTTTTTACCTTCTAACAAGGGTTTCTGCGATACCAAAATACTTGAGTTATGTGTATGAATTTTCATGAATGGTTTATTGATTAGATTACATGCATTTACATTTCAGTTATATTTTGGATGTATGTTACATGTTATGGATTCAATCGATTAATGATATCTATGTTTACAAAGATTCAGTTTTGAAAAGTTTTAAAGGTACTAATTCACCCCTCCCTTCTCGGTACATATCTTTCCATAATCCCAACAACTCTCATCTTTGCATCAATATAATTGCTGTCAAATTTTTAATTGATTAAGTAATTATTATTTATTTTCTAATTGAGTTACCTTTGAAAAAAATCAATTTTTCAAAAAGAATTCTAATATGGTATACATTTTTTAAATACGAGACATGTGTCACATTCTATGTTTCACCTAGTATAATAAAAAAAAATTCAATTTTATGAAGTTTAGACTAAGTTAAGGTGGTCAGACACGAGTTTTTTTAATCCTGAAAATGTTGTAGCATAAAATTCATAATTAATTATTTACTTATAAAAATATTACAAAAAAATATGTGTCACATTAAGACATGAGTCTACTACTTATATCTAGAATGTTGTAAAAAAAATTTATCATATGATTGTGATTAAGGTGGTCAGACATACACCTACTTCTTATCTTTTTTTCGTAAAATTTTCATACTACTGCATTGAAATATAAATATTTAACCAATTAGAATAATTTATTTTAGAAAAGGGCTAGTAGTTTAGAAGCTACATTTAGTTTCCTACAGATTCTATTCTTACAAATTTTTGATATAAGGTTTATAACTTGTTCAACTTTTTACGTCAAGTTGACTAACCCTTATTTGTTGATTTTTCATTGTCACTTAGGGCCATAGCTTGGTATACCATGATCATGTGCATACCCTCTAATAGAGACCAACAAATTGATTTGAAGGTTCAATTGGAAGAAGCCAAAAAAAAAGAAATGATGTCATAACAAAAAATCTAAAGACTAAAGAAAAGGATTGTGAAAGACTTTAAAAATAAAACATATTCTTGAAAGAGGATTTGGAGAAAGAAAAAAGTCAACTAAACAAGAATTTAAAGTTTAGAATGAGTAATGAGATTGTAGATGAGACTATGTGTAGTCAAATAACACAACAAATCAAGACCGATATTGGTATCATTGAAAATCATACCAGTAAGACTACTAATCATACCATGAGTACAAGTATAGAAAATCTAGATCGTTCTGGCTTTGAAAATTTTGGATTTAATAAATCTAGAGTGTCTAAAGACAACAAAAAGGAAGATGATGGATTCATTCATGTTCACAAATAGAAGAAGAGATCTAAAGGACAAAATCCAAGGGGACTAATGTACAGTACTAGGTTGAAACCATCTTTCTTTGGTTGTTATTTTAATTGCAATCATTATGGTCATAAGGCAAGAGATTGTAGAGGGTTTTTGTAAGAGAGAATAACTTTGTAACCATAAATTTATTTCCTGACTTGGTTGATTTCAATGTCATATGTTACACATTCAATAATTTTGATTATATTTCAAGACATTGTACAAGGAATTTTATGAAGACCTATAAACTGAATAGAAAAGAAAGTGCCTATACTAATTAGAGAAATGAAACTATGGTGTGGACAAGAAATGAAGAGAAACATGATTTTGAAAGATCACTAATCACTTATACTACATTTCATGCCCAAGCTGACAAATGTGATGGATTTGATGATATTGCATTTAGTATGGAAGTATGTGAAACTATAGAAGAAAGTTTTGGCAAACCTATAGTGGGTTGGTTTAGTATAGAAGGCAAGGATCTAAATGAGAATCAAGGACATAGAATGCATGTTGAGACAAAAAAATGAAAGCTAGCGAAATGGAAGATTATGATAATACTTTTAAGTTCTTCAAGAAGAAGATGAGAGATTTTTTTCTCCTTTTTCATGTTTTAGGGGAAGCATAGGTTTGCAGGGAGTGTTGACTCCTTGTTGCAAGAAGGCTTGGAGGTCTTGTGGTGAAGTATAGGATGTATCTGTAATCACTCAAAAATGGTCTAGTAAACTATGGACCCCTCTCTAACATTAAATTTTAAAAATCCTAGACTACATTTTGTGCTTAATCAATTTTGCACATTGATTTAATCTCTTATTTCTTGATCAAATTATCATTTTATAATTTATTCGATGATATCCTAAAGTTTGGCCACTTTATCCTAAGTTTTATTTAATTAAAAGAACATGTTCTCCTTTTAATTAAATAAAATCCCTTTTATCCTATGTGTGCACATAAAATTTTTTTTTCCTAATTTTAAAAAATGAAAAAGACTTTGTGTCTACACATTGAATGCACACTTTCCAAGATGAGTGAAATTTTCATTTGCCTTTGAATCTCTTCCACACATCTTTTTGCCTCTTAACCATGTCCATTGATTTCGCCTCTTGAGAATCTTGTGCACCAAAGTCAAAATGAGGATTATTCTCCACCCTTAGATTTTGCCTCTTAATCTCTCACCATCCATTGCTCTTTAAAAAGGAGACTCTCTCCTCACTTTTGCATCTTCTTCACTTATGCTATTGTTATGCTATCAATTTTTTTACTTGCATTCTAGAGCACTTGGAGTATTTATTTGCATTTTGCATATTAGTTTACTTTACTTGCATCATAGATTGGCATTTCAATTTTACATTTAGCTTAGATCACATAGCTTAATTAGGAGGTATTGTAATCTTGCTAGATTAGCTTTACTTTCCTTATTCTTGTATTTGCATTATAGCTTAGTTCTTGCATCTCATCTTAGATTACTTTCATTTGCATTATCATTTGAATCTTCCATTCTATGGTGCACCTTGCAAGGGTCTCTCTTTAAGATTCATTTGAGAGCCACTATTCATATTATCTAGATTCTTGCATGTCATAGATAGGAAGCTATAAGTTGTTTCTTGAGATTTCCTTCTTCATGGATTCTTTCAAGTGTAATGGTTTATAGAAGTGTGTCACCTTTTGATCACACAATATCAAGGCATGATTCATGTTAGACAAAGAAAGAGTAGGTCTCATTGGAAGAATTCAAGTGTCATTTTACCTTTGATGTCAGAGAGAGAGAGAGAGAGAGAGAGAGAGAGAGAGAGAGAGAGAGAGAGAGATTCAAAATACTTGTTAAATAGAGCTTGTTTTACAAAGAGGAGTGTTATTCACAGGGGGAGCATTTTGTGATTTTCCATCAATGAGAAAGGTGGAAATTGATGGACATAGTGTAGTTATTGATGTCAAAGTATACAAGAATTTATCATAGGTTTAATTAACTTGATCCTAAGATGTAGATGATATAAAGGACAGATTCAAGTGTACTTGATAGCTCTCTTAATGTTATCGTTATTTTATGATATTAGGAGCTCTTGATCGTCTAGCACAGGTTTTGTTTTCTAGAAGTATGTGCACTCATTTGCACTATCATGTTATTTGGCTTTACATTCTACTGCAATAAAGAGTTATGTCTTTTAGTTTGGAAGTAAATTATAGTTTCATATAATGTATCAGATTTCTATTTTTCACAAGATGAGCTTCAATAGAGAGAAATATATATTTGACAAAATGTTTATTGTGCTAATTCATAGTATGTTTTGACATCATTAATGAATGTGCTAGAGTATTACACTATGTGTCAATTGAAGGAATCATGTAGAAGTGTATTAGAACCATCTAAGTTTGTTTTAAGTAATGCATATCGTGATTCCATTCCTAGAGTGATGTGTTGGCTTTTGAACTATGCCTATTACACATTTGGTTTAAAGTATGTGTGTGGCCCACTTGGAGGTGTTGTAAATAAGTTCTAGGTCAACTTATGATTGTACTTAATGTAGGAATTAATAAATAAAGTGTAATTGGATTCGTTCCAAAATGTATTATGATGTGAACATAACGAATAACCATGGCAAAAGTTGTGCAAGTTGTCTAGTCAATTTGTGTTCAAGTGTGTGGTTTGAAATGTAAATGTTATGCACACTACATGACTTTCTAAAGCTTATCAAATCAGGGAGATGTTGAAATTTCAAACTTGAAGGTTTGCGTGGCATATCTTTCATATACATAATTGAAATTGAGGTTGATGTCTCATCACCTAAGTTGGTGCTCGGTTCTTGGCTTAGGGCGTGGGTGCCTCCAAATTTGATTAGGGGATTGATGTATGCATCATATGTTATAATTCCTATGAGTTGGTACTTACAAAATATTATTTTTTCTTCACTTACTTTGTGAGATTGGATTTGCACAATAGATCCAAGCAACTATTCTCGTCATGGTATTTCTCTTCTGAGTTTCTACATATATCTAGTGTTCTCATGTGTTGGTGTGTAATTATGTTTATCAATTGTTTAGCACCATTAATAATAAAATAAGATCTAGTGAGGCTCCTAATATGAATTGTAATTTATGCTTATATTTAGCATATATTGATTAACCCCCCCCCCCCCCCGACTCTTAGTATACTTGTTTATCTAATAGTAAGACTCTTTAGTTTTCTCCAAATTTATTGCTAACTTTGAAATTGCATTTCTTTCTTTCCTATATGTTGGAGTTGGTTCACGGCATTAACATTCATCTTTGATAAAACTGTTGCCTAGGTGAAAAGAATGGCAATCTGAAGAAAGATGTCAAAGTAAATCCCAAGAATTATAGTTGTCTGATAATAATTGTTAGAGAACACAATAGAAATCTAGTTATTCCAATACATCTTAAAATAGCTTGTCTAACTAGACCAACAATCACATTATTCTACAAAACAAAGCCCAAATTAGCTTGTTTCCAATTTAGCTCATGGCAAAAAATAGCAAAACAATTTCTAAAAACAACAATCTATTATTTTCTAACAAAAAGGCAATCCCAAAATATATAGTTCATATTTTCTACTCTCGTATAGGTCTTGACCAGTTTCGTCTAAGTGGGTTGTCCTTAAATATCTTTTGTGACCTTCTTGTAAAGAATTTCAAATCCCTGCAAAACTTATTTTCCACAATAAAAAACAAAAAGACATCTCACTAAATAAACTTATTTTAATAAATAGTTTGCAATGTAAAATTTATGAGAATAGAACTTACATTTCAAAAATCACTTTTGATGTCCAAAGTTTGAAAAATCACTAATCCAAATTTAAATATAAGCCTGCATTTCCATTTATGATAAAACTCTTCCTATTTTAGCTTCAAAATTAACAATTTGTATCAACACCTACCTAGTATGTAACTCCAAACTTGGCCCACCACCTACTCGTTCAAAGAGTGGTTCAACCACAACAATTCAAAGAAGATCTTCCTCTTGGAAAATAATCTGTGCTTAAAATTATTCGTTTACACAAGTTCACATCATGGTGTGATAATGTATAAATATACATGTGATATTACATGTTTAGAGGTTTCTTTAAGAGGTTAGCGGATTGTTCATATCATGCATTCTTTTGAGGCATTTAATAACATGGTCCCACCACTCCCACTGATTAATGTTCAATTTTCTATTCAGATTTTTTATTTATTGATAAAACAAGATTCCATCTGGGTGACAAATTGCGTGTGTATTTCTAGAAGTTTGACTGTTTGGACAATTATAACCTCTAATAGAGTGGTGTGTGGGCCGCTTATAAATTAATTAATAATGTTTTTACAAACAAAAGATGGATAATATATTTTATAACATTCTCGAACATTCAAAAAGGCATATTGGATAGCATGGAACCCATGAAATCTAAGTGTCAAAGCTTAATTTTATATGTTTTTTTAAAACAAAAGTGAAAAGTTTAAATTAAGTTTTTTTATTAATAAATATTTGAAGGTATTTAGATTTCACGTGGATTCTTCTTTTTAATTTTTTTTTAAAATTTAGAATTTCAGGTTGAATAATAGATCTCACCATTCGTGACTTTTATTGAGGGAATCTTTTTATACAAAAGTAGGTGCTTTGACTATAACAATCATCATAAATGAGAGTGACAGATAATTAATTACATGTTAGAAAGTAGTTTTGATCATGTTTTAATGTATGTCTTTATTTTGACTTTGAGATTGATCTTATCAAGTTGAAGGTTGAAGGGTGGGTGTATTTACTCTAAGATTGATTTTCTTATGTCAAGAGTTGAGGTTTTTTTAAAAGACAATTGAATTAACTTTGCATATTTCATTGCATTTTTATTTTATTTTATAATTTTTATAAAATCTTTGTGTTAAGAAGTATAATTTATACTGTTAATCTATTAATCTAAATTAACATTGTATTTTATTATATCTAAATATTTATTTACTTTTCATGTTGAATGAGAATTTTTTACATATTTTGAAATATCTATTTATGTTAATTTAAATGCAACTCAAAATAGAATTAACATTGAATGGTAAAATTTGCATATTTATGTCAATTCCCTTCTAGTATTGGGCTCATTTTAATAGATAAGATAAGATCAATTTATTAATGTTTAACGGAAGACCAACAAGGGTCTATGGGACAAGAATCATACAACCAAAATAGCAAGAAACCAGTGGACCACCAAACAGTGGTTGGGGGAACATGCTAAAAGAACAAAGAACCAAAAAAGAAGAAGCAAAGAACAAATAACCACCAGGACAAGGACTAGGAGATCAACAATAGAATAGGTGAATAAAGTACTAATAGAATAAATTTAATAATTTTTTTAGTAGGAAATAGGAGATCAACAATCTAAAAATAATTTTGGGTCCCATGAATATTACAAATTGTAGGTACATTTTACCTCATGGAATACAAGAAGGGTTATTATATTACAATTTAAATTAATAGTCTAAACTAAATATTATAAATTTCACCCCTTAAACCCATCAATCATTTTCACCCTTGGGCCCTTACTTTTCCATAAGATTTTTTAAATTGGAAGGACTTTCCATGGTAACTAATGTGTTTTTCTATTATTTTCCAAGATTTGTCAAGCTTTTCTACAATATTTTAGTGATGTAAAAGACTTTCCAATAAAATCAATAGTTTATTTGAAAGAAAGAAAAGATTCGTAAATAGAAATTAATATATTTTTTTAAAAAATACCAAGATTTTACATCATTTTTGGAGGGATTTCTTAAAATTATCACCAAACAACTTAATACAAATACATATTAACACATGATACTCTTGTTCTATGTCTGGTTAATTCTTTGATCTTTATTCACCTATTTAATAATCCACTCGTACTTATCCCCATACATTTGACTATATCACATTTATAGTTCCACATGTTTTCATGTATTTTTAATTATCAACTTTTTATTGCACACATATTGTAAATTCTATCCCCACCTCACGATATGTAATTTCCTATCTTTAATATATCCCATAATGCTTGAGATGAATCTTAAGGGATGAAGATCAACTCCCATTTCAAATTTAAACACTCATCCTAATGAAAAATATATATTAGAGAGTAGGGCTATAAAGGTTTCAAAAGTCTACATTTTGTCAAGGAGATCCCATAGGTTATCAATCGTACACACTAAATCATCCCCTCAAAGCTTGAGTTCACAAAACAACAATTATTTGTTCACAGATTTCTTCCAATCTTTTTCATGTTTAGGATGAGTCTTTTTATACCAATCCAAGGTGTCTTTCAACAAGAAGGCCATAAAGTCTAATAACTTAATTTTGTCTTCCTCGACATCCTACCTTGCCCATAACGATTACAACAAGAAAACGTGTTTTGTGATCTATGTAGTGTCTTTTCCAAACACTAGTAACTTGATGGCTAACTCCATTGTTAACTCATCTATTTTAGGTTTCTAAAGTGATGGATTACTTGTTTTCTCATTTATGCTTTTTACTATAGAGGGCTTATGCTCTATGTCCCTTATCTCAAAATATTGTTCTCCGAGAATATATTTTCTTCTTGTTCTCTTGTCTCTTCTTTATGTAGTACTTCTTCGAGTGAACTCCTCCTACTCTTATACATGATAGGGGATAGATCTTGGTTTGTTGGTTGTGGTTCTCCATAGCACCTTTTCATCTTCTTATTTGTTAATGACATTTCATTAGTTAGTAAGCCTAACACTTCTCCCAAATTGAACACACTTTTATTCTCCCTTTCTATCCCTTCATTTCTTAATTTCTTTATACTTCTATTGACCAATTCCTCAAAATATTCCTCTTGAACAGACAAAAATTTCTTTGAAAGTTTTAATAAATTAAAAACATCTATCATCTACGTTGATTGTTATGTTCGATAGATCTTGTTTGATTATCAAACTTTTGGAGAGTTGTGGTAGGGACAGAGCCTCTATGCTACTAAGATATCTCACAACTTTTACATCTTCCATAATTGTTTATGCTCTTCTTCAAACTGATTAAAAGTTTTCATGCTTTTTACCCTTGTGAATTTGATTTCTCCGAGGTTTGTCATTCTCCCTCTCTATTTTTTTTCCTTTCTCTATTTAACAAATCCACTTTGGCACACCCAACAAGACGCTCATTAGCACATTTTCTCTTCCTTTTTGCATTTTCCAATGTTCTACAATGTTTCTCTTCCCTCTCAATATTTTGTCTATCTTCTTCTTTGTTTGGGCTTGCCATGGTTACTTTTTTTCTTAGGTCTATTTTCTCTCTAGTTTTTATTATCCCCTTTGGCCATGGGTGTGTTTGAATTGGGGTTGCATTATTCCTTTATTTTTCCTCATGTTTGTTATTAGGTGTCTTTTTTATGAGTCATCCTTTTGAAGATCTCCCCCCTCCCCCTTCAATCTTCATCCCTCTAGCGCCTAACTCTCTCATGAGGTAGACACCAAAGAGACAATGTCACAAGTTATCAAAAAATTTCCATCCTTTTCATTCTCTATTTGTTTGAGTTTATAAATTTTATTATATCCTTATCACCCTTTATATAACTTGACCATAGTCTTGCAAACGAAAGCAATGTTAGTAAAAAAAATAGTGGACAAAATAAAGTTCTAAACCCCAAGCTATTTATGTGTTCAGTTTATACCTATACTCAAATTATACAAAGGAAGCAAGGAGTTAATCCAGACAGAGTACTCAATTAATTGATAGAATTTTAAAGCATGTAGCATCCATACGCATAATAGAACTTTGATATATCAATATCATCATAGATCAATCATACACATTTATTGTATCTATATATCTCCTTATTCCATCTTCTATTGTATATACATTTCTCCTATTATCTCTATATTATCAATCCTTTCAATCCTCATTCTCCCTTTTGCTACACAAATATATGGTTGATGTAACATGACCCATCTATTCTACTCCTATCCTAAATGAAGGCTTTTAGCATGAAGTTCCACAAGCTTTTTGTGACAAAGTGCAATAGGATCTTCAATGACTACACCAACACTTGCCCATTTCTACCAACACCCATTAACAAACTAGGATCCCACATAAGTTTCACCATAGTGGGGTGAATATAAACCCCCCAAAAGACCCATCCATCTCCTTTGCCAACACCCACATCCTTTCCATCCACAATTTGAGATTAAAGTTAGAAATTTGTGTTCAACAGTCATAGAACCAACTACAAACTCCTCCCCTAAAACCCACCTCTTAGGAATCAAATCCTCCATCATGCACTCCCCCTTAGAGTTGTCTATACATTTCCTACCTGCACCATGCACCCTTGACATCAAAGCCATCACTAGACTAAACATTGCAACAAAATGCAGATCAATGAATCCAAAAACCCACTCATCCACAAAATAAATAAATAAGCCACCATCCTTACACCCTCACGATACCATCTATACCACTCTTATTATAATTTCTACTAGCAAAACTAACTAGATTATGATAAGAATATAAATAGACAATTGAATTTTACAAAACAATTAACACTTAATTCTTTACCATAATTCCTTACATGTATCTTTTCAATTTTATTTTTAAAATTATCAACCTAAGATTAACTTAATAATTTAAAGTAATGTGACCTTTTCATCATCATGGTGTCCAATCAAATAATATTTCATTATTTTACCACTAAACACAGACTCTCTATATCAGAAACGTCTACCCATCCAACTCTAAAGTAAACCGTACCTAAAAGAGACTTTAATTTTAAATAAAGGAAAGTAAATCATACCTAAAAGACACTTTTAACTTTTTAAAAAAGCTTTCCTTTTATCATTGAAGTTTTAGTTGGCTAACATCCGTTGCCTACTATTGATTAAGGTGCATACCCCCTTTGCCTCATGTTCCTTTTCATCTCTATATTACAACAGACCAATATAGTTATTATTTACCCTTAATTCTCTTTGTCAACCTTTATTAAACGAGCTTAAAAATTGATGGTCTATTCCTCAGCTTTTTCCAGTTATAGCTAGTAAAATAAATATCAACCTAGGGACCATTTATTTGACATAGATTTCAATGAAAAGTACATAGCTTTCATTTATTCATTTCAAGGAACTCTACGAGTCAATTTTGCACGAAGAGATTCGTTTGAATGTTTTGTATGTCATTCGTATTCCAAGGCATCAGTCTGACCACATTCTCGTACTATGTAAAACACTTTGATTTTTATGAAACATATCATTGGCACCGGACTGTTTTACACGAGCATGTCTACTGGAAAGTAGAATATATTATATTGATGGGATACAAAATTTCATGACATTTTTGGACCGACGTGTTTTTTCAGCTTTCCAAGCATAATTCTTGATGGGCGAGACGAAAGCGAAAGAAAGGAGAATGCAAATCATGATCGACGATAAAAGTATTGAGGATATAATGCAGTATTCCTTGTCTTGTCGTGAGGAAGCAATGAAGACGACATGCATGAAATCTTTGTGAAGTGATGGGAGAGAAATCATCTTCTTTTCCATGCATACACGCAGAGCCGCAAGAAACGACGTTGCGATTTAAAATTGGGCACGCAGCGGGATGGACCCACTCAAGATATCGTCATAGTCGTTGCTTTTCCAACTACCTCTGAACCAACAAACGAGGATTTTTCATAAGTGAGCAATAATTCATAATTAAAAATTAACTAGGTATAAAGTTTATCATTCAAAGTTTGCACTGGTGTACATTGAATTTTGAAAAATTAAAATTATATGAATGTTCACATAACAATTAGGTTTAAAGCATCTAAACAAAGAGCATTTAAAAGACAAGATAAGAAAGAGGACAGTAGTTGAGCATCCTAACTTTGCACTTCTCAAAATTCTATGTAAAATTTTTAAATTATTTACAATTTTTTACAGCAGCTTACTTGGCAAGTCCCTTGCTTATAACTAAGGTTTCAAGTCTGCATCGTCAATTGTGATGTCACATCAGCATATTTTTGACAAAGTGTCCAAAACAACCCAAAAAAAGTTTAAACCAATAATTATGCACTAAATCATATTTTATTAGTATGCTGATGTGTTATTTCATGATTCTTTGCTTTTTAAAACTCGATACATTTCATTCAATTATGGCTAGTCATCATCAGAAATAACAACTTTAAAGTCAAAACTATTAGCGCGATACTGTCAATAATATTGGGCATTAAATCAACAAATGTATATATTAAATCAACAAGTGCAATCACAAATATTGGAATGTACTCAACTACTAGATTATTTCTCCTATTTAAAAAATGAAATCAACAAGTATTATTCCGACTATTAGAAAGCACTCAACTGTTAGGTCGTCTCCCTAGAAAATGAAAAAAAAATGAAAAGTATATTAAGAAAAAAAAAGACTGCAAAGACAGCTTTTAATGTAGAATAACATTGCAATATTAATGATATTGGTGCCATTTTTCAGGAAGCTTGATTGTCAACAAAAAGTAAAATTACAATGACTAAATAAACAAATTACATGTGCAACAATGTAGGCTTCAAAAGTTGAGTTTCCTATAGATGATTTCCTAATGACTCCAAACCAAAACAAAGACAAAAGAATCAAACATTATCTACAATACTTCTTGTGCGCTTGCAACTCAAACATTGTTGTGTTGGTGAATTCAGGAATTAACATTGCTATAGATGACACATGGGCTACTTAAGAGTATCCATTGGTTATAGACAAGAATATCGGGTTCATGTTTATAAGATGGCAGCGACTTTCTTTGATTGGCACATATTTGCGAGTGGTGTCAATCTGTTTAATGACAAATCTCTATGAAAAGTGATCTCTCGTGAAAGTGATGCAAAGTACAACATACGAGAACATGCCTATCAAAAAACTCTGATCTTTTTCAGAATCAATTATCTTAATTATCTTGTTCAAAGGGCTAAAACATTGGATTTTCATTGTGGAGATCTAAGTTCAATTTCTCATAGTGACATCTAAAGTAGATTTTTAAGTTGTGACCTTTTGTCTTCCATAGTAAACTTCTAACATGGAGATGGTTTGTAAATAAAAGTAAATTTCTAAGTAGTGATTCTTAGTCTTCCAATTATTTCTAATGTGCTTGTTCGTAATAGCTTGTATTGGTCTAATGTTGGTGCTCCTATGAACAAGAAATTAGGTGGAGACCCAAGTTCAATCCCCATAATGACATCTAAAGTGGATTTCTAAATTGTGGGTGACTCGGGTCTTCCATAGTTAGCTTCTAACATGAAGGTGGTTTTATACATAAAAGTGAATTTCTAAGTAGCGAGTCTTGATCTTCCTTGGTCTATTTCTACATGTTTGCTCATAAGAAGCTTGTATTGGTTTAATGTTAGTGCCCGTGTGAGCAAAAAAAATTGGTGAAGACCCAAGTTCAATTCTCCATAGTGACATCTAAAGCGGATTTCTAAGTTGTGACTCTTGGTCTTCCAGAGTTGGCTTCTATCATGGAGGTGGTTTTGTAAATGGAAGTGGATTTCTAAGTAGTGACTCTTGGTCTTTCTTCCATTATTTGTAATGAGTTTGTTGTAAGGAGCTTATATTAGTTTAATGTTGGTGCTCGTATGAGCAAGAAATTTGTAGTCGATATTCAATTCAAAAAAAATCATTAACCTTATATACTACCTACCAACTAGTCCCAAAATGCGATCTTTAGGAAAAAGGTATATAAATTAATCTTTAACAAGAAAAAATCAGAAGTGGACTTTGCCAGATTTTGGAATTGCTGAAAGCATACGGTGGCCACAAGAAGTATCTAAAAATATGCTTCAACTAAATGTGGTCTGCTGAAATTAAAGGAATTTGGTTTATGCATAATGAACTGTTGAAAGTGTCTTTGAGGTTTCAAGGCAAATGCAACTAAGAATAAAAACAAAGAAGGTGGCCGTAACAACAACACTTATTCCCGGTGTGTGCCCATATGTTTCAAAGCGTTGTCATTTTTCAAGGAAATAGTTAACAGTCGTAAAGCCAGAGACTTACCTGTTTGAACACTTCATACAGTTGAGCAAGAGAGATTCGTTATAAATCAATATCTTGACACAATTGCTAATAACAAATTATCAACTGACAAGCTGTATAACACATTTATTTTCAAACACAAAAGGATCATATTTTCAATGTTAGTTTAGATAGACCAAGCTGAGATCCTCTCTCAGCAACAATGGCAAGTTAGAGACACCTTGTGCCTTTATCGTTACAACCAATATATTTCTGAATGAAGGCATATAAGATTTCCTTTGTAGTTCTAGTAAATAAATAGGTATATTAGTAAGGACACGTGATTGAAAAGTTTATGTTGAAAATTACAGTGCTGATAATCCATGTCCTTTGTGAAAAGAAGAGAAACTATCTTTATCTAATTCAAAAACTATGGCTTACTGTAGTCAGTAGAAAATCCAAAGTTTAGCTATCTTTCGCAGGTGATCGATCAACTCAATTAGGTGCATTGATTACCATAGTCTCCCATTCATATTAATTTTAATGTACTCTACATCTTTTTAAAAGCTATCAATACTAAAAGATTACTAGTTCCGGTGCTCTGCCTTCTTTGTAACTGAGAATTGATCAGTTAAACTCACATTGCCTGATATTGTTGGCATCTTGTGTATATCATACAAGGTGGGAAAACACTTACTGAAAACTTAAAACGGGAATTTTGCATGTAATCAACCTTCCAGAGGATAGATCAGCATTCTGTATGCTTTGAGTTGAAGATGCCTTCCAACTTGATTTCCCAGCATGTTCAAATAACATCTTTGCAAACATGATGATAACAGACTGGCACCATCACTTAAAGAACATAAACAATTAACAATTGTAGCCAAATTTGCATTTGCTATTGAAAGGGAGCAGCATAAAGTATGCCCTAAAGTTATGTCAATGAATTATAAATCTGTCACAGATGATAGACTTATGCTCAACATTATCCAGAGATGTGACATAAAAAATATAACGATAATGATATTCGAAGTTACCAGTATCTGATATTCTAATTTACCAGTATTGATACAGGGTTTGGATGTGGGAGTGGCCATTTATTTAGAACCCAGCTATGATACAACTTAGGTATAGTGCAAAAATATTTTAAATTAATAAATTTTACTAACAGCAATAAACAAAAATTACCTTAATATCAACATTTCTGTGAGTTTCTAGGACAGCAGAACATGGAGAGCAGTCTCAGAGATGATGAGAACTTTCCTCGATTTTGGAGATGGCTGGGTTACAGCAATTAAAAATTAATATTTTACATTCCTAAATACAATCAGATTTTCAAAAAAATAGCTTAAACAAAATAGACTAGATTTAAAGGTTTTCCAGTAAATTTTTAGTAAACTGCAAAAAAAATTTAGGTGCTTCGAAAATAAAAGTAGATTTTGGGTATAAAAATGTTAAATATTTTTTATCTAAAGATGCCCTGACATCCCACATCATCTTAAAAAGCAGGGGATGTCCCCGCAAGCATCTTCTTTTTTCAATGTTGTAGGGACAGCTCAAAATTATTATTTAAAAGGGGATGCACTAAGGGACACTGTCCCCATCCAAGGACAATTAGGTCACTTGGAGCATGGGGATTTTTGTTCCCTTGGAAGACAGCATAATATCAATGGGCCATGCATAAAAATAATAAAATAGACTGGTAAATAACAAAGCAAATCTTACAATTGCTAATACAGAACATTGAAAGAGTAATGACATATCATATATCAAACAGATTAATATTGTATCTTCATAAAAAGGAAAATATTCCATGGTTATTCAAATTCCATAAACACATGAATAAATCAGCTACTGCTTTTCATCAGAAGTATCCAGACCAGCAATTTTTTCATTACAATCAGAAGCAGTAGGGCTAGTAGTGGGTTAGATGTTATTCTTTTAAATGCTTCTATTCTTGTTATTTTATCCTTGTTTTGTTTTTCTTATTATGACTCTACAGTACCCAGAATAATAGAAGAACCCAACAAGCAAAAGTGCCAGAACCATACCAGTACGTCTACAAAGGGATCAAAGGCAGTAGCCAATAATGTATGTTATTAGCAGTGTCAGGAGGATTATTTCCCAAGCAACAGTTAATAGTAATTGTTCAAAACAAATAACTGACACTCCTAAACAGAAATGATTAGTAGTCTGCACAATGGAGATAGCTTGAATGGGTTGAAGGTGGCAGACTCTATGTAAAAAGTAAAAATCTTGATGCATGCACAGCTGAGCAGCTCCAAAAAATCAACAAGGCAGGCAGAATCTTGACTGTGAATATAAAAACTCAAAAAAAGCGCCAAATGCTGAGAGATGGGGACCAGGTGGGAGGGGTGACAGGGAGGGGTCAATGTCAAATATAACAGGGTATGAAGAACTTCAAAAGATCATTTCCAATGACCTAATCTCATTGTTAATCAGTTGATATAAAGAGATTCATAAAGAAGGGAGGAGGATTCATGAAGCTTAAGTCAACAGTTGAAGGATATGACACACTTGCAAAGAATTCTTCTGTAAAAGAGAATTCGCAAGGGTCAGAAATAAAAAATTACTTTGCCTTTCTGTGCCACTCTTGGCATGATCTTCATTTTGGATTATGCTGCATTCGAGCATTGGAAGAATAGCTCTGAATGGGGCAGGCAAAGCGTGTCCTTCAATGAGCCTAGAAAATAGTCAGAGGTGTGCTAAAAACATGGAAGCAAAGTCAGGACTATAAGATATTACTTATTAGTTTATAGTAACCAAGATTCTAGACCAGTAAATCTTAGATCTACGTAAAATATTTTATGAGGACTTAATCATTACAACGGCCCTTTCTTATCAGTATAGCTTGACATGCATCTTACTATATATCTTATGTTTTAATTGGCTTCAGTGGTTCAACCTAAATAATAAGCTATCTTCTTTGGACCATCAACAAAATTTTTAATAATATTATTAAAGTTGCATGAATTTAAATCAACAATTCACACTTAAAGCATCTACATAGCAAGTCATTTCATTCATGGATTAAGCAAGTGCAGATCACTCAACCACCCAAGTAGGGAAAGAACTATCACCATTGCAGACCTTCTGGGGAAGACTTGTTCATAAGGTTGGTGCCATTTACATTCTTGTCCACTCAATGCCTGCTAGAGGACCATACATGGCTTCAAAACTTCATATTACTCTGAATGCATGAGGATTCCCTTTGTATCTAATGAGCTCCATTGTCTTTAGTTAAGAAATAAAGAAGAAAAAAGAAAAGCCAAGCACTTGGCTCAACCTACACCACTAGCCAAAATTCCTCTAGCTATGCAAGTCCTCAAACCTCCCTCACATAGAAAATTGATGCACCAAACATACAACAAACCATAAGCACGAGGCCATAACATGATTATGGGAATTTGCAGATCATCCATGCCCAACCATTTGGATATATACAAGTCGAGTACAATTCTATAAAATGTGCCAAATGCATTATATGATGACCATGTCACAGGGCTTCTGTTACAAAACAGTGGGCCACACCCAGTAAGAAGGCAGTTTTGTAACTAGCATGAAGCAACATATACTTCCACAAGTTACAACGTACAAGCACATTCACTTCTGCTGTTCCCTTGCCAAAGGAAGTTGCTGTGTTGAAAGGCATTTATCAGAGTGGCTAGCAGGAGAGAATCTATCATTCTACAACACTTACTGAAGTTTTCTTTACAAACACTGTTAGCCTATGGTGACCTAGGCCTCCAGTCTGGGTCAAGATGGTTACAAATAAGTATAAAATCCCATTTCATATATCCACAAAAACAATTTGAAATTTAAGTTATTAATGAGAAACAAGTCAATTTTCTTTTGATATGATATAAAATAATTGCATTGTAAGATAGGTTGATTCTAAGTGATATCAGACCCTTGATTTAAATTTCAGATTTCATAACCAGTAGAGACTGAACCACACATTATTTCTTGTTTGCTATCATTGAGCATAAAACAATTATTAATGATGGCATATTAAGTAATGGACAAAATAACTAAAAATTTACAAACCTTGCTGCCAGCATGGCCCTATTTCTGATTCATGCAAAAAGCTGGTGCATTGTTTGTGCCATCACCAGTAATGGCAAAAACTTCACCAAACATTGTATGCAAGTGTTTCCCCAAAATGCGCTTGTCTAATGGAGATGATCTAGCCATAACCTGCAATCAATAGATTATTATCATCATTTTGTTGCTCCTCAAAATGTGCATTTCAAATATGATGCAGAACAATCCATTTGCATCTCATCTACTCATCCCCCAAAACCCAAAACCTCATTCAGCAAATGCCCTGGTTCTTCACACCCAAATCCTATGCCCTCTCCATTTCAAGGCTCAAAACACAAAACTACTGTATATGGCCTCAACAAGGATGCCCCAGAACACTAAATTTTCAACAAATCTTGTCTCTTCAAGTTCACAACCAAAACTCAAAAGGTTCATCATATCTCAGTAGTCACCACATGCAAACTGTACACAAAATTCATGCATATTCCACCAGAGTAAAAACACGGACAGGAAGAACTGGCATACTAAGATTCCCAGATAACCTTTTTTAGAAAATCAAAATACCTTATGCAGCAAGTCTCTATATACCCTCCATGCAAGGCTACACCTTACAGGCACATGACAAGCAGTCCTGCACATTTCCCCTTGTAATCTTTTTTAAATGCTCACCTCGTCCAAAAAAATCTTGCCAACCAATAGAAATCAAGAAAAACTCTTGTTAAATTATCTATTTTCAAATAAAATAGACAAACATAAGGCATGATAAAAGCACCAAGTCCATCCCATTTATGGGACTGCTTCGGTTAATCCCTCTCTCAACCCAAGAGTATTAAATTACCTATTTTCAAATAAAATAGACAAACATAAAGTGAACTTCGACAGGGCGACCAAGGGAAACCCAAGACCCCAGGTTGCATTTTAAGAGACAACAAGGGAAGGATTTTGGGGATTGAAGTCAGGAAATTGTTAGTGAGAACGAACAATGAAGCCGAGCTTAAAGCAGCTGGCTAGGGATTCTTTTGTGTGGTTAATTGGGCTTTAGGAGACCCAACCTAGAGGGAGACTCGATGGTAGCTATTAATGTGATTAGGCACCAAGATACACCATGGTGGAAGCTGCAAAAGTTTCTAACGCTGATATGGGAACATCTGCCCCAAATGGATGACTTCAAACTTTCCCACATTTTCCAAGATAAAAACAAAGAAGTGAACAAGTTCGCAAAAGAGTCAATTGACATGATGACGGAGGTCTCGAGGATGGATTTAGTTGGTTGTGATCTCCTGCATGAAGAGCTAGGATTGGACGAAAGGATGTCCAGAGTCAAGGCAATTAATTCTACAGTAAGAGCAATTAATGGGGGTGGATGTAGCAGCAATGGAGGCCATTACCTTCATAGAGAAGCCGAGGAGAGGCAACTTTGATGCAAGAGCATCTTGGGTCCTTGGCAATCCTGTGTCACCAAAAACATGTTTGTGTTTTCCTATGTTGCTTGGTTCCTGCTTTGACTGAGTTGGCTCGGTAGTTGCTCGGTTTTCTTTGTTACCCAAGTTGGTCGGTTATCTCTCTGGTGCTCGGTTAATTCCATGGCACTCAATGATGCTTGTCTGGCACTCGGTTATCCTTGCTTACCAAGTTGTTTGTTTTAGTTTCTTGTTGAGGCTGACTCGTGCATTTAATTATGGTCATGGATTTAATGCTAGTATCTATCATTGGGAAGCGTGTGGAAATAGATCTGGTCATTCCTTCCGTTGATGGTGGATCTAAAGGCCGACTTGTTCAGTAGCCTCTTGTATATATTGTAATCTTTGGTTGTAGTTTAGGAGTCAAGATTTTTGGATAGGAGATAGAAGTTAGAAGATTGAAGATAGTTTCAGATCCTTGCATGTTAGAGGACTTTTGAACTTGAATTGTAATATCTGGCCCAAACCAGGAAGGCCTTACAGCTCGACATGTATGAATCAGTTTGATGAAATAATAAGAAGTTGATCTGCATTCTCTCTCTCACTTGTGTGTTTGTTGCTTCCGCGTGTGATCTCTACAAGGTGGATCTGGTTAGGGTGTGCCTTTGGCCCCTCTCTGCATCCTCCCTTGCGTCAGGTGGTATCAGAGCTGAGGTGAGATCTAGATCCAGGTTTGCGAATTTAGGTTTGAGGGCTCCTTGTCAAACCCTAGTTGATTTGTTGCAAGGTAGCAGATTGCAATCTGGCCTGCAATTGCAAAGGGTTTCAAGATGGTTCGTGGGAGGCGAAATGCGGATCCAGGATTGGCAGACATGTTGAGACAACTTGTTGCTAGATTAGAAGTTGTCGAAACAGCCCAGCGAAGAGGAAGACATCTTGAAGATGTTAGTGATGATGAAATTGAGGAAGAACAAGGTGATGTAGAACTTGCACTGGCGATGGATCAAGGTGAGGAAAGATTGTTGAAGGCTTTGACAAATTTGAAGCCTACACCACATTTCAATCCTTCTAAGTATAGTGGAAAATTGGATTCGGATGAATTGGTGGACTGAATCACCGAGATGGAAAAGTACTTTGAATATGAAAATGTCCCTGAGGAAAAGAAGGTGAAAATTGCAAGCACAAAGTTGAAGAGTCATGCATCCTTGTGATGGGAACATTTGCAGTTGAACAAAAAAAGTAAAGGCAAAGACAAAATTAAGGTATGGAATAAGATGGTGAATAAGTTGAAAAGAAAGTTTTTACCTTGTGATTATCAGATTAACCTAGTTAGGCGAATGCAAAGTTTGAGACAGAAAGATAGCTCGATAAAATATTATACTGAAGAATTCTATAGATTAAATATCAGATCTAGACATGATGAAGATGATGTGGAAAGAATTGCTAGGTACCTGAATGGATTGAGAGTTTCCATCGAAGAAGAAATCAGTTTGGTTAAGTTGGAAAACATTGAAAAAGCTTATCAGTTTGCCTTGAAAGCTAAGGAGAAATTGAACAAAAGACATGAGCAAAAACAAAGAGGTAGAGGTGGTAGATTAGGAAGAGGAAGATCTTATGGTGAAAACAGTAGATCTGAACCAGAAAAGACAAATCTGGATAAAGGCAAGACCGAGTGGAAAGGTGAAAGTTCATCTAGAGGAAGAAGCAATAACTACCGAGGTGGTTATAATAGAGATGGTTTCCGATGAACTTGTTACAATTGTGGAGAAGAAGGACATAAATCATTTGAGTGTACACATGCAAGTAAGAAGGTCGATAGCAGTAGAAATGCTTTGGTGCAAGAAGAGTCACTGAATGAACCTGAGAAGGAAAAGAACTTGATGGTAAGGAGAGCACTTTGGAGTGAAAGTAATAAGGAAGATCCGGTAAGGAAAAGTTTGTTCAAGACCAAATGTAGAGTTTCTCATGAAGTATGGAAGGTAATCATTGATAGTGGAAGCTCGGAGAACTTGGCATCTAAGGAAATGGTTACAAAGTTGCAGTTGAAAAGGTTGGAACACCCGAAGCCCTATCAAATTTCATGGATCAAGGATGAGCATACACTCTTGGTAAGTGAACAATGTTATGTGAATTTGAAAATTGGAAAGTACTATGATAAGGTGTTATGTGATATCATGCCTATGGATTGTTGTCATGTTTTGTTGGGTAGACCTTGGCAATATGATAGACATGCTATATATGATGGAAGATTGCATAAATATACTATTTGGGCTGATGGGAGAAGACAAATCTTGTTACCTTTGATTGAAGAACCTGTTAGTAATGTTTGTACATCTGTGAAAGTTTGTTTGATAGAAGGAAGAAAGTTTGTTAAGGATTTGAAGAAGAATGATGTATGTTTTGTTGTGATTCCTAACAAACCGAGTAAGAAAATAGAGGATAGCATCCCTGAAGAGATTGAGTTACTCACCGAGTACAGTGAGATCATTTCTGATAATGTACCTGATGGTTTGCCACCGAAGAAAAGCATTGATCATTGCATGGATCTAATCCCTAGAACTAGTTTACCGATTAAGGCACCACATCGGTTGACACCTACCGAGAATCAAGAATTGAATCGACAGATTCAAAAATTGTTACAGAAAGGTTTGATCCGAGAAAGTTTGAGTCCTTGTTGTTGATATTTGTAGCATCTGTCAGATAAATAATATTGACTATATGATTATTATGAGAAAGTATTTATTATATATATTCATATATATCAATATATATAATAATTGATATTACTATATACATTGATATATATGTATATATAAAGTTAGATTATAATTATTCTCATAATAACTAAATAGTTAAATTGATAAAATAATAATAATAATAATTATTATTATTATTATGTAAATATTAGATAAATTAATATAATACTCAAGAGATATTATATATATATATATATATATATAATCATAATTGTCATTATACTAATTACAAAATAATGAATAGACATGTCCCATTAAGGGACATGTCTCTTCTTGGCTCATTCTCAATATAAATGCAAGAGATTATTGCATTTGGAAAACACATACAATGAGATAGTGCTATTACATTTTCAATGATCCTAAAACCTTAACATGGTATCAGAGCCAAGTTGCAAATGTAAGAGAGTAGTTTGTTGATGCTGAATGTGTGATTGTCTCAGAAAATACAGTCATGGTACGAGGACCATATCTCACAAATGCACCGTTGGATTTCGCTGAATTTTGGATATGTTGGTGATAAACAAATTTAGAAGAATCTCACCGAAGCAATTGGAGAGAAAATGTCAGGTTCAAAAGTTATGACCAACTGTGTATAGGTATATGCAAAAACAAATCTGTAAAAGAGCGAGGTTCCTTCTTTAAAAGCTTAACCACTTGAAGGGAGATCCGATCAAATTAAAAGTTTTCATAGTGTATAAGAACCTTTGGATATTCAAGACAATTCATGTGAATAATTATAGTAATGTTCAAGAATGACGACATCATTCTGTGAATTTGCATGATATTTTCTATATGGGCTCACCTTACAGAATGAAATACTTGAAATTTATAAAAGATAAGCATTTCATGTTTTATTAATGCACATAATTTTTGAGTTTATAATTCATGCTATACTATTGGTTAGTAAAATATTGTATGCTTCTATCATTGGTATTTTCGGTTGAGATAGTTTAGTGAGCTATTTGTAATCTCTCTCTGACATACCTTCAGGACAAAAGCACAAGATAATTACATTCAAGGGAGAAATAACTTGATGCCTGTAAATGAATTGTTGATTGAGAGGGAGTTCACTATTGAAGGTGAAACGCTTCTGAGGTAATCTTGATATAATTGATTATTATACTAATGACTCATGAATGTTTTTAATGGGCCTTCCCCCTATGTAAACCATGAGGAAGTGACGACTTCCAAATGATTATCACTTGTATTTGTTAAAGTTATTGTAAGGTGACGATCTTACAATAACTTAACCTTCTATTGTGATAGACATCTTGTGATGGCTAAAACCGATCATAGTAGATAGAACTTGTGGATAGAATCATCGATGGAGGCAATTCACACAAAAGCTTGTGGATAGAATTGCCAATGGAGGCAATCCACACCAAAGTTCGCGAGTTTGTGAATAGAATCGCCGATGGAGGCAATTCACATGAGAGCTTGTGGATAGAATCGCCGATGGAGGCAATCCACACCAAAGCTTGTCAATTTGTGAATAGAATCGTCGATGGAGACAATTCACATGAGAGCTTGTGGATAGAATCGCCGATGGAGACAATCCACACCAAATCTCGTGAGTTTGTGAATAGAATTGCTGATGGAGGCAATTCACACGAGAGCTTGTGGATAGAATCGCCGATGGAGGCAATCCACACCAAAGCTCGTGAGTTTGTGAATAGAATCGCCGATGGAGGTAATTTACACGAGAGCTTGTGGGTAGAATCGCCGATGGAGGCAATCCACACCAAAGCTCGTGAGTTTGTGGATAGAATCGCCAATGGAGGCAATCCACACGAGAGCTTGTGGATCGAATCGCCGATGGAGGCAATCCACATGAGACTTGTAGATAGAATCGCCGATGGAGGCAATCCACCTGAGAACTTGTGGATAGAATCGCCGATGGAGGCAATCCACATATTGAGACTATGTTTCTATTGACTACATCTTGAGGATGATGCCTTTATTGCTTACATCATATGATTGATGTTGCCAAGTGTCATAAGTGTTGACATTGGATTGATTTATCCTCCCTAGCTCAGAGGGAGTGTTGATATTTGTAGCATCAATCAAATAAATAATATTGACTATATAATTATTATGAGAAATTATTTATTATATATATTCATATATATCAATATATATAATAATTGATATTATCATATACATTGATATATATGTATATATAAAGTTAGATTATAATTATTCTCATAATAACTAAATAGTTAAATTGATAAAATAATAATAATAATTATTATTATTATGTAAATATTAGATAAATTAATATAATACACAAGAGATATTATATATATATATATATATATATATATAATCATAATTGCCATTATACTAATTACAAAATAATGAATAGACATGTCCCATGAAGGGACATGTCTCTTCTTGGCTCATTCTCAATATAAATGCAAAAGATTATTGCATTTGGAAAACACATACAATGAGATAGTGCTATTACATTTGCAATGATCCTAAAACCTTAACACTTGTGCAACATTTGTTGTATTGGCACCTAAGAAAAATGGAGAATGACGAATGTGTACGGATTGCAGAGCAATCAACAAGATAATAGTGAAATATAGGTTTCCTATACCGAGAATGGATGACATAATGGATAGTTTGACTGGAGCAAAATGTTTTACCAAGATTGATTTGAAAAGTGGGTATCATCAGATCAGAATCAAAGAAGGTGATGAGTGGAAGACTGCTTTTAAGACAAAAGAAAGTTTGTATGAGTGGTTGGTTATGCCTTTTGGTTTAACTAATGCACTGAGTACTTTTATGAGATTGATGAATGAAGTTTTGAAGAAATCCTTAAGTAAATTTGTGATTGTATACCCAGATGATATTTTGATATTCAGTAAGACCAGAGAAGAACATTTGTTGCATGTTAAACAAGTATTGCAAAGGTTGAAAGAAGAAAAGTTGCTGATAAATCTAAAAAAGTGTTCTTTCATGAAAGAGGAGATTGTGTATTTGGGATTTGTGATTTCAGCTGATGGTTTGAAAATAGATCCTGAAAAGGTTGAAGCTATTTTGAATTGGCCTACACTTGAGAATGCTAGTGAGGTAAGATCATTTCATGATTTGGCAAGTTTTTACCGAAAGTTCATTAGGAATTTCAGTTCAATTTGTAATGCTATGATTGAGACTATGAGAGGAGATAAAAGAGAATTCAAGTGGACACATGGAGCTGATAAAAGTTTTGAGATTCTGAAGCAAAAGGTTGTTGAATTGCTTGTGTTAGCATTGCCTGATTTCAATAAGGTATTTCAAGTGCAATGTGATGCAAGTGGTAGTGCAATAGGAGCATTGCGCTCCTGAAGGAGATTATGGGTGCCTCAAGGCTGGCGAGTAGGCCTTTTGACCTTGGATATCCCTGCCGGGCCTGAGGGCTTGGATATTATGGGTGCGGGGCTGGATGATGCTGAACCAAGTCGTTAGGACAGGCTTCTTGGGTTGCAGATTTTGTTGGCTTGTTTGACCGAGTATTAATGTAACTTTTGAAATTCGGGTTTGGCTCCCTTAATGCCACTTTGATATACATAAAAAGGCATAAGTTCAACAAAAATGAAATCGTTCTCCGTGATTGGTACAGCCTCCAGCAAAGACAGGCCCAAAAATCCCAGCACAAACATACTATGATTGATGTTTCAAAGAAAGCCTAGCTTGTAAAGCGAAACAGACTTCATAACCCCAAATTATTACTGTTAAAATGCTATATCAATAAAATTAGATTTAAAAAACACTGTGCTCCTTAAAATAAAAACGACATAGCTGAAGACAGAAATTGCATGCTTATTTTGGAAGCCAATCGAAAAAACGAAAGCAAGCAGACAGTTAATCAACGGGAAGTAAATTTGGTACCAGTTTGGATGCCCTCCGTTACTGCGTGTTTCGCATGTTCGCCCGGAAGAATCAATTTAACGGGTGTAAACAACTCGCAGAAAAGAGAGAGTGTCCCTCTTGCTAATTTCTCGAATGTGTCTTTACTGGGAGTTCATGATGGACCTGGCATTGTTGGAGATGCCGAATAATTTGTGCTAAACACTTTGCGGTCGTCATTCTGCAGATGAAGCCCCGAAATCCCACAAAATTGCAGACGAGGCCCCTAGTTTCGTTAAATCGAACATTACAAATTGCCAAACAAATAATAACCGATCAAACCATAATCCAGAAAAACATCCTCACAAAGCCCTAAAACTATCCAGAACGCAACAGCAGATTGTCACAGGGACGGTGCTCAAACATAACTCTACCCTAAGCATAAGCACTTACCCCATAGCTTAGAAAGCCGAAGCACGGTGAGGAGGAATCTATGCTTCGATGAAAATTTAATGGTTTTATTGAATGGGACATTTTCAGTTCCTGCTGTAGAATTTGATTAAAACTAATTTTTTTTTAATAAATCACAGATCATACTTCTTTTCTTGATTGATTAGAGTATAAATTTTAAATTTATAACAAGCACTTGCACCAATAGGAAGTGCAATTATGCCTGTAATAAAAATATAGTTTGATTTGTATATTAAAGGGTACTGTTGTAAAAGTTGTATTTATGTTCAAATGGCATTCCAGAGTAATTGTCAAATTCAACCATAACATATGTAGGTGGCTTAGGTGGTGCACTTTCTAGTTTGTAGACAATTTTTCGAATATACAGCAATGCTCCATTTACAAGACCTACCTCTACCCAGAGATTTGAGATCAACATCACCCTTGAATTATTACTGATTAATAATTCAATATCAAGCTCACCATTTGAATTATCTTCTATTGCATTAACGCTTACTACTTTTGTTGCTATGCTCTGTGCAATTGGACACTTCAATGAATATAACATTATCTTGTTATGATTATACACATTTTCATTTGTGGAGAACAAATGGATAGAATTTTGAAACTCATCATTTGTTGTAGCATTTAAATTGATAGGAGTTCTCATCATAAGCAATTTCTAGTCATCAATTTGTGGGTCTACATCTCTTAGATTTGTTAGAAGTTGACGAAATCTTTGTTGTTCGATGTTTTGCTCATCTTGTCTGGAAATTTTATCTAAAGTCACCATAGTTTTCAATTCCTCCCACAACAATTTTGCTCATCTTTTACTATCATATGCAGGCCTATCATTCACTAGAGGCAATTGACCCAAGTCTCCAACAAAAATCATAGATATACCTAAAAGATAACATAAAATAGACATAACTAAGTTATACAGTATTTCTATTGTGTTTAATAGTTAATTATTGAATAAAAAAATGACATATTATGGTAGTGGGTTCTAATAAAAGAGAAAATATACCTGCAAAGCTTTTGTCTGAACTTTGTGGAAATGCTTGCCTTAGTCAAGAATCTATGTTTTCCAACATAATCTGGCCAACGAAACTCATTTCATCAATCAAAATGTATTTGATATGTGTCATTTCTTCTTGGAAACTTGTAAGACGTGCTCCTTCTAGTTGAGAAAAATCTCTTATTGGAATTCTTAATTTTGAATGAATTGTAAAGACTCCAATATTGAACGCTGCAACTCCTGTCGGCGCTAGTAGAAGAAGGGGAGAAGGCCCTGACATTGCTGAATTTTGAAGGGCTTCATGAATGGCACCAATCAAATATGACTTTCCTGTTCCTGTCATTCCTTGAATTATCATGGACAAAGGTCCTCTATTTTCATTGCTATGGTAATGTGTCATAATTATGTCCATTGCCTTTTGTTGTTTATTGTTGAGGGTTGTATAGTTTATGCACTGTGGAATATCATCATAAATGAGACATCCATGTTCCTTCATATTTTTTATAAAATTGATTGCTCCCGTCATATACTCTTCACTCTGATATTCATTAGACTAATTTGTTCCGATATCAATCTCTTCTTCCCAACATATCTATTTCTGAAACTTGCATATTTTGACCATTATGAAGCCTAGATATGATTTCTCATTCATGCTCTATGGTATTTTCCACAATAGGTTCATCTTCTTCAATTTCTGAATTATTATTATTTTCACCTTCCTCTATAATTGTTTCTCTTTGCACATGCCAAGCATTATAATTGAATGAGTCCCACTTTTCTATAATGGAGTTAGTATCCTCACCGATATCCCTTTCTATGTCACGAAATGGTTTGTAGAGTAATAACTTTGAAAAACAAAACTCTTCCCATTTTTGCGAACCACGTGGACGAATGGATACAAACCTTGGAAAAACTCTGACAACAGCTGCTCTTTCCCTTGGCTCCCATTTGTTGTCTCTTTTTCTTTTAGGATTGTATATCCATGATTTGGCTGCATCAATTAATGTGATGCCTTCCATACAAAGAGGCCTTTGTTTATATCCTTCAATGAAAAATTTTGTTTGTTGATCATTGTCCTGCTCATAATTCAGAGTTACTGATTTGAAGACTTGTTGTGAGACATTCAGATTGACAAATCTTCTACTGCTTTCCATCAATGGAAGTTCTAATAACATGTGACAAGTTTCTTGAGCTCCAATGTCTCGTTCTATGACAGTTTATGTTAGAAGCCTTCTATATGCTTGTGCTGCTAGATCATCAGGGTTTTCCAAGTTTGAAAGACGCATCAACATTTGGTGATATGTTTCTGAGCTTTTCTCAGCTTTTGATGCATACTTTGCAATCTATTTTATTACTGCATGTTTGGACAAAATGGGTTGCCAATCTATATTTGCTCTCCATAATTGCAGTATGTGACGATTATGTGAATTCACTCTATCATCGTTTCTTGCTGGTTCAAAAATTTTTTCACCTGTTTCTATATCTTTGTATAATTTGGATCCCCTAAGCTTCAATGGCCAAGGAGCATTATATCTGTAAAATAAAAAGAAGAAATATCTATTATTACTTATTTAAGTAGATATGAAAATATGATATTGAAATATTAATTGGTATAATAATCACCTGCAAACCATCCTTCCTCATTTTTTTCGTAGGCATGCACCCTCTCTACAAATTGTGTGGTGTTCAACACAATTTAGAAGTTCTTCATACTCATTGTCAATATCCATCTCAGCAAGTTGTGTTGTATTTTTGAGACATGGATGTTGACCAAAATTTTGGAATGCCTACAATTGAAATAAGGATATTAAATATATCAATTTTATCATTTAATTTTTTTCTAAATTGTTTCATATATTAATGAGATATTTAATATAAAATGTTTATGAGCTCACCTGTATATTTCATTGATGTGGATCTTCTCTACGGTTCCATGCATGAATAGTGCGATTAAAATATTGCTCTGCAGCTCTTCGTTCCTCCTCATTTGACCAATCAATATTGTCCATATTGGGTGCACCATTGATCCATAAAAATCCATGCACATGTGGAGAACCCCTATGTTGCCACTCATACCTACACCAAAAGTCTTTGACATCCATTCCATTTTCTAGAATTTATTTTCTAAATATTGTATGTCTTAAGTGCATGTAATGTGCAACTATATGAGGATAGTTGATTACATTTTGTTATCGCCAATTTTGAGCTTCTCGTGCATTGTTTGGACATATTCCTGGCATGAGAGCATGAAGATCAAGCCAATGCATATCTTCTGCACTTAAGGTGAAAAATATTGTTGGGGTGCCAATTTGGTGAAACATGTCAGTCAATTCTGCACGACATTTAGTCCAGTATGACCTTGTTCCTCTTAATGTCGTTCCAAATCGCATTAACTTATCAGGTAGATGAGATTATGGCATCATTTCCATATGTTCATGTAATTCATTGCTAGTAATGGGCATGTCTTGGATATTTCTTTTCACAAACACAGCAGATGAATTTTGTGCACGGTGTCCCATTATCATATTCATCATAAAATATCTGAACCTTGGATGTTTACCAAACCTATGATCGCTCTATGCAACAAATGCTTGACAAATTCATGTAGATGCACACGCCTTATTCGTGGTTCTAACCAATCACATCTACCATCAAGAAATAAAGTTGGAAATGCCATGTCTATTAATCCCGACGTTACATACTCATTGATAGGAGAAGCACCAATACCAGGCCAATCAATCAATGTTGTTGGAGTTGTTTCGGGGTTATTAACCCATAATTGAATTAATTCCATTTCTCTTTGGGCATTTGGTGGTCTGGAAGCCATTGATGTAGTGTGATCTATTGTATTACCTTCATCTGTCTCCAAAATAGGACCAACATACGTGATTTCATTGGTATCTTAATCAAATTCCATTTGCACTTTGTTTAATTTACTGAAAATATTTTCATCAGTATTTCTTGGTAGGTCATTGAGAGCATTCTCATCAATGATAACATCTGAGTAAAATTTGTCATGCTCCATTTTGTATTTGAGTGCTTTGTAGACACAATCCCTATTGACGGTAAAATTATAATCTGTGCCATGTTGATTCCTTCTTCTCACAATAATAATAGGCAAATTATGTCTTGTGTGTGGCAAAATTTGTGAAATTTGTTGTACATTTTGAGGAAAACTTATTGTGTGCCCTTTATATTTATATTGACCACCTATTGCATGTGTCACTTGCAATATTGGGCTTACACGTGCAATCAACATTTCCTCTATCTGTGTCAATTTTGCTAGAATCTCTAGTTGTGGTCTAGGATCCATATTATTTGAAGATGACAACCTATGAATTCCTCTTTCTTGTCGACATCTATTGCATATAGGACCTTCAGAGCTTTGAGATACTTTGATTCCAATATACGATTCTTGACATACATAACACATCTTTGGGGTTCTAAAACTATCTAGTTGAATTCTGAATTGCATTTGGAATCTTTTAAAATCAGATTCAAGAGAACCATTAGGGTTTGTTATATTATCTACACCATCTTCAACACTTGCATTCATATCTAATGAATTCCCATGTTGCGGTGTTTCTGGAACATGATCCATTGAGATTGAATTTTCATTCTCACCATTCATCTGAATATTTCCATTTAAGTGAGGATTGGTTCTCTCACTTGGTTGGGAATCAACCTCTTGTCTTTCTTGTGCTTGAGAATTAGAGGTTTGATCAGTTATCCTTTGATGTAAATTTATTTGCACACTTGTTTCCTCTCTATTTTCAACTTCCATATGTTGTACAATTTGATTTTCCCTTCTTCTGGCATATCGTTCTCTATCAATTTCATTACGTCTTATTCTTTGTTCTTCTATTTGAGCATCTGCCATTTGTTCTCTTTTTTGCCTACGATATTGTCTACTATACTCTCTTTGATATTCTCTTATATGTAGTCTTCTTTGCTCCTCTGATTCAAAAGTTCATTTTGGCCAAACCATAGCTAATATTGAAAAAAACTTGAAGTCAATAGACTAAATAGATTTGCTTCCTTTAATAGATTACAATTTGGATTAACAAATGTTTAAACATTTACTTATCCGAAAGAGATGTAGTTTTAAATTGATTTCATAACACACATTCAAAAAAATGACAAACACAAAAAAGTGACAAACATTTGAAATATATATATTCACATAGACACGGTTACATAAGTTTTGAACCATTTATTTATTTGGTAACATGTGAGAAGTTTCTTGAACTTCAATGTGTCGTTTTATTACAGCTTCTGATAGAAGCCTTCTATATGTTGGTGCAGCTAAGGAAAGAACAAAGATGCAATCTCTATTTGTTCAAGTGACGTATGAAATCGTCACGTATAATTTTTGACTGTCCTAACTCATAATGCTTGTCGTAAAACAACTCTGTGATAAATGCTTCAAAGCTTCCTATTTTGCAAGCTTCTTTCTGTATGAAGCTTGCCATTTCTCTGGATGTGTTGACATCAGCATCATCAACAACATCTATATGCAGTGCTATTTTCTCAATGTCATTTACCATCTCGGTGAAATGGCCATGTATTTTGTTCATTACATTTTCGACAGGTGATTCTATGTAGCCATTTGAAGCTATAGAAATTGTAGGGCTTGATGGAGGTGGCCCATTTACAGTGTCTTGCGTGTCTGATATCTCTATAACAAAGTTTGGTTCGTTGCAATGCAAATCCATTTTATATCTAAAGAAAGTACAAGATTTAACATTATTTCACGTATAATAGCAATTTTATATTTCAAGATGAATTAAACAAATAATGAAATTTAACATTATTTTAAGTATAATAGCAAATTTATATTTCAAGATCAACTAAAGAAATAATGAAATTTAAAATTATTTCATCCAACTCACGTATTTGTAAATAAAAAAAGTTTTAGTCTATAATTTTTTATCTACTATTATGTAACTATATTAGTCTTATAAAATATACCATTGAGACAAAGTAAAAAATTAAGTGCTTTAATAATTTAGTAGTTTATTGTGAAAAAATATTTTAATTATTTTTGTACTCTAATATCGTAAACAAAAAAATATATATGTGAATAACTGTTATAGATAAATAATTCAAGTGTAAATATGTTACTAACCTGATAGATAGAGTAGTTGTTTCTGAATTTGATATCCAAAGAACTATTTTATCTGCATATAAATATTTCAAATAAATATTAAATATTGCAAGCTTAAAAACAAATTAAAGAAATGTTTTAAAACTCCAATTTAATGATCACAAAATTATAAACAACAAACATTATATAACAACTTCAAATGCTATCAAAACACAATATCAAAAATTGTATGTGATGAATTCCTAAATTAATATATTAATATTAAATATTTCAAATAAATTAATATATATTATGTAAATAAATATAACTTAAATATTAAATATTGCAAGCTTAAAATGTTGTAAATAAATATTAAGATGTTTAACCATAAATATAACATACCTTAAATAATTTTTAAAAATATTGATAAACCATACCACTAACACTAAATTAATATCATTAGTATATTAGGAAATTAATCTTTTTAATTAAACTATCAAATTATACTATAATAATAAATTTATTAATTATTTAAGAACTCTAAAATTGATAAGATTTAGATTATTTATTTACTTTCTTTATCAATTCTAATTTAAATGGTGAATATAAGTATTAAGTATCTTGTATAATGAAATATAACTTATTTTATAATATTGTAAACTTAAATAAAAATAATAATTATTTGTTCAACTTATGATCCTATTTGTCAAGTTAATGAAAAATTTCAAATACTAAATGAATTAAAATTTTGGACAAGATTTTAAAGAAACATTAAATAACGTGCTTTGGGAGGTCTCAAATGAATTGAAGAAACATACAACAAAATTATTTACTATATGAATTTGTGAAAAAATAAATTACTAAAATAAAAATGTATATTAAATTTTTTTTATTAAACTTATACAAATACTTAAATAAATCATCCTCACAAATATTTCAAAATTAAAATATACATTTTTCTTAGGTAGTGATTAGCTTACTAACCTCAGAAGTTTTTGATAAATAATTTTGGTATTGAAGAAAGATTTGCAATCATACCAAGAAATAGAAAATATATATTAATATAAAGTCCTCTAAATGTGACAACATTTAACATTTAGAGGATTTCATTAAATATGTTCAAAAACATATACAACTCAATTTAAATCTGTTGTAAATCAAACGAAAAATGCACAAATGTATTAAAAGATTTCACATAACTATTAATCATTGTTGACAACACTTCTGATAAAGATACATTGTACAAAATGTACTAAAAAAAGAAACTTTAAAATCTGAAACTCTAAAGGGAATGTGAAGGGCACTACCATTGTATTGTTCTTCCTACTAAAGCGATTGGAATGAATGATTTTAAATCAAATTTGCGAGAAAGGTAAGATGGTAGTTCACAAATGAAGAAATATTTGCAATGAAATAAAAGTACTCCCTAAATAGTAAATGGTTATGGAGATGGAACGATTTTCCATCGCTTTGAAGAAACCAACAATTGAGAGAGTCTAATAAACTAAACATATAATAATTTCATTGGACAATTATACTTTGCTCCTAGCTAACTACCACTCCAAAAGAATTCAATTCATTTAATATTTTAAAACTGATAGCAACATTTCATATTATCTATTTCACCCCTGACATTAACATTCATATAATGTATTTTTCAACTGACATCAACATTCATATTATAAAAGTAATTGCATTGTGAAAGAATACATGTAACTACATCCAAAAAATCCCACATAGAACCCAACTGCTTTACCAACCAAAGAGAAAGGAGAAAATACTTACAATGCCTACAGAAGCACTAGTTTTAACAATTTTGATTTCTTCTCTATATTAAATGCCAATAGTCTCAATTCTAGGCACTCAACTTTCAGCCTGCAGATATAATTTTCCAAATGCAAACATGAATTGCTACAGCATGAATAATTTCCCAAATTGCTATAGCACAAATACAAAGTAGAAAAAAAAATAACTGTGAAATTTCTTGCATAAAATAAAGAAAAAAACAAAACAGAGGCAGAGAAATTAAATAAAACAAAATGGAGGTAGTGATGACTTGTCACTCACCTTCATGATGATGTTGATGTCCAAGAGATTATCCAGCAATGCTTCTGCGCACGGTGCAATATAATAGAGTCTTAGTTCTAGGCACTCAACTTTCAGCCTGCAGATATAATTTTCCAAATGCAAACATGAATTGCTATAGCATGAATAATTTCCCAAATTGCTATAGCACAAATACAAAGTAGAAAAAAAAATAGCTGTGAAATTTCTTGCATAAAATAAAGAAAAAAGCAAAATGGAGACAGAGAAATTAAATAAAACAAAATGGAGGTAGTGATGACTTGTCACTCACCTTCGTGATGATGTTGATGTCCAGGAGATTATCTAGCAATGCTTCTGCGCACAGTGCAATATAATAGAACACAATAATACATTTATATTAAACTTCTCACCCCCTTTTCAAGATTTTTTATTAAATATCTTAGGGTTGAATGATGACACATCTAGTAGCAATTGCAGATTTATCAAAAATTCATAATTAACTTACATGCGCGTAAGCTAACTCACCTGCACGTAACTTAATTGCTGCATAATTGTAGGAAGTTTAATTGTTATGCTTTATTAAATGTTATGCATTTATTTAGGAGGATAAGGGAATGTTTTACTGTTACCTCCACGTAACTATTAAATTTTTATTGTTATGAATTTGTTACCTGCACGTAACTGATAAATTATTTATTACTATGAATTTTCAATTTTAATTAACGATGCAGATTTCATTGTTTCTCCAAGATTGCCGGTAATGTTTATATGTACACTGAACATCACTTGCCATCTATTGCCGCTATAGGGAACGCCTCTCGGCATAAATATAATTTGATTTGTATATTAAAGAGTACTATTGTAAAAGTTGTATTTATTAACAATGTAAACAAGTAATTTTCAAATATGATATTAAATTATAGTTTTATAAGTATATTAGAGATAAAAAATTAATTTTTGTAGATATCACTTTTTTTAATGATAATATTTATAATTTAAATAAAATGATTTTAAAATATGAAAATCTTAATGCAAATTATTTTGAAACTATGGATTCCACTCTAAACTATATGTGGAACAAAACATTCACTTGTCTAAATCACATACTTCATCTCTTCATAAGTGTTTCTGAAATCTATTTTCACCACTCTTATATGGTTGAGGCTTTTTAAGAGTCCTTTATATTAGTGTATTTATTTTTTGCTATTTGTAATTTAATGGATGAAAACTTTAAATTCTAAAACTTCAAAACATTCCAAACTATTTTTTTTTAGTTAAAATATAAAGAGTATTTGTACTCTTTGGTAGTATTTTTTATTTTTATTTGTAATTCTATAGATTGATAAAAATAATTTATTGTAAAAATGTAATATATTTAAAAGTAAGAAATATGTTTTGAAAATAGTTTTTTTTTAATAAAAGTTAATTTACTAAAATATTTAATATGTCAACATTCGGAGAACTTGAATTTAACATGTTTAAGAGAAAAAGTATTATTTTATGTCATGATTTTAAAAATGATGTTGATGTTCAATGTTCTAAGATTTTAAAAAATCTTTGTGCAGGGATACTTTTGAGTATCTCAGGAAGAAGCTAGGCGTTATGCCCCTTCCTAGTGTTTAGTAAATGTATCAATGTGTCAATTGATCCAGTGAATTGCATGCTTAATCAATTATGGATCAATACTTGGAGGCTTCCTCTCAGGGGGAGCAAAGTGTGTTAGTAAGGGGGAAGGGGGAGTTTGGCCCTTTGTCATTGTTGTCAAAGGGGGAGAAGAACAGTTGGAGAAGAGTGACATAGAACTTTGATGCTGATATCTTTTGATAGTTGTTTGTTTATTTATTGATGAATGTTGACATCAATGACAAAGATGGAGATTGTTAGAATGTGAAGTTGATGTTATTCTTGTTGTTTTCATTAATGGTTTTCATTGATGTCAACATATCATATACATAGAGATTGTTCATGCATGACTTGGTTATTTTGGTGTATCGGTAGAAGTTTGCAACGAAGGTTGTACTTTAAATATGTTTCCTTATTTTTGTTAGTGTTGGTCCTATCTAGTGTGCAACATATTGTGGATGTTTGTTTTGGTTCGATCCTATCTTGGATGTGTTCATTGTGCTTCAGTCTATGCATTTCAATTATAATGTGTAGATCATATATGTTGGTATTGAAGGTCTTAGAGATTGTGTAGCATGTTGATATGTGTGATGTATGTTGTATTGACTAAGTTGGACCATGTTTCATTCTTTACCACCGCGGGAATGCTTCGTTGTGACCTATTTCAAATCAGTTGAGGCCGACTTGATTGTTAGCATCAAGCAACATAAGAAGAGAGATAATCTCATTTTTTGAGGTGATGCTTTGATACGATTAATATGTGAAATGAATATGAATCTAACAAGGGAAGATCTATGTGTGAGTTGGTGCAATCAGTATCAAACTGTTATACAATCGATAATAGACTGGTATATCATTTTTGTATTGCAGAGTATCGGTGACAATGACTTCAATAGTGGATTCTACTTTCATTTCTTATATATTGGCAGTGAGCCCATTTGTATTGGTAGTGAGTCTATTTGTATTGGCATTTAGCCTTTCTTATTTCTAGGTAGTTAGCCCAACTAGCAGTGATCCAAACAATAGTGAGAAAACCGATAGTGAACCCTTGTAAAAATCACCTCAACCGGTGTCACCTTAATCGATGTTCATTTCACGAGAATTAGCTTCTCAATATTTTTTCCTAGTTTAGGTTTCCATGTGAATTATGGTGTTCATTGTGTTGATGGTTTTATGCTTTCATGTTATATCTATTATAAGTTCTTGATTGGTTTAATTACTTACTGGTTTAGTAAAAGTTTAAGAAATTAAATTTGTAAATAACTTATTCCCCCCCCACCTCAATTATTTGTCTTGTTCAATTGTTTGGAAATCCAACTAACTTCATTCTTGTAAGTCCAATCTTTGCATGTGTGGGCTTGTTCATCAAACAAGACCTAACACTACATGGAGGGAAAACAAAGATAACCATTCCAACTCCTTTTTCCTACAAGTCCAATCACTACATGGGTAGGTATTCCCCATAGGAAAGTCATATTTGCTCCATGACGAGCAAGTAAGAATATATACGATCTAGTACATTTATTTGCTACATGTGCATGTGTTGACTAGTCGCCACATGTACAGGATTACAAGGGAATCTCTAACTTAGTACAATCTAATAACACGATATGCAGTATATCAATATAAGAAAGTCATTGGCCAGAGGGTAACTACCCAAGACACACATACTACCATCCATCAACAAACCAATGCAAACACCAAGCAAGGACCAACAACACATGTGCAAGAAATCACTTTGGTTAGGAACCATCACCAACATGTGTGGCCCTGCAACATACTAGACCCAATTGAGGCTCAACTCAAGCTACACCAACAACCACTATCTCGCCAGTCCAATTGCTACATGAGTGAGCTTTCTCTCTTAACAAGACCAAACGCTTCATGGAGACAAGCAAAGAAGTCTGTGATCAAGTAAGTTCAATCACTACATGTGTGGGCATGTTTCAAAATAATATCCTATCACAACATGAGCGGGCATACTAAACCAATCCATAACTCTATAAGTTCCAATCGCCACATGGGTGGGCATATCTCACTGCAAGATCCTATCACTCCATGGTGAGATCACAAGACCTCAATCAACCTCAAAACATTTTCATAGATACTACTTCACCATTCTCCACAATCTATAAGCATAGATGCCATCATTTGGCCACTAAGGTTTAAGAACGCTAGTATGAAGGATACACATGAGATCAACATTATGAGAAAAGAAGTGCCCCAAAACCAACACAAGTACATTCCCAAATCCATTAGGCATCCAAACTCAATTACTACTATACAAGGTATGTTTTAACATTCATCACAACACAAGAAGTCATAAAACAAGGATTTTTCATGGTGTTGTTCAAATATCTCATAGAAAATTACATGAAGATCACACAACTTTTGGTCACATTTGATTGTGAATCTTTTAAATAGTATTTTACACAATGTAGGTACTAGCATCCACACAAAATACAAAATTTACCATTAAAGAAACTTAATCAATGCAATGGAACACTACCCCATCTTTGGTTATACACACCACCAATTACGTGTAATTAAAACAAATATGCATTTTAATCCAACTAATTTCAGTGAACAACAACAACCACAATATGGTACACTCTCCATGATATTCTCCCTTGCACATACTATCAAAGGTTTGTAGAAGGCATGATAGAAGTAAAAGTGACACAAAATAGGGCCAACTATCTCAAACATTTGGAATGGTCACTGTGAAATTGAGCAAAAGTAAACCCAAGTGGGTGAAGTTACCAAGTTCAATACTAAATCATAAAATGCGCACAATTCCAATAATAAATCAAGTGCGGTGAGTGTCAGAAGTAGATATATAGAAGAGTCTTGGTAACCAATCTGGCATAAGAAAATCCAAAATTCATTGTCATCCCACACAACACAAAGGAAAATCCATCAAATAACCAAAATAACTATCAATAAGAACTACATTTACATCACATTATGGCTAGTACGTCCAGTGACATTTAAGGGTGATGCAGGAGCATCCTGGGTGTAAGAGCAATCTTGCATCACCCAAAAAAAAAAATATTTCTATTTTTATATTCAATAAGGGCTATTTTGTGCAGAGCTGCTATTTATGGAAAGTTACTATTTTTGGTAATTTTCGTATGTGCTCAAAATGATCTGATTTCTTTCTTGGAGGTTCATTTTGGTCATATAAGTCTGCCAGTAAAGTTTCATTGCCAGATCAAGTGTATATTGGAAGATATTGAAGATTTTCGATATTGGCAGCAAGGTACAGAAACTTTGAACTCAGTTTTGAAGGCTTTAGAGGCCCCGGATGAGGTCAAAAATTTGGGTGATGAGAGCTTGCGCCGGTCAAGCTTGTAGAGCGCTTCGTGGCATTTTTGAAATGGGGTTATAATAGCCGATCAGGTCAACTGGTGATGACTTATGGTCTTCGGAAGTTGGGCCACCTGAAATAGCAGAAAATAATTTTCTTCAAAATTTCTGTTCGGGTTTCAAAGGTTATCTTGAGCCGACTATGATGTAATAAAATGTAAAATAAAATAATTCTAAGTTTGGTCAGCCTTATTGGCTAAAATTCTGGAACCTTCCCAAGCGGTGGAAAATTGCCTATATAAGGAAGGCTGTATTATTGTCTTAGGCAGTTCAGAATAGTTCTGGGTAGTAGATCTGGGTAATAGTTCGAGGCTTTGTCCTACAGAATATTGTAAGGGAATGCCCATGTGGCTTTGCATATTGTAATTCTGAAAGTTTGTAATTCCACATTTGTGGAGATAATAAAAAGCCAATTTTCTGTTCTTGCATATTGTTGTTGTTTCTCTATTTCTGTTATGTGTTTGTGGTATTAAGGGGAGCACCCTTCACCAAGTGGTATCAGTATAGGAGTTCCTGAGTGTGTAAATAGATCACGGACTGTGAGGTAGTTTGCACCAGGACTGTGGTTAGGGTTTCAGCGCGCATCACAAAATGCCTCCACGAAGGGAACGTGGTGGAAGAGCTGGTGTTGTAACACCTGAGGTTAGGGCACTGCAGAGACAAGTGCGAGCATTGCAAGAAGAGATTGGTAGAGGAATGAATCTTAATGTCAGAGATGAAAGCGAGGATGAAGCTGAAGAAGAATATCAAGAAGGAGAAGTCAAAATTGTGAACCAGGAGGAAGAAAGACTTTTTTGGGCCATTTCTAAGATTGGGAAAAGACCTAAGATTGAGGTTCCTACATTTTCTGGAAATCTTAACCCAGAAGAATTGATCGACTGGATTAATGAATGTGAGGAATATTTTGAGTATGAAGATGTTGAGGATCTTGATAGGGTCAAATTTGCGAAGGCCAGATTGAAAGGTCATGCGAAGATATGGTGGCAAGAGATTCAGTTGGAGCGAAATAGAAGGGGAAAGGAGAAAATCACGAGATGGGATCGGATGGTGGATAAATTGAAGCGACAGTTCATTCCTGTTAATTATGAGCTTGACCTACTGAAGAAAATGCAGAGTTTGAAGCAAGCAGGAAGATCTGTTCAGGAGTATACAGAGGAGTTCTATCGACTTCTCATCAGAACAGGCCATGCAGAAGCTGATAAGGAGAAAGTTGCCCGATACCTTAATGGGTTAAGGCCAAGAATTCAGGAGGAGCTGAATCTAGTTCGAATGAACAGCATTGAAGAGGCATACCAGTTTGCCCTAAAAGTAGAGGAAAAGCTGAACAAGAAGTTTGAGAGCAGACAAAATGGAAAAGGTCGTGGTGGACGATCTGGTGGACGGTCATATGGTGGCCGAAATGAAGATCCGAAAAAGAAGGATGAGGCCAGTGGCAGTCAGAATCAACAAGGAAATAATTCCAATCGCTTCCAGGATCAGAATAATAGAGATCAGAGAGGAAGAGGAAGAGGACAAGGATCTGGAAGAGGTGGCTTCCGTGGAACATGTTTTCACTGTGGAGAAGAAGGTCATAGGGCATTTGAATGTCCTCAGCGCCAAGGCAGAACAGACAGGAGAAATGAAGGCCAGGCTAGAGTTGCACATGTAGATGAAGATGCCAGATCATCAAATTCTGAAGATGCTGAAAGAGGAGAAACGTTGATTAACAAAAGAGTCCTGTTGAGTGGTGAGAATGAACCTGAGCAAAGGAGGAGCCTATTTCGCACCAGGTGCAAGTGTGAAGGTAAATGTTGTGATGTGATTATTGATAGTGGAAGCACTGACAATTTGGTGTCAGAAGAGATGGTGACAAAGTTGAAGCTCAAGAGACAGAAACACCCACATCCATATTGGATTGCCTGGGTACAGGATGACCACAAGGTCATGGTCAATGAACAATGCCTGGTGAAGTTCAAGATTGGCGGATACCAAGATGAGGTATTGTGTGATATCATATCTATGGATGCATGTCATATGTTATTGGGTAGACCATGGCAGTTTGACAGATGTGCTGTACATGATGGTCATGCGAATACCTATTCCTTGACAAAGGATGGAGTGCGACATAAGCTAAAACCATTGAAGGAGACTGAAGAAAAGGTATGTGGTAATGCAAGGATAACTTTTGTTGATGGAAGAAATTTCCTAGATGGTATGAGGCATGAGCACGTATGTTTTGCTTTAATTCCAAAAGCTGGTAAAGAGGAAGTAGAAGATGTTCCTGTAGAAGTTGCAGATTTGTTGAATGAGTTTCAGGATATTGTATCCGATAATGTGCCTGATGGATTACCACCAGTCAGAAAGATCAGTCATCAGATGGACTTGATCCCAGGAGCGAGTTTGCCGAATAAGGCAGCACACAGAATGACACCTGCAGAAAGTGAGGAGTTGAACAGACAAGTACATGAACTGTTACAGAAAGGATTGATCCGTGAGAGTCTGAGTCTTTGTGCTGTACCAGCGGTATTAGCACCAAAGAAGAATGGAGAATGGAGGATGTGTACAGATTCTAGGGTAATAAACAAGATCACAATCAAGTACAAGTTTCCATTGCCACGAATGGATGATATTATGGACTGTTTGAGTGGAGCTATGTATTTCTCAAAGATAGATCTAAAGAGTGGATATCATCAGATTTAGATCAGAGAAGGGGATGAATGGAAGACTGCCTTCAAGAAAAAGGAAGGACTATATGAGTGGTTAGTCATGCCTTTTGGGCTAACCAATGCACCGAGCACTTTCATGCGGCTCATGAACGAGGTTCTGAAAGAATTTCTGGGTAAGTTTGTCATTGTTTACCTAGATGATATTTTGATCTTTAGTAAGACATTGGATGAGCATATGATGCATATTCGTATGGTATTTGAGAAGTTGAGAGAAGAGAAATTATTGATTAATTTGAAAAAGTGCAGTTTTGTGAAGAAAGAGTTGGTGTATTTGGGGTTTGTAGTTTCAGGAGAAGGTCTAAAAATGGACCCAGAGAAGGTACAGGCTATCCTTGAATGGCCTACTCCAAGGAGTGCTATTGAGGTAAGATCTTTTCATGGTCTAGCTAGCTTTTATAGAAAGTTTATCAAAAATTTTAGCAATATTTGTGGACCCTTGACTAAAACAATGAGAGGGGATAGAAAAGAGTTTAAGTGGACTAATGGGGCGGAAAAAAGTTTTCAATTGTTGAAACAAAAAGTTATAGAACAACCTATTTTAGCACTTCCAGATTTTAATAAGGTGTTTCAAGTAGATTGTGATGCTAGTGGTACTGCAATAGGAGCTGTTATGAGCCAAGAAGGTAAACCTGTTGCTTATTTCAATGAGAAGTTAAATGATGCCAAGAGGAAATATTATGTTTATGATCAAGAATTTTATGCTATAGTTCAGGCATTAAAGAAGTGGAGACATTATCTACTTCCTAAGGAGTTTGTTTTGTATACTGATCATCAAGCTTTGCAATATTTGAATAGTCAAAGAAAATTGAATCAAAGGCATTTGAAATGGGTTGAGTTTTTGCAGAGTTATACATTTGTTTTGAAACACAGGAGTGGAAAGTCTAATAGGGTTGCAGATGCTCTTAGCAGAAGGCAACTATTGCTGACAGAAATGCAGATTGAAGTGGTTGGGTTCAAGGAACTCAAGAATTTGTATCCAGAGGATCCTGATTTTGGTGAAGCTTGGAAAGCTTGTACAGAACCTGTTACTCTAGATAGGATGAAATGGTTGTATTTCATCATCTAGGATGATATGCTATTCAGAGGGAGTCAGTTGTGCATTCCACGAAGTTCTATGAGGGAGAATCTCATCAAGGAGAAGCATAGCGGAGGATTGGCTGGACATTTTGGTCGTGATAAAACCCTTGGTTTGGTTGGTGAGAATTATTATTGGCCACAGTTGCAGCAAGATGTGAAGAAGTTTGTACAGAGTTGCAAAGTATGTCAGATGGTGAAAGGAGTGAAGCAGAATATAGGGTTGTATCAGCCATTACAAGTACTAAAGAAGCCTTGGGAGGATATCAGCATGGACTTTGTTCTTGGTTTACCGAGGACTCAGCGGGGACATGATTCAATTTTTGTGGTGGTTGACAGATTTTCAAAGATGACACATTTCATTCCCTGCAAGAAGACTAATGATGTTGTTCATGTAGCAGAATTGTTTTTCAGAGAAGTAGTGAGACTTCATGGTTTGCCAAAGACCATAGTTTCAGATTGGGACACTAAGTTTGTTGGATATTTCTGGCGTACATTGTGGAAGAAGTTGAAGACAGATTTGAAGTTCAGTTCATCACATCATCCACAAACTGATGGACAGACAGAGGTGGTGAATAGGAGTTTGAGAAATTTGCTGAGATGTTTGGTTGGAGATAAGCCAACAGGATGGGATTTGATTTTACCACAGGTAGAATTTGCATACAATAATTCTGTCAACAGGAGCACTGGTAAATCACCATTCCAGATTGTATATGGAAGTAGTCCAAGAAATGCATCTGAATTGAGGAAGATAGATAAAGGAGAAATAAGTAGTGCTGAAGCTGAGGATTTTGCAGAACACTTGAAGAACATCCATGGGGAGGTGAGGAAGCATATTACCAAGATGAACGCATAGTATAAGGCTAAGGCAGATGAGAAAATGAGGTATAAGGAATTTCAGGCTGGTGATGAAGTCATGGTTCATTTGCAGAAGGAGCAGTGTCCAGTTGGTACATATAACAAGCTGAAAATGAAGAAGTTTGGACCATGTAGGATACTGAAGAAACATGATTCAGGAAACGCATATGAGGTAGAATTGCCTACTGAGCTAAATATTTCACCAGTGTTTAACATTTCGGATCTGACAGAGTATCATGAAAGAGGTGTTGAAGATGAGATCACAGCAGCACAGTGGAGTATTCCAGCAACTAGTTCAGATACTAAGGAGATCGAAGATATACTGGACAGTCGTGTTGGCAGAAGCACAAGGAACATGACATATGAAGAATATCTGGTCAAGTGGAAAGGATGACCTGTTGAAGATTCATCATGGCTGACAAAGGAGGAGGTTAGCCGTCTTGGTTTTCCTCTGCACACCTGAGTTGTGACAGGGTCACTTCTCAAATTACCCTAGGTGTCTGATGCAGGAGCATCCTGGGTGTAAGAGCAATCTTGCATCACCCAAAAAAAATAAAAAATTCTATTTTTATATTCAATAAGGGCTATTTTGTGCAGAGCTGCTATTTATGGAAAGTTACTATTTTTGGTAATTTTCTTATGTGCTCAGAATGATCTGATTTCTTTCTTGGAGGTTCATTTGGTCATATAAGTCTGCCAGTAAAGTTTCATTGCCAGATCAAGTGTATATTGGAAGATATTGAAGATTTTCGGTATTGGCAGCAGGGTATAGAAACTTTGAACTCAGTTTTGAAGGCTTTAGAGGCCCCGGATGAGGTCAAAAATTTGGGTGACAGGCGCTTGCGCCAGTCAAGCTTGTAGAGCGCTTCGTGGCATTTTCGAAATGGGGTTATAATAGCCGATCGGGTCAACTGGTGATGACTTATGGTCTTCGGAAGTTGGGCCACCTGAAATGGCAGAAAATAATTTTCTTCAAAATTTCTATTCGGGTTTCAAAGGTTATCTTGAGCCGACTATGATGTAATAAAATGTAAAATAAAATAATTCTAAGTTTGGTCGGCCTTATTGGCTAAAATTCTGGAACCTTCCCAGGCGGTGGAAAATTGCCTATATAAGGAAGGCTGTATTATTGTCTTAGGCAGTTCAGAATAGTTCTGGGTAGTAGATTTGGGTAATAGTTCAAGGCTTTGTCCTACATAATATTGTAAGGGAATGCCCATGTGGCTTTGCATATTGTAATTCTGAAAGTTTGTAATTCCACATTTGTGGAGATAATAAGAAGCCAATTTTCTGTTCTTGCATATTGTTGTTATTTCTCTATTTCTGTTATGTGTTTGTGGTATTAAGGGGAGCACCCTTCACCAAAGGGAGTAACCACTACAACACCTAGGAATGCAAAAATCCTGATAATGTTAGAGCGAAAACTCATACAAATTGAACAATGATATATTTACAATGCCAATCATATACTTGATCCAATGTCAAATCCATACAACTATGCACTCACTTTGGTTTATAGCCAATTATAATTCTCATGCATTACAATTTATTCCATTATACCAGGTATACCTGCAGGGAAGATTCTTAACATACCTATAAGGTCATCATACAATGCACAATACAAATCATAAGGGATTCATATTCACCCAATATAAGGAATTTATCCTACCTTCACAAGCATATTTTACCCACTTACTTAATAGAGATAAATTGTCCACACAACTCCCACACGAGATCCACATAGGGCAGATAACAACAATGCAAACTTGGGGACATACATTGTTGACCCAAGTGATTCTATCATGATGAATTTACACCACTAACTTGCAAAATATTACCTCTTGATATATACAAGGATGCACCTTGCAGATTTCTATGTAATAATTACCATGTTGTCAACATATAAAATCATCATAAGTCAATTTTATTAATCTCATACTCAGAGCTTAATGACCCATCAGGAGCCAATTCAATAAGAACTCAAACAAAACAAAGGTCTCAATTAGTCACCTAATCTCAAAAGGGAATAAAATCCCAAGGGCCACTTAATGACCAATATGCATACAAGATAAGCAAGGATCAACTTCGAGGAGACCGTCACAACAAGGAACCTCCTCAACACATAAGAGGATCAAAAAAACATTTAACAACAAGATGTTTACCAATTCACAAAGCAAGAATAATGGGAACAATTACATCGGAGCCCCTAGCATATAAATATGGACTTTGATACCAAATGTAATGTCCCTTTAAGGAACCCTCATAATGAAGGGGTCAAATAAGCACTAACATTTTTTTTGAAACATCAACATAACCATTAAGAACATAAGTGTATCATCAATAACATTACATAAGCAATTACAAAAAAAACAATAACAATGCATGATTACGCTCAAGCAGAAGATTCTTAAGCACTTCCAAGGGTTCCATGACAACTCCAACGCCAATAAGAACAAACATTCACATTATCAAGGCACCTTGTGAGAGCCCAAAAAACATCCACAAACCTCATGGAATAGGACTGGACCATTGTCCACGGTTAGAAATCGAGGAGACAAGCTCAACATAGTCAATCACTAGGTTCATTTTTAAACCAAATTGAAAAAGTGAGTTAAACTATATCAAATGACATGAAAAATTAAAATATGAGTACATGAAAATGATCACAAGAACATAAGGAACACTAATCCAAGGTCCATATTTGCACAAACCCAAGGGAATTGTTCTCTATTACAAATACACATAAATGGAGAAGGTCATTAGAACAAATGTGCAAGACATTTGAACATATGCACAAGAATGGAAAATATATGTGCAGGGGCAGCAAATGAATACGCAAGACTACCCAAAAAGGTCAATTTTACATAATTTTAAGTGTTGACTTCAACGTACGCGCTATTAATGTACAACTCCACATTAGAGAGTACTAGATACATGAAATCAAGGTCAATTACACTCGATTTGATCAATATAAATTCTATAAATAGTTACATTAACTGGAAGTACAAACAAGAGAACATAAGTGCAAGTATACATAACATAGAACCATAAAATCATGAAGGGGGGTATAATATAGTCTGGGACTGCTTGAATTCCCGCTCACTAGTCCCCAACGATGAATGGTCATGCCACCCAACCACAAGGTACCCTCTAGCACTCCCCACCATGCTTGTAGAGTGAACCATATGGCTCAAGCATGCACATACACACCAATCATGCAGGAATGCTTACAATGCAATTAAAAACCAGTAAACTTGAAGGCACAATTGAACACATCATATAAAAATCCCAAGGTCACATCATAGGCATGAGGATATAAGGACATACGAATACTTAAGACCATGCAATGCTTAACTCAACAAGAAGTCCACTCCACATGAGGGCATCTTGGGAACACAATGAAGCATCATAGATCAAGTACACAACTCATCCATACAAGAAATCCATCACCGTAATAAGAAGACCACTCACATGAGGACAACACGATAATGCAATGAAAGACCAATAAAACTCACATTTGGAATCCATCTATAAGCAACACATATTTATGCCATGACTCATATCATCACCATACCACATATCCAAGGCTAGATCCCATAAACATCCCAAATTTCTCAAAACATTATGAACTCACACTTAGAATAATTACACTGAGAGGCGTAGCTATACAATGGCAGCGAAAATGAGAATACCAGCATGAGAATATGCCATCATAGATTCCTTGTAAATAAAAACTATTATTCTAAATAACAAATTAAAAATTAGCTGGCTGAAATTATGTTGGCATAACTGATAAAAAAACAATTCCAGAGAATTTCTAAAAAACAATTCCAGACAAAAAAAAGAAGTGGTTCAGATTCTTGGCAGTTACGCATCATTACGTGGAGACTAACTTGGAAGAGGAAGAGACGTGAATGCGAAGAGTCAAGTTTTTCACAATAAAAGCTCGCTCGAAGAGAACTAAATGTCCAAGAGAGTAGGCCAAAGACAAGAAGCTTAAAGTTGTTTAAGTCGAATGAATGTTCTTTCTGTATATACGATTTGTGAATTCTTGGGTTAGTGTATCTATGTCTCATCGATTCTCTAGAGTTCTGATAACACTGTGAATGAATTTCAGAAAAAAAGCTAGGCGATTTTGGTCGAAGCGCACTTCACATGTTTTGATTTCAAAGTTTGCGAAGCCCAGAATTAGAATGCCCAAAATTTTTTGTGTACTAAGAGATGGAATCAGATAGTAGGAAGCTAGGGCTGTTGATAGAGGCCGCTACAAGTTCTCCTACAAAAGAACTTGATCCTCATCGCATTCAATCCATCAAGAATTTAGTGTGCTCTTCGGACTCAAATGTCAATGCCGCAGTTCGCTTTCTCATGGATAGAATGAATAAAAACCATTCCCAGGTATTCTTTTTATTTAGTTATATTCCATGCATTTTTGTAATATGTTTTGGGTTGCTCTCTCAAACCCTGAAATTCTTTAATGATTTTGGGGCTCATGTCAGGAATTATCTTGTTTATTAGAGATTTCATGGTATGAAAAGAAGAGAAGCCTGATGCACCAATAGGAGTAGAACATGGGTTTATATTATTATTGTTGTCTACACTTTTGAGAAAAGAAAGTCCAATGCTTTAATAATGTAGGATCAATCTTATTGTTTGCAATCTTCATGGTATGATAGAACTCTAATTTGTTAGTGGGGTCTGACGTGCATTTGGTTTTCACTGCACCGTCCATTTCGCACTTATCGTTTAGAAGATTCCCGTGTTTTGATGACTGCATTTGTCCCGAATCATGGTGTTGTTTCATTTTCATTTTTGTATTGTATTGTCATTGAGCTCTTGGTCAATAGATGATGCAGGGGGAATTTCTCCAATATTGACAGCTACAGATGGTTGTACATTAGTAGCGGATATTAATGAAGGGGTTTGAATAACATTCATAGCTGGTACAAAAGGAAGGGTTCGCGTTTCTTCATTAACTGGTGTTATCAATGGAGGAGTTTGGGTTTCTGCATTAATTGATGTTGTCAATGGAGGAGTTTGGGTTTCGACAGTAAGGGAGGCTGCCATTGCAAAATATTATTGCTAAAGACGGATGCTCGATATTGTTTAACATTACAACTTGTCGATGGAGATTTTATAAATTACTGATGTCTTGATGGCATTACAGTAGACTCTTCGCTGTTTTCTTGAATGATTCTCATAATTATGAGTTCAAATTGGAATATCTTATTTACAGATAGTGGTTGGTTTTTGGTTTTAAATCTGGCAGAGCAGATTTGAGAACACTTACCAACGCGCGTCTCATCTGATGTCGCTCATATTACAGTTTTAAACTATGCTCAACTTTTCCACAAAATTTATTTTGTTCGGAGGAGTAATTTATTTATTTTAATTACGCCGAGAGGCGTTCCTTAAAATAAATAGTGTTCCATTTTAAATTGTTGATAATAGTTTTAATTTAATTATTTAAATTTAAATTTATTTTAATTTAAGTTTTGAATTTTACTATCCACTTTTATATGAGATGTAAGAATGAGATGTATGAAGATATGATTCATAACAAAGATGACATCTAATATAATTGTTTCTATTTTAATATTTTTTTATCTATTTATTTTTCAACAAATAAAATGTTGATTTTTTTATTTTCTAATATGTGAGGTGTAAGTATGACAGATAATTTCTACCAGTAAATCAAAGATAAGATAGAATATAATTGTTGCTACTTTTTTCCTCATTTCTAAATGAATTTATAATATATTTAAATATAATATAAGATTGTTACTTTTATTTTCCAATAAATATAAGGTTTCTAATTTCATTCATGAGATATAGGATCCATCACTTAAATCAAAAGATAAGATCCAATATAATTGTTTCTATTTTAATTTTCTTTATTTCTACAATATTATATGAGAGAAGGTTGTTATTTTCATTTCCCAAATGATGGATAGGACCCACCACTAAAATCAAAGCTAAAATACAATACAATTATTTTGATTTGAATTTTCTTTCTTTCTATATGACTATATAATATAATAATAAAATATAGTAAAATGTTTTCATTTTTTTAAAAATTAGCTTGAGAAACTTTGAACTATATAATTTTCTCAATGCTTATGAATTTTATTTTGGTGTGAATACAAGCAAAAACTATAACAAAATATGTATGAAAGGAAGCATAGTTATACATCTTATTATAATAGAAATGTCTCCACCTAAACTCTAACCCTAACCATAATTTCAACCATGATGTAAACCTTAAATCTAACCGTAATACTAATCATACTCCTAATTGTAAACCCTCAATGCTGATCCTAACCCTAAATTCTAAGTCTAACAATAATACTAATTATGATGTAGACTAACCCTAAACATAATCATAATTATAATTATATTCCTAAACCCTAACCCTAATCCTAACCCCAAACCTTAACCCTAATAAAAATATTACTCAAACCATGACACTAACCATAATGTAAACCCTAACCCTAATGATAATCCTAATCCTAAAACCTATTCTTAATTATAACATTATATTCTTAACCTTAACCCTAACTATAATTATTAACCCTAAACCAAATCCTAACTCCAATTATAATAGTAACCATGAAGTAAACCCTTAACCTAACAATAATCATAACCATAATCCTAAGCCTAAACCATAAATTCTAATGCTAATCCAAACCCTAAACCATAACCCAACCATCCTAAACCTCACCATAATCCTAATCCTAAACAGGATCATAACCCAAAACTCAAACCTAACCATGGTATAAACCTAAACACATATCATAATGTTAATCATTAACCCTAACATTAGCCATATCTCTAATCGGGCTATAAACCCTAAACCTGACTTGATCATAATATTCAATAAAGAGAGATCTTGGAGATAGGGGTAGAGAGAGAGGGGATATGAGGGTGAGATGAGGGAGGGGAGAGAGTGAGAGAGAGGATATATATATATATATATATATATATATATATATATATATATATATATATATATATATATGTATGTATGTATGTATGTATGTATGTATGTATGTATGTATATGTATATGTATATGTATATGTATATGTATATGTATATGTATATGTATATGTATATGTGTATATATATATATACATATACATATACATATACATACATACATACATACATACATACATACATACATACATATATATATATATATACACACACACATATACATACACATATACATACATATATACATATATATATGTATATGTGTATATATATATGTATATGTGTATATACATATATACATATATGTATATATATATATACACATATACATACATACATACATACATATATATATATATATACACACACACACATATGTATGTATATGTATGTATATATATACACACACACACACACACACACACACACACACACATATACATATACATATATACACATACATACATACATACATACATACATACATACATATATATATATATATATATATATATATATATATATATATATATATATATATATATATATATATATATATATATATATATATATATATATATATATATATATATATATATATATATATATATATATATATATATATATATATATATATACATATACATATATATATATATATATATATAGAGAGAGAGAGAGAGAGAGAGCATATCTAGAGAGAGAGAATCATAAAACTAATTATAATTCTAACCATAATTTTAAACCATAAACATTGTGCATCACATCATTAACCCATGATTAACCCTCATGAAATAACTAGATATAATACTAATCATAACTCTAATCATAACCCTAACCCTAACTGTAACGTACTCTTACTTCAAGCATAAATTGTAATGTTAAATATCCTATTAACCCTCATGAAATAACTAAATATAATAGTAATTATAACTCTAATCGTAAACAAAATGCTAACTGTAATGTACTCTTACTTTTTTGCTTAAATCATAACGTTACATATCCTATTAACATGAACTCTCACCATATCGATAACCCTAACCCTACCACTAACTCTTACGCAAACCCTGCATCATAACATAAAATGACCTACTAAACCCTAACTCTTAGCTGGTTTCAAATAATTTTAATAATTTATTGTTTATAACTATATATATATACATAAACATTACAATTCCTACAATGTAACCCTAATCCTATTCCCTTACCCTAATGTTTAACCTTAATGTTACACTAAATATGATAGTAATCATAATTGTAACCCTAATCCTATTCCCTTATCCTAATCTTAAACCTTAATGTTGCACTAAATATGATAGTAATCATAATTCTAAACCTAACATCATATCTCTGACCACATCATTAATCTCACCCTATCCCTAACCCTAACCCTAATTACAACTCTTACCCGAACCCTAACTCATATGCTAAAATGTCCCACTAACCCTAACTCTCACGCTATCCCTAACCCTAAGCCTAAGCCTAACTCTTACTCGAATCCTAACTTATACCATAAAATATCCTACTAACCCTAACTCTCACCCTATCCATAACCCTAACCGTAACTCTTATGGGAACCCTAAGTCATAACGTAAAATGTCCTACTAACCCTAACTCTTACCCAGTTTCAAATAATTTTAATAATTTATTATTTATAGCTATATATATACATAAACATTACAATTCCTAAAATGTAACCCTAATCATATTCCCTTGTACCCTAATCTTAAACCTTAATGTTACACTTAACACTAACCCTAATCATAATTGTAACCCTAATCCTATTCCCTTATCCTAATCTTAAACCTTGATGTTACACTAAATATGATAGTAATCATAATTCTAAACCTAACATCATATCCCTAACCACATCATTAATCTCACCCTATCCCTAACCCTAACCCTAATTACAACTCTTACCCGAACCCTAACTCATATGCTAAAATGTCCCACTAACCCTAACTCTTACCTGATGTCAACTTATTATAATAATTAATCTTTTTAAAAATTATATATATACTATTTTTTTATTTAAACACTAATACTAATCGAAACATAACAATGCGCATCACATCATTAACCCATGATTAACCCTCATGAAATAACTAAATATAACAGTAATCATAACTCTAATTGTAACCCTAACCCTAACTGTAACGTACTCTTACTCTTTTGCATAAATCATAACGTTACATATCCTATTAACATGAAATCTCACCACATCGATAACCCTAACCCTACCACTAACTCTTACGCGAACCCTACGTCATAACATAAAATGACCTACTAAACCCTAACTCTTACCCGGTTTCAAATAATTTTAATAATTTATTATTTATAACTATATATATACATAAACATTACAATTCCTAAAATGTAACCCTAATCCTATTCCCTTACCCTGATCTAAAACCTTAATGTTACACTAAATATGATAGTAATCATAATTGTAACCCTAATCCTATTCCCTTATCCTAATCTTAAACCTTAATGTTACACTAAATATGATAGTAATCATAATTCTAAACCTAACATCATATCCCTAACCACATCATTAATCGCAGCCTATCCCTAACCCTAACCCTAATATATATTTACCCGAACCCTAACTGATATGCTAAAATGTCTCACTAACCCTAACTCTCACCCTATCCCTAACCATAACCCTAACCCTAACTCGAACCCTAACTCACGGCATAAAATATCTTACTAACCCTAACTCTCACCCTATCCGTAACCCTAACCGTAACTCTTACTCGAACCATAAGTCATAATGTTAAATGTCCTACTAACCCTAACTCTTACCCAATTTCAAATAATTTTAATAATTTATAATTTAGAACTATATATATACTAATTATTTTTTTATTTTACAACATTAAACCTAATTATTCTTATATATATATATGTATACATTAAACCTATGTATGTATGTAAGTATGTATGTATGTATGTATCCATACATACATACATACATACATATATATAAACATTACAATTCCTAAAATGTCTACTATGTTGCGCTGCGACTGCCACTAGCTTATATATATATATATATATATATATATATATATATATATATATATATATATATATATATATATATATATATATAAAAGCTAGTTAAGGGAAATCCATATATCCATAATATTATCACATATTTTAGGGCCAACTCGATTGGCCATAATGTCAATAAAGCATTACCAAATTAATCCAATAATGCCCACAAAACTCGAACAAAATCATTCCACCCCAAGTAAAATTGAATTCCCATGAGAGGGCTTTTGGAGAGCTCATGAAGAATTGGGGAAAAAAACTAAATTCAAATAACAAAATAAAACCAATTTTTCCACACATATAAAAAATGACTTACTCAAGGAACTAAAATATAATATTCCTCCCAAAGCTAAAATCTCCAAATAACTTTTAAAATATATTTGCTCAAATTAATAATAATATCCCAACTTCATTAAAATGCTCAAACAACACTTGCCAACAACAACAATAATATTTAATTTAACAATTGACAACTTCATCAATAAATTAGATTTATTATTATTTAATCACACATTGTTGATAACCATAACGACCAATAAGAATGCACAACATATGAGTCACTGGTCTCATCACACAATACATTTGTAGCCGAATGTTACCACATGATAATCGACTGGTACATATAATCAATATGGTGATTGTCGCCCAAGCACGGGAATGACATTTAGGCTTAGAAACATGATTGGCCATATGACTATCTCCAATTTACCCACCATCGAGGATAATATAGGTAGATACACTCAAGCCTGTGAAGCTAGGTGAAGTCCATGCTTGGTACTTGCCCAAGTTAGCACATAGTCAAAGCACGCGCGTGCACACACACACACGCACACACATCATCATCATCATCATAAATCAATGTCAATTAGTGAAAGGGAACTCTAGCGATGTAATCATTATCAAGAATGTTACGACACGACCCCTTCACATACATTCATCTCCTATCTCAACACATTAATAATCATTTTCAACAATAATAATCAACCACAATGTTTAAATAACATGAGATATCAAGAGAGATCATCAACTTATATTGCTTACCATTTAACCATGGTGGTAGTTACAATCATAGCCTTACCAAGGCCAATATGTTGAGCATCACTAATCATTAACTATAACATAAAATCTCATCAAGGGTCATTGATTAGCATTAACATCATTAATCATCAAATGATACCATAAATTATTACATTCATTAACCAAAATCAACATCATCATGAAATCAATCAACAATGCCACAAGACTATTATACATTCATGCTAGTTAATATAATTAGGCAACATTGTCTAGAACTATTCACAAATATTGCCATTAATGAAACCACAAGTATAATATGCTATCAAAGCCAATTTAATCATCCAAAAAACAAGGATACATCAATAGCTAGATGTATAAACATGCCAATATCAAGAGAATGATTACCAAATAGTCATATAGTCACCAGCCACAAAGTATGTATTGAATCATAATAAACAACATGCTAACACTAACACAATCCAAATCATCAAATAGGCACCATCACAACAAAGTCCAATATGACCAAACATCACATACCCATCTAGGGGACACTCAACCGAAAGTATGCAAGAGAGGTACTACATGTTGTGATTGTTCTATGACAATACTTATTCATAATTCTTGATGATTTCTAAATGTATGATAAATTTCTTTAAATGCAACAATACAACACAAGTTTATAGAATTGTGTCTCAAATAGACTTATAATGACTAATAAAATTGTTAGAAAAGTTTAAAATTATAAGTATCAAATTTTTACATATAAAAATAAGTAGAAGTCAACTCCACACATGAACATCTAAACTAGTATGGTGAATAAAAAAATTAATAATCAAAACTATTCTTTAAAATAAATAATTTTAAAGTTATATTGAAATACTATGTTAGTTCAAGATTTCATTAAAAGTATCATTTATAAATTTATTTTACATATACTCTTATTAAAATTAACCCAAAATTAAAAAATATATAAATAATTTATTTTTAGCATTACAATTTCTAAGAAAAAATATTAGAAAGAATATGATTGTTTGTTTGTATAGTCAATGCATATTTTAACATTGAATTCACAAGCCTTTTAAAAAATGATTGATATGGGAAAAAGGTGTAGACAACAATTAAATACAATTTTTTAAAGGTTTGTATTCATTAAAAGATGATTATCTCAATAGTGTGTAAGGGAATAATATTAATTATTATTAATTAAAAGTTCATTAAATTTTACATATATGAATTGTTTTCAATTATATTCGAATGTTTAGAATTTTTTAACAATTATTAGACGAGTTATGCAACTTTATGAATATTTATAGTGTACGATTGTTAGAACATTTGTACACAAGTATTGGTAATGTTATTGAGGCAACTTTTAATAGGTATAGAACAATGTTTTGAAATGACTTTTGAGACTCTTGCATCACTACCCAGAAGTCAAAAAAAATAGCTGTAAATAATTAAACCTAATACAAACAAAAAAAATTGTACATCACTACCCACAAGCAAAAAGAATACCTGTAAATAATTAAGCGGAATACAAAAAAAAAATTGTAGCACTATTTAGATATTATAATGAATACTTATATGCTTCCTAAGGATTAATAATTGTATATATATTTTTTTCTAGTATACGCCTTTTTATTAAACTCAGTCCGAGTCAATCATTTAAAAGTTGTGTAGAAATTGGATATTTGTTGATGTGCCTTGTGGATAACATATTTACAGATTAAAAAAATTGAGCGTTTTGACTTGGACCTTTGAATCTGGACACGTAGAAGAAAGAAAAATCACACCGTCCATTTTGATGTGATTGTCTATCGTCCCCATAAATCTAGTTACTTACGGGTTTAGGTTTTCTATGAATGGATATTCTCTGGCTTCGAAAAGAGAATTGAAGAAAAAGCGACTGAAAACAGTGAAGAATATCCATTGAATGGGTCCATTTTAAGAGTTCTTTTTATTGTAAGTGATTGAATAAGAAAGAGATTTATTTCTAAATCAAATTGACATGACATGGCCCTCCACAAATAGAAGTGGAATAATGTGTGGCAGAAAGAGGATCGGTCCTTTGAACTTGGATACGCTCAACAAAGACAAATCACAATGCATATTCAATTCATGATGTTATTGTCCTTCCAAGTATATTTGTGATGTTATTGCAACCAAGATTCGGCACGCATTTTAGAATTGTACAAATTTGGCATTTATAACAAATTAAATAAATTGATAAGTAGGAGATATTTTCCACAGCAAGTCAAATTGTAATATTGCTATCAAGATTCAACTGTGTAGTATTTTGAGTCAAAGTCATTGACCCATGATTCATGAGTAGTGGTTCACGCGAACCCATCTCTCATGAGAATGAATGGAACACTTAGCACTCATACTACTCCAGCTCAAGTGCGCTTAACTACAGAGTTTTCTCCATGGCTAAACCCACTCTACTTGCATCCTCATTTGCAAAACCTTCACCAAGTGTTGTGCTTTATGAACCATTCATTAAAAAGCCCCTTAAGCTCATCAATTGATAAGTAGGAGATATTTTCCACAGCAAGTCAAGTTGTGATATTGCTATCAGGATTCAACTGTGTAGTATTTTGAGTCAAACTCATTGACCCATGTAGGGTTTAGCCATGGAGGAAACTCTGTAGTTAAGCGCGCTTGAGCTGGAGTAGTACTGGGATGGGGGACCTCCCGGGAAGTCCCGGTGCTTCACCTCTGTGAGCATCACCTAGATCCAATGAGTGCTAAGTGTTCCATTCATTCTCATGAGAGATGGGTTCGTGTGAACCACTACTCATGAATCTTGGGTCAATGAGTTTGACTCAAAATACTACACAGTTGAATCCTGATAGCAATATCACAAATTAAATAAAGACATTAATAATAAAATTGTCCCTATCTAAAAATAATTGAAGATATTTCTTTATCTAACAAGAGCTGCTTGCAGCTGGAGTCCCTGCGGCTTGCAAATAGTTGGTTTATGTAGTGTTGTTTATGTTGGATTATGTCGAGAACTTAATGTTCACCTCACCTCACCCATCTACAGATTAAAGCCAGAACCACACTGCCCATCCGGCATAATTGAAATCTGTATGATACAGTATGGCATTGCCTTGGAAGGTGATGTGTATGGTCCTGTGCCCAGGAAAAGCATAAATTGTGAATGTTTGGCCAAACTAGCATATGGTTTGCATGAAGCCATAACATTCCCAAAGATAAGCAACTAGCAAATTTGAAGTTGAGTTGTTGCACGCATAGATTGTACTTACAGGGAAAGTCCCCTGCACATTCTTTAAGCTGAATGCAAAGAGACATTCTTTGACTTGAATGTAACAGAATGTTCTGTGGCCTTTTAGGAGATTTACTTTTCATATTCTAATGCATATATTGAATTGATTATTTGTTTTTGTTATAGTTTTCCTTCATTTCTTCTGGACTGGGATAATAGTGTTGATCTTGATACCTAACCTTCCAAAACACTTGGTAAGCTGTTTTTGACTCAAACATGGTAGAAAAACTCAGCCAAAACCAAGCAAATTATAGACAAAGATTATAAGAATAGTTTTTAATGCCTTCTTTCTTTTGATTTTAGTTCCTTGTTTTTGAAGATTTTGCCCAAATGTGAAATCTGAGAATTGCAGGGCTGCCAAAATTTGTGAGTTTCAGCAGATTCACAAGTCACTGCCGTCAGACTCAGACAAGCTAAGGGTGCACACTTGCCAAGCCTGGTTCGGTCTAAGATCAATGATTAGGACAGCAGAAGAATCAAAGCCCAGCTTTTGATTGTGAACTTTATTAACACTCAAATTAGCACCATGAAACAAGTACGATTAACAATAGAGACCCTAGACCAATTAAATATATCTTTGTAGTCTTCATTCCATATACAAATTAAAAAGGATTGAGCAGCACATTGAAATCCCAATTTTATTTATTTTCATAAATAAGAGATTTTTTTTTTTTATATACAGATTATAAAATCTATCAAATGAACAAAATGCATTGTGATTTATTATCTTTTAAAAATAAAATTGACAAACTAAAATGAAGTCTCAATTCTTATATACTGTGATATTCTATCTAGTGCCTATACTGTGTACACCATATTCCAAAATAATTCAAGCAATCTGCATGTAACATAGAGAATTAAAACAAAAGAATCGAAAGGAAGAATTCCAGATTGTCCTGTCAATGGAAGATGTTCTATCCATTTTGGCTTGGTTGAAGATGTTTACATTAAAGAACTTAACCAAGGAAAGAATCGAAATTGCTTCAGAAGATGCCTTAAATGTATTTAAGAAAAGGTATTCCATCATTCAAAATCCTAAACTTGAAATGAGTGACAACCATATCTTTGAAAGACTTGGCTCCACTAGTGTTGCTGGGCCTACCATTGAAGCCATGCGAACCCAGGCAATTTACACATCACCTTTATATGATGTTGATTGTGTTGGTGATGTAAACACAAATTGTTCTCAAATCCAATCACACACTTGTAGTTCATGAAGACAATGCTTAGATAAGAGCAGCATCTGAGTTTACCAGACATCTACAAGAAATACATGAGTTTGTAGTTTGTACATACATAAAAATATCTATTTGTTTATTCTCTCCGGGACAAGCCTTATTAAGGGATAAATTTGATGTTCATATAAACTAGATTCAGTTGATTTTATTCCTTGTACTAGTTCTTGGCCTGTATCATTCCATATATAGGGGCTTCTGCTTTGCAAAGTGTAGAATATAGAAGCGCAGTGGAAAAACATTTTTGCTATAAATCCATTCAGGCATCTCTCCTCCTGCTTATGTATTTGTAATATCTCTACTGATGTTTTTAGTATCTCATTCTGTCCCATGTCTTGGTCAGTGCCCAAACTTGGCCATGTTCGAGTGCCATCATTCCTCAATGTTCCATCCATCCTTCTACTGTTCTCAACTCTGAACTAACTCTCCCTCATTCTTGTATAGATTAATTAGAGTAAAGTTGCAGATATATGTTTTTCGGATTTCCTCTGTTAAATACATTTTTTAATGAAAGTATAGCTAATTAAATGATTGCTGATTTGAAGAGTGAATGACATTACTTGTTTGGGTTTGAATGGTTACTAATAAATACAGTTTAGTTTTTCATTCCTTAATTTTGTTTTTGACAGATTCTGGTATCGATGATTGTGTTTCTTTGACAGTTAATAACTTTATATTTTACATTTGGTCACTTTGTTATATTTGTTCCATGCGATTCTTATATTTGTATGTTTTTATATCCAGGGCCCAAGGAAGAAGATAGAGAACATGTAAGATTGAACTTTTTAAGCATGCTTTAATCCACTATGGAGTAAATGTGGTGCATATTGGTGCTACATAAATTTATTTGTAAATGATTAACAACAATCTTTGTGCTGGAAATTTGTATGTTCCTCAATTACATGCAAGTTATCTCACAAATATGCAGCCTTAGCAGTTGGATTATGTTTGTACACATAATTTATATGGGCTAAATCTGAAGAGTCCAGATTCACATTGTTGAAATCAGATTTGTTTTAAATTTTAATACACAGTTATTTTGTCTTGGAAATTTGATTTCCATGCTTTCAAATTTATTGACTGTGTTTGAGAAGCTATAGGCTTGTCAATGTCTTGCAAAAAATCAAAACTACCAAATATTGAAGCCCTTAAATCTCCCTTTTGAGGGTGCAAAAATCTCAGTGCATGTACAAAAAGACTAGAAATCTCACCTTTCAGGAACAAAGGGCTAGTTGTGTGCTAGTTTCATAAACGATCATGAGAGTGTCCGTCCAAGTTAACTCTCTGATTGCAATAAAGTGTACCATAACTCCGGTAGCAAAGCTAAGGTGTCATGATTGTGGACTACACTAGGCTGACCTGTGTTTACAAATCTTGTGGATGTGTTTCAAGATTACTTCATAGGGCATTATAAACAACTCAGCAGCTCAACCAAATTTACTAAGAGAAGAATATAAAATGTCTATCTTTTTGGAAATATTAGTCCATATAGCGTTGAAGGCAACCCATCATCCCAACCAAAATGCAGTGAGAAAACATAAATCTCACTGTGAAAACATTTGAGATGGATACGACCGATTTCATTTTCTCAAAACCCTAAACCACTTTAAGATAGTTTCAAATGGACATAAACCCTACAACTCAAACCACCCCTTATATGCTAAATTCCTTTAAAAAATTCTCCATTGATCAAATACCATCTGGTATTGCTAATTTGCTAGACAAAATGGGCATGTTCTAGTAGCAAGAAGAAAATGGAATAGAAATTCGCTAATTATAAGTCTAGTTTCGACACCCTGGGCAAAAATGGTACTTTCCAGGGCTAGACATGTATTCGAATTGTAAAAAAATGAAATGGGTGCTGAAGATTCATACCGCAAATTTGTGGATAGGAGGAAAAACCCAATACTGAGGGGGGAGTTCAGTGTCGAATATTTCAGCTCTGCCAGAGGTAAGATGTAGGCGCAAGGGTGCATCCAAACTCACTTCAATCCTCAGCTCAATTTCTCTGTCAATCGCAACAATACCATAGCATGAGACGGATGAGGAAGAATAGGTGGCCTCGTTGAAACCCTTGATAGTGCGGGAATAAGGAGGAGGAGAAACATGCATGCAAGAATTTGTCCAGTGAATGCTTTCTCTTTTTTTACTTGCTATTATTATTATTCACTTTTTCCTCATGCAACTGCACTGGTACGCATGTATGCAAAATGTGGCAACACAAAGAAACCACGTGAATTTCTTATACGATGCAACTGTGGAGGTTTGAAGAGGTATGCCATGTCAAGCATCCAACCTAATTTTTGCTAATTTTCCAACTAGAAAATGGAAGACTACCAGGAAAAAAGCCCAGAGCCAATAAGAAAACAGAATAAAAAATAAAAAATTACAGTTTAATAGGAAAAATTGCCCAGACCATAGGATAAATGAAATAATTTGGAGTTTGCACGGTTTTTGAAGAATGGATTAATAGTAAAAAGCAACTCAAAAACATTAGTCCTCGCCATAAAATGCAGGGACTAACAAAATTAACTTTTGCTCCTGCCTCAATTAGTTATCCATATAGAAAACACCAACTTTTCAGAAAATCAGATTTTACATAAGAAAAGTACTTTCATAGTCTACTATATTTAGGTCTACAAATGGCTTTCAGAAAATCAAATCTATAATTTTAGAAAAGAGAAAGAAAGAAAAAGTACTTTTATTATCCACTATATTTAGGTCTACAAATGATTTATAGTATTATAAGACTACACAAATTTCTTGCAAGAGATCCTTAAGTGGGATTTGAACTTGTGGCCTCTTTTTCACCAGCACAATTTCCCTACCACTAAGACAAAACGGATTGAGTAAAACAGATAACAGAAAACAGAAAATATTGTTCTGTTCTTTTTTACGATATAAACTACCTAACAAAAAACTCTTCAAATACGCTCCACAATCATGATTCTTCCTGCAAAATAAACCATAGAAGAACATAAGTACAAATAAAAAGATTTTGGATAACCTGAAATGATAACCAACAATCATAAAATTCTATAATAGAAACAAAGACTTTATATGGCAATTAAAACCTTTTTGAATCATAAGAGTAATAAAAATTGCTTACCATGTATCCCTAGGGCTAGCTGTTACATGCTGATGAGAGAGGGATTCAAGCGTAGAGCTCTCAGAGCATTTTCTGCAGCAGACATAGTTGACACAACAAAACAAATTATTATAAATATCATATCAGAACACCATTGTTCACAAATAAAAAATCCATCTCCCATAAAATGGTCCACTCACTAATAATTACATAAATGTGATCTATTAGAACATTCCCAGGAACACTGCTAAAAGTACCTCCCACTTGTAAATGGTAATCAGACAGCCCCTTATGAATATTCTGGAATTTTTTTTATTGAATAAACTAAAAAAACCCAAACTGAAAGTCATTCAAAAACCAAATCATCAATAAAATTTCTCAGAAAAGAAGGATTGGCTGTGATAGACAATCCAATCTCAGAGAGCAGGGAGGTCCACAATAAACAAACCAATGTCCCTCAAAGGCAGGGATGAACAGATTCACAAGTATAACAGGGCCATAAGAAGCCTCACAATCATCAGGATGCCTTAGAAAGCCTTATTTGGTTTTGCAGGGGATCTTCCATGGTATGTCCTTTACAATCTTAAAGCTTAAATGGCTCATAAGGCCTGCAGGCCATTGGGTTTTACATTATAGCTTCCATTTACTATGCTGATAAATTGTCCATTATTATGGAGTCAGCGTCTCCAAAATACCAAACAACCTGGCCTATTTACTTTTACATAGTCCAAACCGGGTTCATAATGAACAATCCAATTTCGATGCCACAGACAAGTTTAAGACAGCTATGGTAAACGCGCAATCATCACAGGGATTTGCGAAGCCTATCAGTTGGTTTTGCAAGAGGATCCTTGATAGTACCCTTTACAGTCTTGATGAGATGTATAATAAACCATCTAATGGCTTGGTCAGCTGTGCTAAACAAGCTCCCAGGTATGCTTGGTTTTGGGCAACCTATGGGGATCGTTAGTTGTACCCTCTACAGTCTAGAGGACTCCTGTACAAAGCTGAGGGAATTCACAATAAGTAAAGGTCTTAAATGATATCAAGTAATTGATTGAAACCTCCACAGCTCAGTGGATCCTGCTCAAACTTAAGGAAAATATCAAGTAATTGATTGAAACCTCTACAGCTCAGTGGATTCTGCTCAAAATTAAGGAAAATCTGCAATTCTGCAGCCCTTCACTGGGTCAAAGGGAATTCAAAATATGTAAAAGGCTTGGATGCATCAAGTTATTGATTGTACCCTGTAGAGTTCAGTGAGTTCCTGCTCAGAGCCAAGGGAATTTGGAACTCTATAGGCCTTGGATGAGGTCAAAGGGAACTCCCATGCTTAGGGCTGAGGGAACTCAGTGCAGAAAGACCATGGATGGAGTCAAAGCTTTGATTGTACCCTCTACACTCCAAAGGGTTCTGTTAAAAGATAAGGGAATTCTTGAACCCTGTAGGCTTTAGATATGATCAAGTATTTGATTGTACCTTCCACACTTTAAACGGTTCTGCTCAAAGATAAGGGAATTCTAGAATCCCGCAGGCTTCAAATAGGGTCAAAGTCTTTGATTACACCCTCTACACTTCAAAGGGTTCTGCCTGAAAATAAGGGAAATTTTGAACCTTCCAGGCTTTGGATAGGATCAAGTCTTTGGATTGTATCCTCTCCAATTCAGAGCAGTCTTGCACAGAGGTGAAGGAATCCAATACATAAAGGCCTTGGATGGGGTCAAGGATTCTGTACAAAACAAACAGAAAAATCTTGCGGAAAACAATGATCTGTCCTGGATACAAGAGCCAAACTAAACTCCAAAAAAAAATCTTCGATTGTACCCTCTCTAATTCAGGGTAGTCTTGCTCAGGGTTGGAGAGACCCAATACAAAAAGGCCTTGGATAGGATCAAGGATCCTCAACAAAACAGAAAACAACCATTGCACGGAGTGAAAGATCCTCAAAAAAACAATAAACTAAATTGAATATAAGAGCAAAACTAAATAGAAAAGGATCGAATCATTGACTGTACCCTCTCCGACTCAGAGCAATCTTACTCAGATCTGAATGATTTGATAAAGGCCTTGGAGGAGATCAAACATCCACTACAAACCAGATAAATATCATTGCACAAGGTGAAGTATCCTCTATAAAATAATAAATCACCCTGCATACAAGAGCAAAACTAGACCCAAAAAACCAAATCTTTGATTGCACCCTCTTAAATTCAGATCAATCTTGGTCAAAGCTAAAGGAATCCAATATATGATCCACTGCAAAATCAAAATAAAAAACAGCACTGCATGAGGTATAATAAATACCCTTCATAAAATAGCCAAACTGAATTAAAAAAGTGTATTTTTTTATTGTATGCTCTGCAATTTAGAGCATTCTTACTCAGAGCTGAAGGAAGCTGATGCAGAGGAAGCAGGGTAACAAACAATTCATACATTCAAGAGGACTGAAAACAGATTAAGGACTCATCAAGTTTGAAGGATAACTCTTTCCCACATTCATGCACCGTGGTTCCACAACAATTAAGCTCCCTTTCCATACAAAGAGTGGTAACTGACCATACCATGTCACAAGGCTCTGACTGCTCTTTTGGGACCTAATAACACGAGAGTCAAACAAACAGGAAACACATGTACGAGCCCTCAACTAATTGCACTTCCTTCACAAATCAGTAAACCGGCTAGTAGCCCTGTTTTTCTGCTTTATTGGACATAACTTTCAGTTGGCTCCTGATCTTCTTACAATATCACTTGTTACAAATACACATTTCCTGGTTACATAACATATGTCAGAGCTGATTATGATTGCTTTGGAGTGACAAGTCCAAAATAGGTCTGCAACCTCTATGGAAAAGGCCTAATTAGGTCACTCTAACAAAGGAAGTTCCCTCCAAATGCTTTGTAAACTCACAAAATCAATTCCAGTAGTTAGTTTGGGCCAAGGAAAGACAAATTTCCAGGTTTCATGCGTAGATTCCACTCATTAATCAATTATTCATCAAAACTACCTTAAATACTAGCTTGCCACAATGAACAGTCAAGCTAGGGCTCACTTAAATACGTACATAACTTTCTGCTAGTAGCCTAGTTTTTCTGCTTTAATGGACATAACTTTCAGTTGGCTCCTGATCTTCTTACAATAACGCTTGTTACAAATACACATTTCCTGGTTACATAACATATGCCAGAGCTGATTATGATTGCTTTGAAGTGACAAGTCCAAAATAGGTCTGCAACCTCTATGGAAAAGGCCTAATTAGATCACTCTAACAAAGGAAGTACCCTCCAAATGCTTTGTAAACTCACAAAATCAATTCCAGTAGTTAGTTTGGGCCAAGGAAAGACAAATTCCCAAGTTTCATGCGTAGATTCCACTCATTAATCAATTATTCATCAAAACTACCTTAAATACTAGCTTGCCACAATGAACAGTCAAGCTAGGGCTCCCTTAAATACGTACATAACTTTCTGCTAGTAGCCCAGTTTTTCTGCTTTATTGGACATAACTTTCAGTTGGCTCCTGATCTTCTTACAATAACACTTGTTACAAATACACATTTCCTGGTTACATAACATATGTCAGAGCTGATTATGATTGCTTTGGAGTGACAAGTCCAAAATAGGTCTGCAACCTCTATGGAAAAGGCCTAATTAGATCACTCTAACAAAGGAAGTACCCTCCAAATGCTTTGTAAACTCACAAAATCAATTCCAGTAGTTAGTTTGGGTCAAGGAAAGACAAATTCCCAAGTTTCATGCGTAGATTCCACTCATTAATCAATTATTCATCAAAACTACCTTAAATACTAGCTTGCCACAATGAACAGTCAAGCTAGGGCTCACTTAAATACGTACATAACTTTCTGCTAGTAGCACAGTTTTTCTGCTTTATTGGACATAACTTTCAGTTGGCTCCTGGTCTTCTTACAATAACACTTGTTACAAATACACATTTCCTGGTTACATAACATATGTCAGAGCTAATTATGATTGCTTTGGAGTGACAAGTCCAAAATAGGTCTGCAACCTCTATGGAAAAGGCCTAATTAGGTCACTCTAGCAAAGGAAGTACCCTCCAAATGCTTTGTAAACTCACAAAATCAATTCCAGTAGTTAGTTTGGGTCAAGGAAAGACAAATTCCCAAGTTTCATGCGTAGATTCCACTCATTAATCAATTATTCATCAAAACTACCTTAAATACTAGCTTGCCACAATGAACAGTCAAGCTAGGGCTCACTTAAATACGTACAAACTCCCAACCTCCTGCCCTGCAACAATCAAAAACAGTAAAAGCACACTAGAAACTTCCATCCCACCGAGTTTGAAACCTTGTTACCGGTGGAATGATCTGGAATACATTAATCTTCAACAAAACCCCACGAAACCCTAGGTTACAGACTGTTTGCACAAGAAATTCAATATCTTTCACCACAAAGAACGACAGGACCCCAAAACAACTGCAAATCAAAGCTAATTCATGGCTCTACAAATTATATATCTTTCAAGCACGTGTGTCACTGTATAAATCTGTACAGTACGTGAAAACAACCAAAAACACAGAAAACTGCAGGAAAATCAGCATTTTTATTGCATCCAATTGATCAAAATTCTTCAACAACCTTCCATCCTCGTTTTGGAGGCACTTTAAACATGTTTTACATCAAACCCAATGGTTTCCAAGTGAAATTCCAAAGAGTGAGCTTTAGACTTCCAATTTGCAAGAAATATTGCAAAGTTGTCATGCAACATTTTGACAACTTTTGCAACATATTGACAACTTTCTTGACCCAAACCAAAATACATCAAGCCCTATTTACATCATTTTGTCAGTTTTAGGTGCACCTGCACCAGAATCCAACCCCCAAAAATCAAATCTTTGATTGCACCCTCTCAGATTCAGAGCAATCTTGCTCAAAGCTAAAGGAATCCAATATATAAAGGCTTTGGATGGGGTCAAGAATCCTCTGCAAAACAAAAGCCGCCATTGCATGAGGTAAAAATCCTAGATAAAACAATAAAGTATCCTACATACAATAGCCAAACTAAACCTAAAAGTCTTTGATTGTACGCTCTGCAATTTAGAGCAGTCTTTCTCAAAGCTGAAGGAACCCAATAAACAAAGCCCTTGATTGGGATGAAGTATCCTCTACAAAAAAAACCATCATTTAAAGATCCTCTGAAAAACAATAAACTATCCTCCATACAGGAGCCAAACGAAACTAAAAAGGTCCAATCTTTAATTGTACCCTCTCCAATTCAGAGCAGCCTTGCTCGGAGCTGAAAGTTGCTCTGAATTAAAAGAACCCAATACATTAAGGCCTTGGATGAGCTAAAAAACATCATTGCATGGTGAAGGATCCTCTGAAAAACAATAAACTACCATGAATACAAAAGCCAAACTAAACCGGAAGAAGGAACCCATAGTTGTCACACCTATCATCTCGACGGTAACGGTTTCATCATGCACAAAGGTTACAGTCTTCAATTTGAGATTGATAACAACCTCTGCAACTCCAAGAGTATGCTGCAGTTGCTCGATCTGTGCTCCCTGTCTCTGCGGCTGGTATATGCCTTTAACTTGAAAGGTACTTCTTGTCGTCATTTTTTGGGATTTCAAAATGTAGTAATTGTGGTGGTAGGAAGCGAGGTTGCCGAGTACTTATACTACTTCAAAGGCTTTAGGGCACAAGAGAGCTGCACCTTTTTTGAAGGCTTGTGGCGTTGGGTAGAGGATATTGGTGGAAAAAATGAAAGAATTTCAAAGGCTTGTGGTAGTAAGACAAGGGATACTGCTTCTCCATCCAAGGCATAGAGAGCCACATTTTGGTGAAAAAATGGAAGAATTTCAAAGATTTGTGGGCGTAGGCACAGGGGATACTGATGAAAAGAAATAAGTGCGGAGGCTTGTAGGCGTAAAACGTGGGACCCTCCCAAAGAGGGACCTGAAATCAAAGGGCAGGCGGTCACTCTACTAGTGTTATGGAAAGATAGCGAGGGCCTTGCCGTGTAACAATTAAAATAATTGAGATCCCTCTCTTCCGCGTTACCCGCCGTCTGCATTCTGCCGTGAAGAGGAAGGAGAGGTGGGTAAGAGGCCGGAACCGCCATAAGAGGAGATGTAGGCTAAACCCGAAAAGGCACCCGGGGAATTAAGTCACATTCCTCCTTACCCTAAATGAAAAACAGTTCACCCCCAAAAGTGCAGGGAACCTTGCAAGAGGAGCTAACGAAATTGGGGAATTGGTGAAATTGAAAGATTTTAATGAAAATTAAGTCTTGCACTCAGCAAGATTCCAGTTGAAAAAAAGGGACAAATCAGGGTTTGTACTTCGGACAAATTTGATGATCCTTAATTCTTAGTGGGAGGTTCAGTCTATAACTTTAGATCAATAGATTTGTATAAAACCCCAGGTAACAAAAACGACTTCTGATTTTATAATTAAGAATCGTATTTACTTATCTGAATTACAATTTAACATTTACATAAACTGGACCGGCACAGCGCTATATTGACGGGGACTAAGAAGATGGATATGCCTGTTGAATGTCGACACTTAGCCCTAAACGCTTGAACATATTTGAGCAGTGTATAAAAATATATATAATAGTAAATGCAAATTTCATGTCGACAACTAAATCAGCCTTTGAACCACAGTTGGCACAAGAGCTTGTATGACTCCATTGATTACTGATGCAGTGCTGGTTACTTGTCTACGAAGAAACATGACACGATAAATTGAGCCATCTATCCGTTACAAAAGAGCCGGCGGGAAACTTGTACTTGGAAAAGTTGACCACGGACTTACGTTAGGGTTTATCAAATTCATCGCAGCCGCTCATAAGTAGAGGAATATACCTAGGGCACGTTTTATTTTTGTACTCGCCTCAAACTAAAAACCCCAATCCAATACTTTTTTTGCCTGCACGTTTTAAGTTTTTAAAGCAAATATATCTTGAGGTTTAAAGATTTAAATCTTGACGCTTACTAGCCACGTGTCTGTTTTACTAGCCAACAATTTTGTTGCTCTCATGCGAGGTAGGTCCTGCCAATTTTGCCAGCGAGCGAAACGACGGCTGTACTTAGCTGTCCTCCAGGATATCTGTAATGTAGATTAAAGTTGACGGCCTTTTTAACGGCTTTTTAATAACCCTAGAGGCGGGGAAATTGACGCAACGTGCCTTATAGAGAGTTCGTTGATTGTAGTTTATGAAGTGAGGTGATAAGGGTGTACATAAATCTCATTAAAATTGAATATTTTGTATTATGTTAAATAAAAAATATATTTTAATTATTTAAACTTAAGGGAGAGGATTAACTCGTCTCATGTTTCAATTGTCGTTATGGTGTGGTGCATGGAACCCTCAAATTAAATCCTTTACAATAATAAAAAATTGGAAGTCTAATTTTATATTCTTAATTTACTAATACATGTTCAATTGTGTATATGTAATTTACTATTGAAAACTATTCTAGAAAAATATTAGATATAGAAATATTAGTATTTTTTGCCCAAACTATTCCAATTCAGACCATTTTGTCTATGATTGCAAAGCCCTCAATAAATAGCCCCAAAGCTTAAAGGCCTAATCCACCATATGGAGGTTGGGGGAAAAGTGTCTTTTAAGTGACCCAATAAATCCATAATCGCAAGTGGGGTTTGACTACCCCTTCACTACAGAGATCCTTAAAATAATGGAGACTCTGCATAAAGATGTTAATCCCCTAGAAGACCTTGCTTCAACTATTATTGATGAGCCATGTGACTAAAACCTAGAGGATCCAAAACCCTGGTTCTAAGTGCACCCGAGTGGAGGAGATACTTTCTCCTTAACATACCTCTTGTCAACTCCTCACCCTTGAACAATTGTCCCCCTTGTGGCTCTATTATGTCCCCTAGTGCTAGTTCAAGTGGTATGTTGGATGGGGAAGCATGGACAAAGTAGAATAAGAGGACCAGAAATAAGAACATTGATGTGGGGGTTGTAGCAAAGGCTATTTGTCCCTCCCAACACCTCACATGATAGAAGGAAGTTGCAAGGTAGATTGTAAATGGAAGATAAAAGACCTTGGAATCATCCTCAAAAGTTCGCAAATGAAGTTCCTCTCCTGGAATATAAGAGGCCTCAATAGTCCTCAAAAGCAATATGATCTCAAGAATAGGACCTCTTTGACAAAAAGATTAATATACTCTCACTTCAAGAAGTTAAAATGACTAAAGATACCTTTCAGTTCGTTGCTAACTAATTATGGTCATATGCTAGTTTCCTCATCAGTGATGCTAATGTTGCCTCAGGTGGTGTTCTCTCTCTCTCTCTCTCTCTCTCTCTCTCTCTCTCTCTCTCTCTCTCTCTCTCTCTCTCTCTATCTCATAGTTTGGTTGTTAAGGTCTACAAATCACAATGCTCTTGGATCCTGGTCAACCTATATATGCTCCTAACTCTTGAAATGCTCGCAAGGCTATTTGAGAATATATTTCACAACAAGTAATGGTTGATAAGGATTCTTACTGGACAATTATTGGTGACTCTAATATGCCTCTTTTTCCTTCTAAAGACTAGGAGGTTTGGTGGATTACATTAACACCATGGTTGATATGGTAGAATTCATAAACATGGTGGGCATGACGTATATTGACATTTTTGGCCAACCATTCACTTGGTCTAACTATAGGAAAGGCACACACCTTATCCAAGTCAAGATAGATTAGTTTTTGGTCTCATTCAACTGGGATGTTGGTTACAACTCCACTCTTCATGCTTTGCCAAGGACTTTCACATACCATTACCCCCTAATGTTCATTAGGGTTAACAAGCCCAAGAGAGAACCTATTCATTTTCATTGTGAAATCACGTGGTTTACCCACCCTAACTTCAAGACTTGTATTTTGAAATGGTGGAATATCCCTATCTAGGGTATTTTTATGTACAAGGTGTTTAAGAAACCGAACCTTGTAATGGAAAAAGTTAAGGGTGGAATAAGTTCACCTTTGGTGATATCTTTTTGGGGAAGATATCTAGCTAAACACTAAGCTCACCAACATCGAGATGCAAATTTCTAATGGAGCTCTCTTTGAAGTGACCCACACTAAAGATGACATCTTGAGGGGGAAGTGGAAAGAGAATTTAAAAAGAGAAGAAATATTCTAGAAGCAAAAGTGTAGGGTTTAGTGGTTTAAGGAGTGCGATAAGAATTCTATCATTTTCCACAATTATGCTCTCCAACATAGGAAGAGGAACACCATCATATTAATTGTAGTGCCTCCCATGGTTGCATTATGTTTCATGTGATTTTGATATGCGATTAGACTATGTTTATTAGTTTGGTTTTGTAATACCCCAAAAATGGGCTATAGGTTCATTAATCTCCTATATTGACACATCGAATGAAATCAACATCAAAGTCCTAACCTAAGGCACATCGGCACATTATCGAATCTTAATTGATTATCCTAAATTTTGCATCGAGAATATTCCTTATTCCTATTTATCCTAATTATCTTTGATTTAATGATTATTTGGCGATAAATCCTATTTATCCTAAAGTTTGATTAATTGAATATTAAATCTGTTAGATTTCCACAATCCATGTACTGTATCAGTTTTTTGGATGGATTTACACAATAAAATCCATAAAACTGATACAATATAATTGAATATTCTAAATATTTAATTAATTAGATTTAATACTGCCACTTAATTATTTAATTGGATTTAATTATATTTATTCCTAAATTGTATTATTTAAATTTTGACAATAAATCAAATATCCTATGACTAATTGATTAAATTCTTATTTAATTAATTAATGTCAATTGTCAAATTTAATAATATAGTTTTTGAATAAAAGTTTGATTTAATAATTGATTAACCCATAACTCAATTGTTATTTTTTTAAAAATCAGTTGAGTTGAGGATAAATCACTTTATTTATTTAATTAATTCATAATTAATTATGCACATCCAAAAAAATAGTTAAACTTTAAATCAGAAAATCAATTCAAGTTGTTTTAAAAATAAATTCAACTCTCTTTTTGAGTTGAAAGCTGATCTCAACTTCTAATTTAGATCAAAAAGCTGATTTGCATGATTTTGTGAGTTAATCTATCTCTAAATTCTTGATAACTCAAAAATCAACCCGAGTTTATCAAGAGTGATTTATGGCTTTTTCCATGCACCTCCAAAGTCCTGGATTTCTATAAATTAAGGCCTCAACTCTTCATTTTGGATCCATCCACAAATTGCATCCTCACACTGGCAAATTGGTGATCGAAGAATCCATCTTTGCGAATCCAAGCTGTTGTGAGATTTTCATTGTTTTTAAGCATTCATATCATATAGCATATCATTGTTAGATTAATTCCATGTTATATCAGTTTCTCATATAGAATAGATTCATATCAGTTTATCTCATCTTATTGCATAGAAAATCCAAAAAAAAAGAGATTAATTTGCATTCATCTCATATCTAGATTCTGCATTCAAATCCTTTGTTTAGGTGTCGTCAAGGTCACTGATCTCGGTCCAATCTGAGAATATCATACTTGCACCTATTAGAAGGCAATAAATCACCTCGTTAGATTAGTTTCCATTTCACTGCACGATTTCAATTTTAGCTAACCTCTAATGTTTTACTGAAGTGTTATGTCTACAGCTAGGTACAAAATTCACACACACATTTCTGGCGCCCACTATGGGGCCCTGAAATGGGTTTCCATCCAATTTCTATCAATTTCTATCATCTTCTTATCATTTTCTATTCCAAGCTGCGATTTTTAATTTTTGTCCGTATAATTTTTGTACGAGTTTTGTTAGAAACTCATACCAGGAAGGACCCACTATCTACAATAGTTTATTTAATTGAGGATCGTACCATCAAAATTACAGTGTCATTTGGAAGCTCGGTTGTCGTATGATCTTATACCCATTATCGTACGAGTTTCTGGACTATTGTCTGGGAGGTGACCCATTGTCGTACGAGTTTCAGTGCTAGGTTTCAATTACCATTTCACTTTTTTAGCTAGTTTTCTAGATTTGATTTCCAGATTTGGACTGACAACTAACATTAACAATTGAAATTTGTTGTTTCTGATTGATTTCTGCTGATTTTGAATGGGAAAAGCGTGAGAGTTGCTAAAAATAGGTAAAAATCTACTAAGCACGTTGCGAGGAATTCAGGTAATCTTCTTAGCTGATAACATTTCGATTTGGACTAAAATGAACATCTCACATGTCTGGCTTGTGTGACCTTTTATTGCTTTCATATCACAGATTTCATTTTGGGCTATAAAAATGAACATAGATTTGCTTTTCAACATCTTTGTTACACATAGTAAATAGGCCCTATGAACACTATTTGTGGTTCTCGAGAGAGTGAGTTTCCAGCGAAACTCTTCTCAACGAAGGAACCCTTGTAGGTAGGGAGGTTACTGAGAGTGTCTCACGTTCTAATAGATTTGTGCATCTTTAGCTTCTGATCGATACATTCTCTCTCTGGAGAGGTTGATAGATCATAAGTGGTTGACATCATAGATCTTTGTGAGACAATCTTGGTCTTAGCATGTCAGATTAATCTATCTACTTTATTTTGGTTAAAAGTGAAAAGGCTAGAGGACTATGCTCTACTCCCTTTTTGGGTAGTATCAGAAACTCAGATCCTTGAATCTGGAACCAGTCTCCATGTGGTATCTTTTGTGAGTCATCTTTAGAGAGGTTTAACCATAGTGGACATTCCCTTAATTGGGTAAACCACATTGACGGAACCTCAAGCGGTAATAGCCATTTTCACTGTGGTAGCAGCAGCCGCTATATAAATGTCCTCGTGGAGGAAATCTTCACATGTGTGGTCTCTTGTTGGGCTATCAGATCTCCCTAGCAGCTCCTGATTGATTAATTTCTTGAATTGTGTCAAAACCTCGGTGTGCTTGGATTGGAGTTTGTAAGGAAACTCAGGTGCAGAAAAAACTTCCTACGCTAATCTCTATAGGAGAGTATTGTGCAAATTCTTATAAATCCTTACAATTTCAGATTCGTTAACTACTTTAACAAAGATATTGCAACCACATACCATGCATACAGAAAAATAGAGAATGACACAATGATATACCCTGGGGAAACCTTTCAGTAAAAACCCCAGCACTCCAAAACCTGCACAATGTATTGATCAAAACTATTACAGCTTACAATACACTTGCAATGCAAGTTCTTTCAGAAGATTTCAAAACCCTTGAAGACAAATCACGGCAGCATAAAACGTTCCAACAATACACTCGCATCACATCTCTTCGCAACCCTAAAAAAGCTTATATCATGCGCTTCACTTTTTAGGGCTACTCCCAAAGATAACCGTATTAGGGTTTTACCATTCTCCGAGAAAATAGGAACCCCAAATTTTTTTGGGGGGTGATGCTCCAAACCCCACGATTGGGGAAGAGTGTATAGTACTCAAATTTATCAGTTGCCACATGTCTTCACCTGTCATTGAATCTTCCTGACATAGCTCTTACATGTCATAGAAATCTGTCATAACCATTTTAGCCATGATCTCCTTACACACAATTCAAGATGCCGACACATCAACATTATTTGCAAGAAATACATTTTACAAAACAAATAATAAGAATAGGAATTATCCAAGGTTGAGACAGCTTATTCCTAATAGAGTTCGCCCTCTTAAGATCACAAAAGTTGTAGAGTCAGACCATTACTACAAACCCTAGTGAGGCCAAATTTTCATTTTCTAGGAATATGTGCATTATTGCAAAACTTTTTGGAACATACACTGTTAGCACTCCTCGGGATTAGCATATTCAATCACTTGGTTGTTCATGCGCAGGGTTTCTTTGTCCCCTATTCATTATTTTTAGATGTGCTTGAAATCACTTGCTTGTTGTTTTGCATGCCTGTTTATTTATTTAGTTACTAAGAACGAATCAATTTGGTACAATCTTCAAATCTGGACAGACAATTTTGTGAACAATTTGAAACTGAAAACCTAAAAATTGCAAAATCTGATGTCAAACACCTTTTTGGAGTCAAAAGTCATCTTGTAAAGTCAGAAAGTCATACAACTTTTTGCTATTGTCATTTCATGACCCCCTAATTATCGTATGGTAGCTGGTATATTGTCGTACGAGTTTTGCTACCAGTCAATTCAAAAAAGTCAAAAACCCTGCTATCAACTGTCATGCAAGTTTTGCAACTGTCGTACGAGTATGTCAATTATCATTTCATAGCCTACCCACTGTCATATGAGCCTGCAGAAAGTCATTTAAGAAATTTTGAAAAATTGCCAAAAAGTTGTCAAAACTGTCAGAGACCTAGCTTTTACAACCTATTTCTAGAGTCTATCAAATAAATCACTATGTCAAGAATAGAACAACAACTACTGAGAATCCAATCATTTCCTAAAGTGGCCTTTTGAATCCAATTTAGCTTTCTGTTTAATCGATTTGAGTCTTTTTCATCTTGTGTCAAAACCTTGTCATAAGTATCAATCTTCAATCCATCTTCAAACTGGCTAAGTGTTGTGAACTCATGTCCACTATCTTTTGGGCATCTACCCATACATCCAGGGCATAGTATCCTTCATTTACATCCAATCTAAGCTTCAATCAATCAAACCTTGACAAGGTTGTGTCATCTGATCTTCTTGAATCAATTCATTCTTCAGTTGTCTTCATCGTATTCTTTTGCTTCACCCAAGGTTAATGGTGGAAACTAGAGCTTCCTCTCACAAGAAATTAGGGGAAACATCTCATACCTTACCTTTGACTCATATCTAGGGTCCAACTCTTGAACAATTATACAATTCTGGTCTTTACGAAGATGACGGTCTTGGCAACTTTTGATTAAAAACTGGTTACATACCCCCTCCATCAGCTCACGAAGGTAGTCAACAAACTCCTCCTTGATCTATCCTAGGGAGTCCTAACACTCCTAACATGTCTCAAGTAGGAACAAACCATGGCTCTCAAAGAGCTCAGTCTCAACATGGTATGGATCAAGAACCTACACCTGCTAAAATTGCTCAATATCAAAATGATGATAACTTCAAAAGAATGATGAAACATTTCTTGAAAGAAGATAGAGAAACATACTTTCTAGAGTTAGCTCATCAAGGAGCTAAACTTCCTCCCAATTTTAATGTGGAAGATATCATTACACATGAGGAAGAAACTCCTATTTCGGCTATGATGAAACAAATACACGCCATGCAAGTAAAACTTAACAAGATGGAAAAAGAAAAAGAACCTAAGGAGTTCTCCATGGAGGTCCTATGTCCTTTTCCATTCAATAAAGACTTGTATATGCCACCATTCCCTAAAAGGGTGGAAATGTCGAAATATGATAAGTATGATGGAAACTCTGATCCTCAAGATCATGTCAGAGAATTATGTACTCAATCTATGGAGTTCATGCACGAACCGACCTTTCTGATGCATCTTTTCCCTCGATCTCTAGGAGGGGCAGCCATTCATTGGTTCTCTAGGATGCCACCTACAATCAAAACCTTTGAGGAGTTGATCAAATTGTTCTATCAGCAATACTCCTACAACATCCAACATCCATTCACCATGATTGATATCTGCAATCTCAAACAATATCCAAGAGAACCATTCTTGACATTTCTCAAAAGATGGAGAAAGAAATTCTCTCTATATGCTAGGCCTATTCCAGAAACTGAGAAGCTAGAAATCTTCATCAACAATCTTATTCCAAAAATCAACTACCCTTTACAAATGCAAAATCATACATCTTTTGACAAGATGGTAGATAATGCAATCAAAATTGAAAAAGTACTTGTGAAAAAGGGAGACGTCACACTTCAAAAGGACAAGTATGAATCTAGTTCTAAGGATAAGAACAAAAATTGGAACAAGAATAAGGGCATCGTCATAGATGGCATTATTGATAATCTCCATGCCCCATCTAAGGCACCTAATTTCAATCTAACCATTGGTACTCAAGCCATAAAAGCTTTAGAACAAAAGGTGTTCGAATCATCTCAAAAGAAGCTAGAATACAAATCTTGGTCCACTGATAATAAATGAAAGTTCACTCCTCTTGGAGAATCTTTGGAATTAGCTATGAGAACTCTACTGGCTAATAACATCATCTCTTTTCCTGAGATCCGACAATCTGATCCTAATCCTAAGCCAAAATGGTGGAGAGAGAATGAATTCTATGATTTCCATCGGGGTAAAGGTCACAAAACTAATAACTTCTTGCGCTTGAAGCATACCATTCAAGACAAGATTGATAATGGAGAAATCATGATTGATAATCCTAAAAGCAATAATGATCACACAACATTCACCGAACCATTTCCAAAGCATAACCAAGGAGATTTGTCTTCTCAGCCTAATGTGGGTGCTAAGGTCAATTATGCCTATCTTAGAAATAATACTGTTATCAATATGGTTGAACCAAGCCTATCTGAGCGTTGCAATGTCATCACAATTGTAAGAAGAGATAGAGAAAATCAATCAGCTAACACAGTTACTCGATCACAACCTTAGGCACACCTACAAGGACAAATCCCAGATCAATCAAATGCCCCTAAGGTGCCTTTTAATTTGTCTTCCGCTTCTAAACAGAGGGCAACATCTAAATCTTCAAATCCTAAGGACATGAGGCCTACTTCATACAGTATTGTCCAACAACTCTAGCACACAAATGCTAAAATCTCCATGTTTGAGTTGCTTCAAATATCTCTAGCTCATAGAGCCATTCTAGACAAAGCTCTGCTCGGATCCAATGTTCCTGATAACCTTGATTTAGATAGATTCCAGGCTATGGTTGGTCATCTTACATCTCCACAGTATATCTCCTTTTCAGAGGATGATGATAACTCCTTGAGTCATCCGCATAACCAACCCTTGCATATTGAAGTCTTGATCCAAAATCATCGTGTCAAACGTGTGTTGATAGATGGGGGCACTAGTCTGACTATTTGTTCTTACAACTTGATTACACAATTAGGATTTTTAGAAACAACCATTGATCCTATAAATAAAATAACTATCAAAGCATATGATGAAGAAGAAAGATCCTCCAAGGGAACAATTGTCTTGCCTATCAGAATAGGTCATGTCATTAGAGATACTATATGTCAAGTTCTTGATATACATTTGGCTTACAACATCCTTCTAGGGAGACCCTAGATACATGAAATGAAAGCTATTCCTTCTACATACCATCAGTGTTTGAAATTTCCTTGTGACGGAGTAGAGGTAACCATTCTAGTTGACGTGTCAACAAATTGCAATGCATTGAAGGCAAATGCGGATAAACTTGTTCCTAATAACAGAGAATCTTCCATTAAGCAAACAGATGTAGCATCCACATCTAAGATGGAAGACATTGCAAAAGAGGTCAACATCAAAGAAAATGGTATGGGAGAATATACTATAGAGCTAGTTTTGTCTTTGACATCTCTCCCTATCTCGCCTAAGTCTTATGGGAAAACTCTAAAACAGTCCAAACTAGAATCTAAGGAACCTCTTGAGACATATAAAGGAAAATTTGTTGCAGAGAAAGTACCTAAGCAAGAATTTGAAGAAGATGAAGCTGTGCTTGCATGGCTTTATAAAGATGAACCTGAATCCCAAGTTGTTCCACCTAGTGACTCTAAAGTATTGAAGATTCCTTCTAAGTCATATGGCCTAGGGGATAAACTGATAGCTAAGATGGGATATAAAGGAAAAGGACCTCTAGGACTACAAGGTAAAGGTTTTCTATCACCTATTGAACATCGTGGTCGAGCCAACAAGAATACGACAGGTCTAGGATACACAAAGAAGCCTTTCTATCTTAGTAAGAACTCCCCACATGTTCTAGAACAAATTGAGCCTTCCGTAGAAAATCAACTAAAGAAGGAAATAGCTGAACAATCTGATAGTGATGATTCTGACACCACTGGTGAGCTCATTCCTTATGAGTGTTTGCCTAAAGAAATAAAAGACCTTCTTGATGTCGAAGATGATCCAATAAAAAGAATTAATGTAGTAGAAACACAAGAACCTACTATAGAGCAAGAGATAGTTGCAACACAAGAACTAGCTAATCTTGAAGATAATCAAACAGACAAAGAGGAAGGTGGTAGTTATTCTAAGACAGATTCTCATGAGTATGAATTCAAATTAGAATTTGAGGGTAACCCTTCTTGGGGTATTCATCCTGACTTTACTCATGTTCTTAGATTTCCTAGAGGCATAGATGAAGAATCTAATGACTATGAATGGGGAGCCATTCCAGAAGAAGATGAGCTTATTATAGAGAAACATGTTGATGTTATTCACCAATATGCACCTAAACCCAATGTAAGTCTAGAGTGAAATGATGAACTTATCGAGTCTGATCCACTGATGGCTGAAGTGGACTATCATAATGACATTGACCCTATTCATGAATTGAATGTCTTAAGTTGTAATATCACCTTTGAACTCGAGTGTTGGGTTAGGACCGATGATGATAGATCCATATCTGTAAACACTCTTTCCCAATCTTTCACCAATTTGACTATCCAACACCCTGAACTTCTTGATCAAACCTCCACAAACCAGAGCCATGGTATTTATACCTTCTCGAATGAATATGCCCTTGCTTGCTACCTCAATGCAGTTGAGCCTATGAGGACTTCCACCTATGAACCGAGCGTTAGCATGATGGAGTCAGACATCAAGTATCTTATTCAAAAAAATAAGAATAAGAATAAAAAGAAAAGGAGTTCTGAGGGTGAAAACCACTTTGTGGAAGTCTCATAACGTACAAAAGTAAAAATAAAAGATGTATCCAAAGGTGAAAACCTCTCTAAGGCACCTAAGGATGAGATATTTGATGTCCTTCCGAGTAATTTATAGGATAGATCTCCAGTTCTAATTGAGCCCACTCAATCTATCAACTTGGGAACAACAGAGGAACCACAGTTGATCCATGTAGCACAATCTTTATTAGAAGAAGAGAAGCAAAAATTTACAACCTTCCTCATAGAGAAGAAGATCAACTTTGCATGGAAATATTCAGATATGCTAGGGTTGGATCCTAATCTTATAATGCACCATTTATCTATAGCTCCTGGAGTAAAACTAGTTAAACAAAAATTAAGGAAGATGCATCCTCATGTTGCACTCTTGGTAAAAGTTGAATTAGAGAAACTACTAAAAGTTGGATTCATCTGAGTTATTGATTATGCAGAATGGATCTCTAATATTGTACCAATTTCAAAACTAGATAAATCAATCTAGTGTGTACCAACTTTAGAGATGTAAATAGAGCCCGCCCTAAGGATGATTTTCCGCTACCTAACATTGATATGATAGTGGACATGACTGTGGGCTTTAATTTGTATTCTTTAATGGATGGTTTTTCTGGATATAATCAAATAAAAATTACTCCAGAGGATCAAGAGAAAACTACTTTCACATGTGCATGGGGCACCTTCTGTTGGAATGTCATGCCATTTGGGCTTAAAAATGCTGGTGCTACATATCAAAGAGCCATGACATCCATTTTTCATGACATGATGCATAGGACTATGGAGGATTATGTTGATGATACTTTGGCAAAATCTATGATTAGAACTGAACATCTAAATGAATTGAGCAAGATACTAGACAAAATCAAAAAATTTAGTCTCGGACTAAATCCTAATAAGTGTGCTTTTGGTGTCACTTCTGGAAAGCTATTAGGATACATAGTTTCAAAGAAGGGCATTGAAGTTCATCCAGCTAAAGTAAAGGCTATCATGGAGATGCAACCTCCCAAAAACATTAGTCAAATGAGGACATTGCAAGGGAGAGTTCAATCTATCAGACGCTTCATATCTTAGCTAGCAGACATATCAAGACCTTTTACAAAAACATTACATAAAGGTGTGACATTTGTATGGAATGAAGAATGTGAGAACAACTTTAACCATGTCAAGAAGTATCTATCAAATCCTCCTATCTTGATGCCTCCCATTCCAGGGAAGCCTTTGATCTTATATGTCTCCGCTACAGATACATCACTAGGGGCATTGCTTGCACAACATGATGAGAACAAAAAGGAAAGAGCTATATACTACATCAGTAGGACATTGGTGGCATACGAAAAGAATTATTATATGATTGAGAAGGCTTGTCTAGCTGTGATCTTTGCATCACAAAAAATGAGACATTATATGTTGGCACATACCACACATTTGGTAGCTAAGATTGATCCACTAAAGTACCTATTAAGAAAAGCCACCCTCACGGGTAGATTAGCTAAATGGGTCATGCTCTTAAGTGAATTTGACATTGAATATGTTGAAAGAAAAGCTATAAAAGGACAGGTTATTGCTGATCAATTAGTAGATGCACCTATGATTAATGATACACCAATGCAATTGGAATTTCCAGATTCCTCTATCATGACTCTTTCTTCTAGAGAATGGTAGTTATTCTTTGACGGCTCCTATACACAGAATGGATCAGGAGTAGGCATATTATTTATAACTCCTCAAGGATACTCCATACCTAAAGAATTTAGATTAAATTTCCCTTGCACAAACAATATTGCAAAATATGAAGCCCTTCTTAATGGCATGAAACTAGCAATTGAGTGGAGAGTGACAGAGATACACATTCATGGGGACTCTCAACATGTTATCCATCAAGTCAATGATGTGTACCAGACTAAGGATGAAAAGCTCATTCCATACAAAAGAATGGTAGATGATCTAAAGAAGTATTTCATATCTATCTCATTTGAGCAAATACCTAGAACAAAGAATAAGGCTGCCGATGCAATGGCAACACTATCTACTTTATTACAGCAACCTGAACATGAGCTATGCTATGAATTCCTGGTGGAAGAACTATCTTATCCTGCATATGATTCCCCTAAAACTTGCATGATTTTCACTATTGTTGGTCATGATTCATCTTGATATAAAAACCTATTCTCCTATCTCCAAGACCAAATCATTCCCGATACCTTCAATCTCCATGAAAAGAGATACCTTATCTGTAATGCCTCTCGATATGTCATCATTGGTCATGATATGTATAAACAAGGTCTAGATGGTACGCTACTTAGATGTTTAGAATGGGAATAGTCTCAACATGCATTAGAGGAAGTCCATGATGGTATTTGTGGGTCACACTCGAACGGTTTAACACTAGCTTGAAAAATTATTAGGGATGGGTACTATTGGCCTGAAATGGAGAAAGAGTCTATCAAGTTTGCTAAGAACTGTCAAAAGTGCCAAGTGCATGGCAACTTAATTCATGCTCCAGGGAGAGATCTAATTCCCTTTACTACACAATGGCCTTTTCACCAATGGGCATTTGATCTTATAGGATCTATACATCCTCATTCTTCTAATGGACATAGCCATATAATCACAGCTACAAATTATTTTACAAAATGGGTAGAAGTAGTCCCTTTGACACAAGCAACTGGGAAACAAATATCTATGTTCATATTGAACTATATCATATGCAGATATGGGATACCTCATTCCATAATCACAGATAATGGTGGACAATTTAAGAACAAAGATCTAGATGATTTATGTGCCAAATTCAAGATTACACAACATTGGTCATCTATCTACTATCCTCAAGGGAATGGACAAGAAGAGGCTTCTAACAAGAATCTGTTGAAAATCTTGCACCGTACAGTTAATAAGACAGGGAGAGACTGACATCTCATGATCAATCCAACTCTTTGGGCCTACAGAACAAGTATCAAAACACCTACCTGGGCTACACCTTTTTCTTTAGTTTATGGGTCTGAAGCGGTCCTGCCTATTGAGGTTGAAATCCCATCACTAAGAATCAGAATGCATGGTCTAGTAATTGATGATGACTACAAAGTGTCTAGATTGCAAGAACTTGAACTACTAGATGAGCGCAGACAAGCAACATATGATCATCTCAGAGTATATTAGAAGAGAATGTCTAGAGGCTACAACAAGAAAGTCAGACACTGAGAATTTCAGGTTGGCGATCTAGTCTTGAGAGAGAATCCTAAAAATCAATCACATCGAGAACACAAGGGGAAGTTTGAATCCAACTGGCTAGGTCCCTTTGTTATCACTTCTACTTTTGGCTCTGGTGCCTATCAACTCTCAATGACTGAAGGAGAATAGCTCCGAGAACCAATCAACATTCTCCATATGAAGAAATTCTATGCCTAAGGCATTCAATCTATGGTAAAATATCCTGAAAAAATCTTAAAAATTGGAAACATCCTGAAAAAATGAACATCTAGGTGAAAACCCAGCAATAGCCACCTTGATGATTCACAAAAAAAAAGTAAAAATATATATCAAAAGTATAAAAAAATTGAAAAAAATGAAAAATACAAAAAAAAATGGAAAAATAAAAAGTGCCTTGGTGAAAACTTGGAAATAGGCGCCTTGGTAGCAAAAAATGGAATCTCTATCAAGATGGTGAAAACCTGACAAATGGGGGCCACTTGTTTCAAAATGCTCCATCTATCAGCATAATCTTCATCTTTCCTAGCTTTCAGTCTTGCTTTAGTTTGTACATATCTCTTGGTTTGTTCTCGCATTCCTATTTTCAATAAGTCAGTCTGTACACCAATAAGCTCAAGCATCTGTATCCTATCAATGCTTAACACTTGGGGGCAATCAAAGTCATATCCTATGGCCTCCCATGTATCTTAGACGTATCATATCCAGTCAGAGTCCTTTGAAGCTTCATCCGAGTCAGTCAGTCAGTCTTGTCTCCAAAAAGGATTTTGCATCTACAACAACGCAATCAAACATCAAACACAAAATTGAAAACAATATGTGCTTTACATGCTTTTCTCTCCTTGTATGCTTACTGATTCGCATTGAGATTTTTGCATATTTTGTTCCCACAAGCTCTTTGATGATGTCCTTTACAGGATTTAGAGAGTGATGACTGGGGGCATAATCTTTTCTTTGTCTTCTACTTTTATGTGAAAATCTAACAACTTTGAAAATTCTAGATTGAAATGGTGTCCGACTGTAAGAGCCTCTATCTTGAATTGGATGGCCATGCGTACCTTGACCATTGATACCCAGAAAATTCAAGGAAGTTTGATCTAACTATTGTCTTTTTTTGAGTTAGTTCTTTCTCCTATTGTGAAATGCGATCTTACCTAAGGATGTGAATGATAAAGGGTCACTACGGGTAATTCACATTGGATTTAGAATGATCTCTTGACTACTTGATGTGTTTGTAATGTAAGGCATATTCTGGTCATCACAACGTCTATGTTTTGATGCTTATACAAATTGCTATATCAAAATGGACATGATATTTAGGTCATCCTGGCGCTTATGCCTTGGTGCTTATATCTAATCTGACATTCTGAAAACAAAATCAATATTCATATATCCATGGTTGCCTAATCAGTGGGTGTTGTATTGATTCCTGCACATACAAATCGATATTCATATGTCTATGGTTTCATAACTAGTGGGCATTGTATTGATTTATCCGGTTACCTAAAAATTCAATGATAAAATTGATCGACACATGATCAGTGACTAGGTCCTAGGTCTTAGATTGCATTTTATTTCACATGGTTCTTTGCATTTTGCATGTTTGCATGATCTCACAAATGGCTACATAAACTTCAACGCTTAAATGATTCTTCTATCACCTCTTCCAATCTCACAAGAGCTGACACTTAACTTGAAGGTCTCTTCATGGAATCGCAAGCAGTTATCCTCCCAGGTTAAACATCCTTTTGACATAAGACTGAGTACTTGTCTTCATCAATTCCTGCAAAAACATATCATGTGTATCATTTCATTTACATTTCATATCATAACCACCTGTTGCATTACAATACATCCATGTGCATAAGCATAAAATCATACATACATCTTTTCATAATCAAAACACATTTGCATTACATCCATACATATGAAAGAAATCATTGCATTGCATATGTCCATACATACATTCTACTCTACTCATAGCATAAGCATCACATGATATCATCATAAATCAAAACATGACAAGTACACATGAAGTCATAACCAAAATATCAATCTCATATATATATATCAAAAATCTCAAACTAGTCAGGGGTGCACTACTAGCACAGTATACAAAAGAATGAGCTCATATGAGCCATCAAAGTCAGAATAGTATCAACATCAAGAGATCAAAAATATTAGAACAAACAGATAGATCAGCTGTCAGCCTGATCCTCTGCATTTGGTGGAGGTGGAGGTGGTGCATCCAGTACTGCCTCTTCTCTAGGTGCTCTGGCTCCCTCTGATGCCAACATATACTATGAGTATGTAGGGACTCTCTATGTAGCAGGAACAATAGTGTAATATGTGGACACATAGTAAGCTGCCCGTGCGGTCTGATGAATCACCTCTGCCTGTAATCTCTGCACCTTGGCACAAAGCTTAGTACACTGTCTATCTACCTTTATATATCTCTCCTCCCACCGAGCACTGCAAACCTTTAGGTCCCTGACATGTAATCTAAGTCATCTGATAGTCTCTTGTGGAGTAAGAGGAATAGTAGGATCAGCATCGGCTGCTGGCATCTTAGTATCTGGGGAAATCTGCTTTGTGGTCTCTACTCTCTATGCCTTACGACGTCTAACCTCTACACCCAAATCAAACCCAGTATCCTCCTGTATCAGATCAATACCACCACCCACAACCTACTCTATTACAAGTACCTCCTTAGTTGAACCAACACTCCCTAAAGTACCACCCTCTCCCCTAGTCCGTCTATGAGAACCTATAGATCTACCTGCTGTGGAACTAGTGGGATGAGGGGGCCTCATCTGTCCTGATGGTCTTTGTAGAGGAGCCATCACTCTAGGTCTCATAGGTGTGGGATGAATAATAGGAACTTGTGTGGGTCTGGGATCCTATCTCATTGGTGCTCTGGTAACATCCATAGCCTCCTCCATGGAGGGTATCATCTCTATAGGATCTGAGAACCTATGGATAGGATGATCAACAAGCTAGGCAATGAATCTGTCTGTAACTATAGCATCAAGTACCTCTGGTCTGTACTCCCAATCTCTACCAATGATAGCACTGTACTCCTATGAACACAAAGCATAAGAGAGCCTCGTGGTCCATCCGAGTCCAAGCTCATGAGCTATCCGAGCATAAGTGGCATAATCCTCTAGTGCATCCTGCACTCGTCCATACTACTGCTACACCTTGGTGATAATGAATCTCTCTAAAGTGGAGGATAACCTCCCGATCAACACACGACTCTGAAAGAAGAAACTAAACTGCTCTGGCGCAGTAGGCCAAGGCTCGATACCCACATATGGTCTCCATCGAACAAAAGTCATATCATCAAGGCATCACCTCCAGTACTCTACATGACCCATCCGCCCTTGTATGACATACCCAACATATATATATATATATATATATATATATATATATATATATATATATATATATATATATATATATATATATATATATATATATATATATATATATATATATATATCATAGGCTCCTGAGGCTGCCTCTATGAGGTACATACTAGTTTCAACATGGGGATATGCTCCCACGCCCAGATTTGTAATACTAAAGCTCCAGCTGCAAAAGACTTGCTCTCCTGATACACTACCTCATGCATCTTAGAGAACATATGGGCCAAAAGACATTGACCCCAAGCCAACTCAAAGGGAGTCACTATTAGACGTGCCACCATCGAGGCCCAGCCCATCAATAGACCATTCTGCTAACGGTCAGACATGATAATCCCTCCTATCATCCTGACAATAATACACTCTAGCCGGTGTGTCTATCCATAACGTTATACTAAGGTCTCCTAGGAAATAGAGGCAGTCATATGGGTATTGTACACACTAAATAGTGTACTTCTCTAATTCATTACATCCAAGGGAATCCATGAATGGGAAACCTTAGAAAGCAACCTAGAGCTCCCTATGAATGGAGTTGCAAGGATTTTAAGATTGCTCTCAACTAGAGCTATAAAGCTTGTGACCTTGCTAGTCAACCATGCAATGGGAGATTCAAGGAAGACAAGGGAAAGAATGCCAATATCCTCAATAATCAAAATGAGAATGCAATGCAACTAGATTAAGATAAATATGCAAGTATGCAAGATTAAGCTATGGAAATGAAAGAACAAGTATTACAAAGCCTTCCTAGTTAAGCTAGATGAATTAATCTAAAGCATAAAGGAAACTAAGCTATGAATGCCATGATAATGAAACTAAGATGCAAGAAATGAAACTAAGATAGCATGTAAATGTAAAAGCTAAGGATGCTCAAAATCTTCAAAAGCTCCAAAGTGACCTAGAAAACCTACAACATAACATTAGTATTCAAAGATGCCTCCAAAAATGAGAAGAGAGCTCTTCTTTTATACGAAATGAGAAACAACGGACGATGGAGATTAAGAGGCAAAAGATTTGATCAACGGTGGAGCATGAAAGAGGAGCAATCCATGTGCACAAATATCCTCCAATGATAAAATAAGAGTTGACTTTTGTGTCCCATATAAGACAAAAAGTGAATTTTCTCTTTTTATAAAATAAGAATGATGCTTTATTTGTGCAACTTAGGATAAGAGGAAAAGTGGGGGCTTTTTATTTATTAAAAGGGGAGAAAATATTCCGTTTAATTAAATAAAGACTTAGGATAAGATGGTTAGCCCATAGAATAAAATTGAATAAATGATAAAATTAGGATTTGATCAAGGAAATTGATATTAAGCTGAAAATGTTGATTCGAGAAATTGATAAATTGTTGAATAGGGGGCCCAAAGTCTAGGTGACCATTTTAAGGTGCATACATTTGCCCCTCTTTGACTAATGTGAGGTTGACTTGGGATCACATGTGGTCAAAGAATGGAATTGAAGTGTGAGATCGATTTGGGATCACAAAACAACCCAGATGTGTGTTCGACGGATGGGAAGACGTCAGGACAAGCATAAGCCAACAAAGATAAGCTGAAAGACAAGACCAACACCTATTTAGCTAGGTGATAATCAAATGTCAAATAAGAGATAAGAATCTCAAGCTGAGATGATTAATAAAGCTGAATCAAGGGTTAAAGCTGATAGGTACTGCCCCCTCAGAATCAAAATCAAAATCAGGTAGAGGAGAAATAGTAAATCAACAAATCTAATCAAATCACTAGAAATCATAGGCGAAGATGAAGAATGATAGAATAACCATTAAGCAATGAAGACATGCCCCAGTTTGACTAAGTTTGACTGAAAAAGATTAGGATAAAAATGAAGTCAAACTTTAGAGAGATGCAACAAATGAAAGTGATGAAAGACTAGGAGGGTGAAAGAGATGGAAATGAAGATGTCCCAAGAAGGATCGAAGAATCATGCCTCAAATGGTCAGCCAACTGTGTAGAAGAAGGGAAAATTTTAAAATGCAATTTTTACTATCAAGATTAACTTGGATTTTGATTTCAAGTCTGAAAATGGATCCAGGACGTCGAAATTAGCTAGGGGTGCAATTTTTGCCCAATTCTGAGGTGTTTTGAAAATTAGGTCAAAAAGTCAAAATGCTATAAAAGGGGGTAAAAAGGTCATTTTCAAAATCATTTGACTTATTGTGATTTGAGAATTTTGAGAGCTTAGATAGAGAAAATGGCCTAGCAAGTAGCGATCCCGGTCCACAGGCATCGATTTGAGCGTGCCTGGTTGCACAACCGGCCTCTACACTATGGTGCCCTGGTATGTTTTAAAAAAAACTCACTCTTTTAGGTCATTTATGAGCATTAAATGCATTTTGAAACATGTTTTTAATATTTTTGAAATTTCAAATTTTTAACTTGGGTGAAATATCGTACGATCTTTTGCAAGTATCGCACCCTTTGAGGGAAAATGTTGTGCGATACTTCATGGGTCAACATAGTATCGCACCGACATTAAGTCTAGTATCGTACGATACTAGACGAAATGTCATGTGACGCTATGCAAAGTATCGCACTTCAAGATACTATTGCACTAGTATAGGAAAAAGTATCGTACGATACTTTATCAAAAAATAGTATCACACAGTTGAAAATTTGACATGTTTGAATGTTTCTTTGAGCAAAATGACATGGGTTCGGACAATGTTTGCATTTAAGATGTTCTGTACTAATTTTATACATCCATCATGATATGTTCTGACATCTGGTTTGGGTTAAAATGGCTTGCAGGAGCACTTTCCAGTGCTGCTCGTTAGAGTGCCTCGAGTGGCTGGATTACAATGCATGCGGGATCTTGACGATCTAGGACAAGTGGATCTGAGGGAGATGGGTTTTGGCTACTTATTGCAGATGCCCCATATTCAGGTGGATCATGGGTTGTTGACTGCATTGGCTGAGAGATGGAACATCAGGCACAACACCTTCCACTTTCCTACTGGAGAGGCTATGATTACCCTCGAGGATGTCTATCAGATCCTACGGGTTCTGAGCCATGGAGATCCTGTAAGTATAATCGTGTTTATAGATAGTCATAGATGTAAAGTTTCCATATGATAGAAACTGACATGATTGTTTGTTGGCATAGGTGTACTATGATTAGGACTTGACAGAGGGAAGGTAGATCATGCAGGATATGTTTCAGGATGTTACTATCATTGACATGCATCTGAGCTAGGATCAGTTAGTTGAGGAGTTTGGCAGGGATTTCTCGATGCCATGCATCATTTGTTCGATTGTGGCACAGGCCCTTATTATTGATAGGAGTCAAAAGGGTTTTCCATTGAGCTAGGGGATGTTAGTGGTGGATTTGATTTCTCACTCGCGGTGGATGGCATGGGGGCTAGCCATCCTTGCAGACATATACCATGAGCTCCATGAGATAGTTTATCAGGAGAGCAGGACTTGGGCATGTGGAGCCATTCTTGCTCAGATATGGGCGTGGGAGCACATTGTTGTAGTGCAACCACGAGTGTAGCTGAGGGAGTAGAGATGCCCCTGCATATACAAATAGATAGGGTTTATCTCCTAGCCACATAGCGGAGATGTCACATATTACTGTCGGGTACTAGATGAGCTCACATCATTCTAGTGGAGACCATATAGGGAAGGTGAGTAGTGGGGAGACCGAGATGAGTTGGATTATATGTTGTGCAGTCGGCCACTAGTAGGTCGGCATTCAAATATTGTGAAGAGATTTGTTATCACCCATGTTTGGAGACAATTTAGGCACCAATAGAGAGTGCCTATCGAGACTACCACATATGCTCGGGCTAGAGATGAGGAGGGTCAGGGCTGGCTGCCGATGCTGGATTACCAATAGGCAGTATGAGAGACATTGGCTATACACAGGGAGCCATGGGACTATGTCCCAAACATGGAAAATGTAGGGGCTGATGAGGCCTATAGGGTAGAGTGGCAGAGGTTCCCATTCCCTAGGTTCACTGTACCTGATGCATAACCGACAGCTCAAGGGGATGAAAGAGATGACAGGGATGGAGGAGATGGAGGAGGGAGAGGGAGAGGGAGAGAGATTGGTCAGAGCTCTTGATTAGGTGGTTGAAAATGGCCATGGGGACAAGGTTCTGATGAGGGAGGTGATGCGACAAGACCAGCTCATCGATAGGTTGAGGCTAAGCCTGCAGGAGGAGAGGATCTAAGAGCTAGGATCCAGACACTAGAGATAGAGATGTAGCAACTGCGGATTACTATAGCCATCAAATAGTAGAAGATGATTGATTTGAGAGCTGAGATAGAGTGGCAGGACAGGGCCATATAGGTTGTTATTACAGAGAGCCAGCGAGAGGTAGAAAGAGCTACATACTACCATGGTCTCTATATTCAGGCTATATGAGAGGGTCAGAGGGCTTCGCCTTACTCCGTGATAGCAGGGAAATCAGATATGGTACCAAATGCAGCAACAACCTCCAGCACCACCACCACCTCCTCATGATGGAGCTAGTCAGACATAGGCTTAGTTTTAGGATGTTTTTGTGTGTGTGAATTTTGTACCTAATCTGTAGACACAACACTTTAGTAAAACATTAGAGGTTAGCAAAAATTGAAATCGTGCAATGAATTGAAAGCTAAACTAACCAAGCAATTTACTACCTTCTAATAGGTGAGAGTATGATGTTCTCAGATTATTATCGAGATCAGTGACCTTGACAACACCTAAATGAAGGATTTGAATGCAAAATCTAGATATGAATCAATGCAATTAATCTATTTTTTTTGGATTTTCTATGCAATTATGATGAAAAATGATATTAATCTATGATATGCTGAAAACTTGATATGATATGCTAATCTAGAAATGAAATTCTAATATGATATGCTAAAATATGAATGATCTCACAAAGTTGTTTGATTTGCAAAAGAAGCTTTGATTCTTCAGACACCAATTCGCCAGCATAAGTTTGCAAAATTATGAGATGATTTGAGATGAGCTAAAGCCTTAATTTATAGAAATCCAGGGCTTTGGAGGTGCATGGGAAAAAAAGCCATAAATCACTCAAATAACTCAAATTGATTTTTGAGTTATTTTTAAATAAAGGATATTTAACTCACAAACACATGCAAAAGCAGAGTTTAACTCAAAATAGAGTTTAGCTTTAATTGATAATTGATAGTTGTCTGCTTTTCTTGATTGTGCATGATTTAATATGAATTAATTTAATAATAAAGTGATTTATTTCTAACTTAATTGATTTTGAAAGATAAAACAATTGATTTATGGGTTAATCAATTATTTTTCAAACTTTTATTCAAAAACAATATTATTAAAAATTGACAACTTGCTTTAATTAATTAAATAATAATTTAATCAATTATTCATAGGATTTTGGATTTATTGTCAAAATTAAATAATACAATTTAGGAATAAATAGAATTAACTTCAATTAAATAATTAAGTGGCAGTATTAAATCTAATTAATTAAATATTGAGAATATTCAATTAATCAAACTTTAGGATAAATTAGATTTATCGCCAAATAATTATTAAATTAAAGATAATTAGAATGATTAGGAATATTACTAGGAATATTCCCCGATGCAGAATTTGAGATAATCAATTAGGATTTGATGATGTGTAGATGTGCCTTAGGTTAGGACTTCGATGTCAATTTCATTCGATATGTTGATATAGGAGGTTAATGAACCTATAGCCCATTTTTGGGGTATTACATTTTGCCCCTCTTTGAATTGTTGTGCAAAGCGCAGTGGTTCAAAGACAGTCTGTGTATGATATTGAAACTGATGTTTGAAATTGATATTGATATGAGATAGAAACTGATTGAAAGATTTGATATGAACATAATAGGTCCTGAATGACCAAAAATAATGTTAACTATAACAGCGATGAACCAATGAAACAAAAGCATCAAAACGCTTGATTCCAAACCTTATGATTGTGAAGAAGTGAGTAGCCAATTCTAGACTCGATTGTCCTTAGAAGAATCACATAGGTATCACATCTGAACCCTTCAATTACTGAAGAACCAAGGAAATAACACATTTGAACTGATAGTTGCAAAAACTGATACAATTTACAAGATTAGGAGAATACCAGATTGATATGGATCTCGATGAATCTGATATGCCCCAAGTGATGGTAGATTTTCCCCGAGTGATGAGGACTTTTGATGAATCAGCAACTAGACGTGGTTGTTTGTCTCAATTACTGAGGAAAGATATGATTTCAATAAAGATATGATTACAAACTTTGACTGATGTGCAATACCATGCCCCCTTCAGGATTAAAATTGAAATCTGACAAGAAAAGCCAGTGTTTGATAGTTTAGAAGCATGCTAATTGATTGGAAAAATGGTTAAACACGTTTGAAAATGCATTCTGCATCGTTTGGAGGTCTAAAAGACCAAGTTTGACTAGGTTTGACCATGAGTTGACCATGGTTGAAATTTTGATAGTTTGATGGAAGATAATCAGTTAAGTTGAAAAATGGATTTCTACTATGATTGAAAGTTGATTATGCAAGTAGTTAATAATATGAATGATCTCAGATTTTGATTTTGATCCCGAAAAAGGATTCTACTTGCTGTTTCATTGGAGGAACCTTCGTGTGAGATTCAACTCTTGTTAGATTTGAAGAGACAAGTGGAGAATTGTTTAAGCATTGAAGTTCGTTTAGCCATTGTGAGATCATGCAAACATGCAAAAATGCAAAGAGACATGTAGTAAGAAATGCAACCTAAGACCTAGGACCTAGTCACTGATCATGTGTCGATTTGTTATCATCATTGAACTTTTAGGTAACCAGATAAATCAATACAATGCCCACTAGCTATGAAACCATAGACATATGAATATTGATTTGTATGTGCAAGAATCAATACAACACCCACTGGTCAACAACCATGGATATATGAATATTGATTTTGTTTTTGGAATGTCGGATTAGATATAAGCACCAAGGCATAAATGCCAGGATGACCTGAATATCATGTCCATTTTGATATAGCAATTTGTATAAGCATCAAAATATAAATGTCGTGATGACCTGAATACACCTTGCGTGATAAACACATCAAACAATCAAGAGATCATTCTAAATCCAATGTGAATTACCCCTAGTGACCCTTTATCATTCACATCCTTAGGTAAGATCGCATTTCACAGTAGGAGAAAGAACTCACTCAAAAAGACAATAGTTAGATCAAAATTCTTTGAATTTTTCGGGTATCAATGGTCGAGGTACGCATGGCCATCCAATTCTAGATAGAGGCTCTTATAGTTGGATACCATTTCAATCCAGAATTTCCAAAGTTGTTAGATTTTCACATACAAGCAGAAAACAAAGAAAAGATTATGCCCCCAGTCATCACTCTCTAAATCCTGTAAAGGACATCATCGAAAAGCTTGTGGGAACACAATAATGCAAAAATCTCAATGCGAATCAATAAGCATACAAGGAGATAAAAAACATGAAAAGCACAGATTGTTTTCAGTTTGATGTTTGATTTCGTTGTTGTAGATGCAAAATCCTTTCTAGAGACAAGATTGACTGACTGACTCACATGAAGCTTCAAAGGACTCTGACTGGATATGATACATCTAAGATATACTAGAGACCATAGGATTTGACATTGATTGCCCCCAAGTGTTAAGCATTGATAGGATACAGACGCTGGAGCTGATTGGTGTACAGATCGACTTATTAAAAACTGGAAATGCAGAAACAAATCGGGAGAGATGTACAAACTAAAGCAAGACTAAAAGCTAGGAAAGACCAAGATTGTGCTAAAAGATGGAGCATTTTGAAATAAGTGGCACCTGTTTGCCAGGTTTTCACCATCTTGGCAAAGATTCTATTTTTGCTACCAAGGCGCCTATTTCCAGGTTTTCACCAAGGCACTTTTTTTTTTCTCATTTTTTTTGTATTTTTCATTTTTTGAATTTTTGATTTTTTTTACTTTTTTTGTGAATCATCAAGGCACCTATTGCTAGGTTTTCACCAAGATGTTCATTTTTTAAGGAATTTTTTAGATTTTTAAGATTTTTTCAGGATATTTTACCATAGACTGAATGCTTTAGGCATATAATTTCTTCAGATGGAGAATGTTGATTGGTTCTCGTAGCTGTTCTCCTTCAATCATTGAGAGTTGATAGGCACCAGAGCCAAAAGTAGTAGTGATTACAAAGGGTCCTAGCCAGTTGGGTTCAAACTTCCCCTTGCATTCTTGATGTGATTGATTTTTAGGATTTTCTCTCAAGACTAGATCACCAACTTGAAATTCTCTGTGTCTGACTTTCTTGTTGTAGCCTCTAGACATTCTCTTCTGATATACTCTAAGATGATCATACGCTGCTTGTCTGCGCTCATCTAGTAGTTCAAGTTCTTGCAACCTAGACACTCTGTAGTCATCATCAGTTACTAGACCATGCATTCTGATTCTTAGTGATGAGATTTCAACCTCAATAGGCAGTACCACTTCAGACCCATAAACTAAAGTGAAAGGTGTAGCCCCAGTAGGTGTTCTAATACTTGTTTTGTAGGCCCAGAGAGCTGGATTGATCATGAGATGCCAGTCTCTTCCTGTCTTATTAACTATTCGATGCAATATTTTCAATAGATTCTTATTAGATGCCTCTGCTTGTCCATTCCCTTGAGGATAGTAGATATAAGACCAATGTTGTGTGATCTTGAATTTGGCACATAGATCATCTAGGTCTTTGTTCTTGAATTGGCCACCGTTATCTGTGATTATGGAATGAGGTATCCCATATCTACATATGATATAGTTCAATATGAACATAGATATTTATTTCCCAGTTGCTTGTGTCAAACGGACTGCTTCTACCCATTTTGTAAAATAATTTGTAGCTGTGATTATATGGGTGTGTCCATTAGAAGAATGAGGATGTATAGCTCCTATAAGATCAAATGCCCATTGGTGAAAAGACCATTGTGTAGTAAAGGGAATTAGATCTCTCCTTGGAGCATGAATTAAGTTGCCATGCACTTGGCACTTTTGACAGTTCTTAGCAAACTTGATAGCTTCTTTCTCCATTTCAGGCCAATAGTACCCAGCCCTAATAAGTTTTCAAGCTAGTGTTAAACCGTTTGAGTGTGACCCACAAATACCATCATGGACTTCCTCTAATGCACGTTGAGACTCTTCCCGTTCTAAACATCTAAGTAGTGTACCATCTAGACCTCATTTGTACAGATCATGACCAATGATGACATATCGGGAGGCATTACGGATAAGGTATCTCTTTTCATGGTGGTTGAAGGTATCGGGAATGATTTGGTCTTGGAGATAGGAAAATAGGTTTTTGTATCTGGATGAATCATGACCTAAAATAGTGAAAATCATGCGGGTTTCAAGGGAGTCATATGCAGGATAAGATAGTGCTTCCACCAGCAACTCGTAGCGTAGCTCATGTTCAGGTTGCTATAATAATGTAGATAGTGTTGCCATTGCATCGACAACCTTGTTCTTCATTCTAGGAATTTGCTCAAATGTGATAGATATGAAATATTTCTTAAGATCATCTACCATTCTCTTGTAAGGAATGAGCTTTTCATCTTTAGTTTGGTACACATCATTGACTTGATGAATAACAAGTTGAGAGTCTCCCTGGATGTGTAGCTCTGTCACTCGCCACTCAATTGCTATTTTCATACCATTCAAAAGGGCTTCATATTCTACAATATTGTTTGTGCAAGAGAAATTTAACCTGAATGCTTTTGGAATTGAGTATCCTTGAGGAGTTATGAACAATATGCCTGCTCTAGATCCATTCTGTGTATAGGAGCCATCAAAGAATAACTGCCATTCTCTAGAAGAAAGAGTCATGATAGAGGAATCTAGAAATTCCATTTGCATTGGTGTATCATCAATCATAGGGGCATCTACTAATTGATCAACAATAAACTATCCTTTGATAGCCTTTCTTTCCACATATTCAATGTCAAATTCACTTAAGAGCATAACCCATTTAGCTAATCTACGTATGAGGGTAGCTTTGCTTAGTAGGTACTTGAGGGGATCAATCTTAGCTACCAATTGTGTGGTATGAGCTAACATCTAGTGTCTCAGTTTCTGTGATGCAAAGACCATAGCTAGACAAGCTTTCTCAATCATTGAATAGTTCTTCTCATATGCAACCAATGTTCTATTGATATAGTATATAGCTCTTTCCTTTCTGTTCTCATCATGCTGTGCTAGCAATACCCCTAGTGATGTATTGGTTGTGGAAACATATAAGATCAATGGCTTCCCATGAATAGGAGGCATCAAGATAGGAGGATTTGATAGATACTTCTTGATATGGTTAAAGTTCTCACATTCTTCATTCCATGCAAAGGTCACACCTTTATGTAATGTTTTTGTAAAAGGTTGTGATATATTAGTAAGCTGTTATATGAATCTTCTGATAGATTGTACTCTCCCTTGTAAGGTTCTCATTTGACTGATATTCTTGGGAGGTTGCATCTCTATTATAGCCTTGACTTTAGCTGGATCAACTTCAATGCCCTTCTTTGAAACTATGTATCCTAAGAGCTTTCCAGAAGTGACACCAAAAGCACACTTCTTAGGATTTAGTCAGAAACTAAACTTTTCCATTTTGTCTAGGATCATGCTTAAGTCCTTTAGATGTTTAGTTCTAATCATAGATTTTGCTAAAGTATCATCAACATAATCTTCCATAGCTCGATGCATCATGTCATGAAAAATAGATGTCATTGCTCTTTGATATGTAGCACCAATATTTTTAAGCCCAAATGGCATGACATTCCAATAGAAGGTACCCCATGCACATGTGAAAGTAGTTTTCTCTTGATCATCTGGAGCAATTTTTATTTGGTTATATCCAGAGAAACCATCCATTAAGGAATACATCTTGAAACGCACAGTCATGTCCACTATCATATCAATGTTAGGTAGTGGAAAATCATCCTTAGGGCATGCTCTATTCACATCTCTAAAGTCTATGCACACTCTGATTGAACCATCTGGTTTAGAAATAGGTACAATATTGGAGATCCACTTTGCATAGTCAATAACTCGGATAAATCTAGCTTTTAGGAGCTTCTCTAATTTATCTTTTACCAAGAGTGCAACGTGAGGATGCATCTTTCTCAACTTTTGTTTAATAGGTTTGACATTTGGAGCTATGGATAAATGATACATTATAAGATTAGGATCCAATCCTGGCATATCTGAATATTTCCATGCAAAGTTGATCTTTTTCTCTGTGAGGAATGTTGTAAATTTTTTCTTCTCTTCTTCTGATAATGATTGTGCTACATGAATCAACTGTGGTTCTTCTGTTGTTCCCAAATTGATAGATTGAGTGGGCTCAATTAGAACTGGAGATCTATCCTATAAATGACTCGGAAGGACATCAAATATCTCATCCTTAGGCACCTCAGAGAGGTTTTCACCTTCGGATATGTCTTTTATTTTTACTTTTGTAGGTTTTGAGACTGCCACAAAGTGGTTTTCATCCTCAGAACTCTTTTTCCTTTTCTTTTTATTCTTATTTTTCTGACTAAGATATTTGATGTCTGACTCTGTCATGCTAACGCTCGGTTCACTGATGGAAGTACTCATAGGCTTAATTGCATTGAGGTAGCAAGCAAGGGCATAGTCATTTGTGAAGGTATAAATACCATGGCTCGGATTTGTGGAGGTTTGATCAATAAGTTCTGGATATTGGATAGTCAAAGTGGGGAAAGATTGGGAGATAGTGTTTATGGATATGGATCTATCATCATTGGTCCTAACCTGATGCTTGAGTTCAAAGGTGATATTACAACTTAAGAAATTCAATTTGTGAATAGGCTCAATGTCATCGTGGGAGTCCAATTCAGCCATAGGTGGATCAGACTCGATAGGTTCATCATTTCACTCTAGAATTACATTGGGTTCAGGTGCATATTGGTGAATAACATCAACATGTTTCTCTATAATAAGCTCATCTTCATCTGGTTCTAAAATTTCTCCCCATTCATAGTCATTTGATTCAGCTTCTGATTCAGGATCTCTAGGAAATCTTAGAACATGAGTAAAGTCAGGGTGAATACCCCAAGAAGGGTTACCCTTAGATTCTGATTTGAATTCATACTCATGAGAATCTATTTTAGAATCACTACAACCTCCCTCTTCTTGATTGTTTTCAAGATTAGTTGGTTCTTGTGTTGCAACTATCTCTTGGTTGATAGTAGGTTCTTGTGTTTCTACTACATTAATTCTTTTGATTGGATCATCTTTATCATCAAGAAGGTCTTTGATCTCTTTAGGCAATTTTTCATAGGGGATGAGTTCTGAGCTATATAAATCACTATTTGATAGTTCTGTTTCTTCTTTCTTAAGAAGAGGTTCTCCTAGTGTGATCTACTCTATGACATGAGAACAATTACCTTTGAGGTGGAAGGGTTTCTTTTTAAAGCCTAAGCCAACTTTGTCTTTATTTTCTCTACCAGTATGTGGGAGAGGTGCCACAAGACCTTTTCCTCTGACTCCTAGAGGTCCTTGACCTAGATATCCCATCTTAGCTATCAATTTATTTCCTGAACCGTATGACTTAGAAGGGATCTGTGGTGCTGTAGAGTCACTAGTTTGAACATTATGGGATTTAGGTTCATCTTTGTATATCCATGATAACACAACTTCATCCTCTTCAAACTCTTTCTTGGATACTTGTTCTACCACAAAATTCTTTTTATATGCTTCAAGAGGTCCCTTAGGTTCGGGCTTGGACTGTTTCAAAGATTGTCCATAAGACTTAGGTGACATAGGGAGAGATGTCAAAGATAAGACTGGCTCCATAGTATATTCTCCCATACTATTTTCTTTGATATTAACCTCTTTTGCAAGAGCTTCCATTTTAGATGTGGATGCCTCTTTAGTTGATTTAATGGAAGATTCTTTGTTATTAGGCACAAGCTTATCTGCACTTTCCTTCAATGTATTGCAAGTTGTATTCAGATCTGCGGGGATAGTAACCTCTACTCCTTCATAAGGAAACTTCAAACATTGATGGTATGTAGAAGGAATAGCTTGCATTTCATGTATCCATGGTCTCCCTAGAAGGATGTTGTAGGCCAAAGGTAGATCAAGCACTTGAAAAATGGTATCTTTGATAATTGGACCTGCTCTGATAGGTAAGACAATGGTTCCTTTAGAAGATCTTTCTTGTTCATAATAGGCTTTGATAGTTATTTTCTTTCTAGGATCAATAGCCAATTCTGAAAATCCTAATTGTGTGATCAAGCTGTAAGAACAAATGTTTAGGCCAGCGCCTCCATCTATCAACACACATTTGACTCTACGATTCTGGATCAAAACCTCTATATGTAAAGACTGATTATGTGGGTGATTCAAGGAGTTGTCATCTTCCTCTAAAAAGGAGATATATTGCGGAGATGTAAGATGTCCAACCATAGTCTGGAACCTATCTAAATCAAGGTCATCAAGAACATTGGATCTGAGCAAAGCTTTGTCTAGAATGGCTCTGTGAGCTGGAGATATTCGAAGCAACTCAAACATAGAGATTTTGGCATTAGTGTGCTGGAGTTGTTTGACAATGCTATAAGATGTAGGCCTTGTATCCTTTGGATTGGAAGATTTGGAACCAGACTTCTGTTTGGAAGCAAATGAAAGATTGAAGGGTATCTTAGGGACATTAGATGAATCTGGGAGTTATCCTTTCAGATGTGCCTGAGCTTGTGATTGATTAACTACATTAGCCGAGGAATGATCTCTTTCTCTTCGTACAATTGTGATGACATTGCAACTTTCAGAGAGACATGGTTCAACCATATTGATGACAACATTATTTCTAGGGTAGGCATAATTGACTTTTGCCCCCATATTAGGTTGAGAAGTTGAAACTCCTTGACCATGTTGTGGAAATGGTTTTGTAAATGTTGTATGATCATTATTTCTCTTAGGATTGTCAACTGTGATGTCTCCACTATCGATCAGATCTTGAATGGCATGTTTCAACCATAAGTAGTTATTAGTTTTGTGACCTTTACCTCAATGGAAATCATAGAATTCATTTTCTCTCCACCATTTTGGCTTAGGCTCAAAATCAGGTGGTCAGATAACTAGCAAAGAGATGATGTTATCAGCCAGTAGAGTTTTCATAGCTGATTCTAAAGATTCTCCAAGAGGAGTGAACTTTCACTGTTTATCCCAAGATTTGTATTCTGGCTTCTTTTGAAATGGTTCGGATGACTTTTGTTCTGAAGCTTTAATGGCTTGGGAACCAAGAGTTAGGTTGTAGGCTGGTGCCTTTGATGGGGCATGGATAGTTTCAATAATGCCATCTATGATGATGCCTTTGTTCTTGTTCCAATTTTTTTTCTTATCTTTGGAACCAGATCCAGATTCATACTTGTCTTTTTGAAGTGTGATTTCTCCTTTTTTCACAAGCACTTTTTCAATTTTGATAGCATTGTCCACCATCTTGTCAAAAGATGTATGATCTTGCATTTGTAGAGGATAATTGATTTCTAGAACTAGGTTATTAATGAAGATTTCCAATTTTTCTATTTCTGGAATAGGTCTGGCATATAGAGAGAACTTCTTCCTCCATCTCTTGAGAAATGTTAAGAATGGTTCCCGTGGATATTGCTTGAGATTACAGATATCAATCATGGTGACTAGATGTTGAATATTGTAGGAGTATTGCTGATAAAACAATTTGATCAACTCGTCAAAAGTTTTGATAGTGGAAGGTAATCGAGAGAACCATTGAATGGCCGCTCTTCCCAGAGATCGAGGGAAGAGATGCATCAGATAGTTTGGTTCATGCATGAACTCCATTGATTGTGTACATAATTCTCAGACATGATCTTAAGGATCTGAGTGTCCATCATACTTATCATACTTCGACATCTCCACTCTTTTTGGAAATGGCAGCATGTACAAGTCTTTGTCAAATGGAAAAGGACATAGAGCCTCCATGGAGAACTCTTTGGGTTCCTTCTCTTTTTTGAGTTGAGTCAGTTTGACTTGTAAACTGTGTATCTATTTCATCATGGCTGTTATCAGAGTTTCTTCCTCGTGTGTGATGATAGCTTTGACATTAAAATCAGTAGGAAGCTTAGCTCCTTGATGAGCTAACTATAAAAAGTATGCCTCTCTATCTTCTTTCAAGAAATGCTTCATCATTCGTTTGAAGTTATCACCATTTTGATATTGAGCAATTTCTTCAGGTGTGGGTTCTTGATCTGCACCATGTTGAGATTGAGTTATTTGAGAGCCAAATTTTGTCCCTGCTTGAGACATGGTGGGATTTTGTGGACTCCCTGGAATAGATTGATGTGGGGTTTGTTGGGTACCTCTGTGAGTTGATGAAGGAGGAATGTAACCAGTTTTTAATTGAAGGTTGCTAGCACCGTCATCTTTGTAAAGACCGAAATCATGAAGTTGCTCAAAAGTTGGACCTATGTGAGTCAAAGGTAGAGTATGAGATATTTACCTAGATTTCTTGTGAGAGGAAGCTCTAGTTTCCACCATTAACCTTGGGTGAAGCAAAAGAATAAGATGAAGACAACTGAAGAATGAATTGAATCAAGATGATCAGATGACACAACCTTGTCAAGGTTTGATTGATTGAAGGATAGATATGACTTAGATGAGGGCTAATGTGCCCTAGATGTATGGGTAGATTCCCAAAAGATAGCGGACAAGATATCATGACACTTAGTCATTTTGATGATTGATTAAAGATTGATAGTTATGACAAGGTTTTGAAACAAGATGATAAAGACTCAAATTAATTAAACAAAAGGCTGGATCGGATTCAAAAGACCACTTTGGGAAAATGATTGGATTCTCAATAGCTACTACTCTATTCCTGACATGGTGATTTGTTTGACAAATTCTAGAAATAGGCTGAAAAAGCTAAGTATCTGGCAATTCTGACAATTTTCTGACAACTTTCAAAATTTTCCCAAACGACACTCTGTAGACTCGTACGATAGTGGGTATGCTATGAAATGATAGTTGAAAAGCTCGTACGACAGTTGTAAAACTCACACGATAGTTGCTAGCAGGATTTGACTTTTTGAATTTGACTGGCAGAAAGACTCGTACGACACTGGGTTCTTTACCATATGACAGATGGGCAGTAATGAAACGACACTTGATAGAAACTCGTATGACTTTCTGACCTCCTGAGATGACTTTTGACTCTAGAAAAGAATTTTACTTCAGATTTTGCAAATTTTGAGTTTTCAGATTCGGATTGTTTGCAAATTTTAATGTCCAGATTTGAGGATTGTAATAGATTTGTCCGTTTTCAATAACCAGATAGATAAATAAGCATGCAAAATAGCAAGCAAGTGATTTCAAGCATGTCTGAAAATAATGAACAAGGGCAAAAGCAACCTTGCGCATGAACAATCAAGTGATTTTATTGGTTCTAATCCTCAGAAGCGCTAATTGTGTATGTTCCAAAAATGTTTTGCAATAACACACATATTCCTAGAAAATGAAAATTTGGCCTCGCTAGGGTTTTTAGTAATGGTTTGACTCTGCAACTTTTATGATCCAAAGGGGTGAACTCTAATCCTGATGCACTAAGGTTTTGACATAGTTCAAAAATTTAATCAATCAGGAGCTGCTAGGGAGATCTGACAACCCAACAATGAACCACACCTATAAAGATTTCTTCCACAAGGACATTTATATAGCGGCTGTCACTACCCCGGTGAAAATGGCTATTACCACTTGAGGTTTCATCAACATGGTTGACCCAATTAAGGGAATGTCCACTACGGTTAACCCTCTCTAAAGGTGACTCACAAGATATACCACATGGAGACTAGTTCCAGATTCAAGGATTTGAGTTTCTGGTACTATCCAAAAAGGAAGTAGAGCATAATCCCCTAGCCTTTTCACTTTTAACCGAAACAAAGTAGATAGATTAATCCGACAGGCTAAGACCAAGATTATCTCACAAAGATCTATGACGTAAACCCCTTAGGATCTATCAACCTCTCCGGAGAGAGAATACCTTGATCAAAAGTTGAAGACACATGGATCTAGTGGAACGTGAGACTCCCTTAGTATCCTCCCCACCTACAAGGGATCCTTCATTGAGAATAGTTTCATTGGAAACCCACTCTCTCAAGATCCACAAATAGTGTTCATGGGGCCTAATTACTATGTGTAACAAAGATGCTGAAAGCAAACTATGTTCATTTTTATAGCCCAAATGAAGTATGTGATAGAAAAGCAATAAAAGTCACTCAAGCTAGACACATGAGATTTTTGTTTTAGATACAAAATCAAAGTCTTATCAGCTGAGAAGATTACTTGAATTCCTCACAACGTGCTTAGTAGATTTTTACCTATTTTTAGCAATTCTTGCACTTTTTGTCTTCTATCTTTTGTACCCACAAGATGTACCTACACCTGCACCTACAACCCACTGTTATGAAAAACTTACCTATTCTTGTACATGAAACCCAATGTTATAAAAATCCATCAAAAAAATAAACACAACTTGTCAACCCCACATGGTAGAAAATCAGGTTAGTCAAAGATAATATGTCATTTGATAATCGAAAAACCTGTTGTCATAAAAAAATTAGATTCTGACTAATCTGCACTAAATCAACAATAAATTTTGAAAATAAAAATGAAATTAATCCAAACCAATGGAAAATGAAAGCTATCTCAAATACCTTTCCATAAATATAAATTTTAGATCTGTATCATGTCATATGTGCATGTACCAATAAAAATATCAGTCAGATTTCATAAAATCAGGCTCATACTAGTCTTCACTAAAATGATCATAACTTTTGCAAATCAAAATGAAATTAATCAAAACTAATGGAAAATGAAAGCTAACTCAAATAAATTTCTAGAAATATAAATTTCAGATCTGTATCATATCATATGTGCATGTACCAATAAAAACATCAGTCGAATTTCATAAAATCAGGTTCAGACCAGTCTTCACTAAAATGATCATAACTTTTGCAAATCAAAACAAAATTAATCCAAACCAATGGAAAATGAAAGATAACTCAAATAAATTTTCAAAAATATAAATTTTGGATTTTATCATGTCATATGTACATGTACCAATAAAAACATCAGTTAGATTTCTGGAAAAACAGCCCAGAAATTTATCACAAAACTCACAAAAATTAACCTTGTGGTCCTGGGTTCGAGAAAAATGATAGAAATTTGATAGAATAGAATGGAAAACCATTTCAGGGCCCCACAGTGGGACCAAAAATGTGTGGGTGAATTTTGTACCTGATCTGTAGACACAACACTTCAGTAAAACATTAGAGGTTAGCAAAAATCAAAATCGTGCAATGAATTGAAAGCTAAACTAACCAGGTGATTTACTGTCTTCTAATAGGTGCGAGTATGATGTTCTTAGATTGTTATCAAGATCAGTGACCTTGACGACACCTAAATGAAGGATTTGAATGTAAAATCTAGATATGAATCAATGCAATTAATCTTTTTTTTTTCTATGCAATTATGATGAAAAATGATATGAATCTATGATATGTTGAAAACTTGATATGATATGCTAATCTAGAAATGAAATTCTAATATGATATGTTAAAGTATGAATGATCTCACAAAGTTGTTTGATTTGCAAAAGAAGCTTTGATTCTTCAGACACCAATTCGCTAGCATAAGTTTGCAAAATTATGAGATGATTTGAGATGAGCCGAAGCCTTAATTTATAGAAATTCAGGGCTTTGGAGGTGCATGGGAAAAAAAGCCATAAATCACTCAAATAACTCAGGTTGATTTTTGAGTTATTTTTAAATAAAAGATATTTAACTCACAAAAACATGCAAAAGCAGAGTTTAACTCAAAATAGAGTTTAGCTTTAATTGATAATTGATAGTTGTCTGCTTTTCTTGATTGTGCATGATTTAATATGAATTAATTTAATAATAAAGTGATTTATTTCCAACTTAATTGATTTTGAAAGACAAAACAGTTGATTTATAGGTTAATCAATTATTTTTCAAACTTTTGTTCAAAAACAATATTATTAAAAATTGACAACTTGCTTTAATTAATTAAATAAGAATTTAATCAATTATTCATAAGATTTTGGATTTATTGTCAAAATTAAATAATACAATTTAGGAATAAATAGAATTAACTTCAATTAAATAATTAAGTGGCAATATTAAATCTAAGTAATTAAATATTGAGAATATTCAATTAATCAAACTTTAGGATAAATTGGATTTATCACCAAATAACTATTAAATTAAAGATAATTAGGATGATTAGGAATATTCCCCGATGCAGAATTTAAGATAATCAATTAGGATTCGATGATGTGCAAATGTGCCTTAGGTTTGGACTTCGATGTCGATTTCATTCGATATGTTGATATAGGAGGTTAATGAACCTATAGCCCATTTTTGGGGTATTACAGTTTTATACATATCATGAGACTTTGATCCAGATTTTGGGATCTCATTTTGTATATTGTATCATGACATTTATATATGAGATTTATTGGATTTGTGATGCATCTTGTGTATTGTCTCACTTATGATGGATGTTTTAGTTTTGATATTGTCTTGTCATATTGCTCAAATTTATGTTTATATGCTCATGTATGATTTCTCTCATAGATGTATGTTTAATTCTTATGTTTATGTTATAGACGCATGTTTTTGAAAATGATCTCTTTAGGGTATAGATATGATGATAAAATTAACCCCTTGCGATGACAGAAAAAAAGGATGTGATGTAAAAGACAAGGAGTGAAAGATATGATCGAGAAGAAGCGAAAGGTGAGCGCAGTTGACTGACTAGTCCATGAAAGATAAAGGAGAGCTCTCTCCATGTGAAAAATGCAAAACTAATCTAACATAAACCTAAAAATGCAAGCTATGATGAAAAATGGTTGACTTGCAAGGTCACAACGCCAATAGACATCTAATAATCATCATCGAGTTTTATTTGTAGCATCGAAAGATCATACAATACACACTAGTATGACTATGGGTATATGAATATGATCTATATCAGATGAAATGTGGAAATCCCACCTAGGCACCAAAGACATGTAGGTCAAGATGACTAGTGTAGTGAGATTACCTAAGTTTGATTTAGCAAGATTATACTTGCTTCGAGACACAAGGAAAGTCAAGATGACTACAAGTATGCACTTCCGAAAAAAATAGTCAAGGATAATACTTTGTAGATCCTAAGTGTCAAGTGGATCAAGCATAAATGATAATGATAGTGAGGACCAAAAAAATATACCCACAAGCAGAGAAAGAAATAAAACATGTTCTCATGTCCTTAGTCGTCTAGCTATGCATCATCAAAAACTATCTTTGGGAGAGAACACTCATCAAAGAAATCATCATAGACAACACACAAAGAAACAAAGTCAATCAAATCTCAAAGAGCCAAGTGTTTAAGTGCGTGTGTGTAGGTCATAGAGTCAAACTTTGAGTATCACATCTGCTAGTGAAAATATCATATCATGCGAGACTGTGGGTAAGACATCTGATAAGTGTTGAGAAACACTTGACGCTAGGGTAGTGTTGAAAAACACAATTTGGGTGGTGTTGAAAAACACCGTTTGCAAGATATCCTAAAGACCAACGCATCCTAGAGACCAAAGCTAACAATAGTTATGCTCCCTAGACAAAGACAAAGATCAATTCCAAATCAAGGCAACAAGGATAAGGCATGATAGAGAAAGGCTAAGTGTCGAGGATGCATGCTAAGAAACAAAGGTGCAAAGGCCTCAAGTAGCGCCTGTTTCCAGGTTTTCACCACTTGGATATTTTTTGACTTTTTCAATTTTTTTATATTTTTTCTATCAAGGTGCTTGTTCACCAAGGCACTTTTTATATTTTTTTGAATTTTTTGCATTTTTTTGTATTTTTTTTAGGACTTTATATGCTTTTTAGGATTTTTTCAGCATCATATATGAATTTTTTTTTGAGAATTTTTTCAGGATCAATAAATATGTACAAAGGATGCCCTCAGATTGAATAGGCATCATGGATAGAACTTCTTTAGGTGTAGAACATTGATAGGATCAGGGAGCTGCTCTCCCTTTTCATCAGATAGTAAGTAAGCACATGTCCCAAAAGCAGTAGTAATAATGTATGGTCCAAGCCAATTAGGTTCAAACTTTCCCTTTTGTTCTCTATTTTGTTGGTTTTTAGGATTTTCACGTAGGACAAGATCCCCCACTTGGAATTATCTAGGGTGGACCTTTTTGTTGAATGCTTTGGACATACGCTTTTGGTAAGCTCTCATGTGGTCAATTGATGCTTTACGCTTTTCATCAAGAAGTTCTAGCTCTTGCAATCTCATGGCATGGTAGTCTTCATCTATAACCAAACCTTTGAGAGAGGCTCTAAGTGAAGGGATCTCTACCTCTAAAGGTAAAACTACTACGGCACCATAAGTGAGGGCGAAAGGAGTAGCCCCTGTGGGAGTATGAATGCTCATTCTGTAAGCCCATAAGGCTGGATTTATTTGAAGGTGCCAATCTCAACCATTCTTGTGAATTGTTCTATGGAGGATTTTGAGAATGGTTTTATTAGAAGCCTTTTCTTGTCCATTTCCTTGTGGGAAGTAAATGGAGGACCAATGCTATTTTATCTTGAATTTCTTATAGAGTTTCTTAAGGTCCTTATTTTTAAACTGACCTCCATTGTCAGTGATTATCTTTGAAGGCACACCATACCGACAAATGATATGGTTCAAGATGAACAAAGAAACCATTTTCCCCGAAGCAACAGAAAGTGGAATAGCTTCTACCCATTTGGTAAAGTAGTTAGTAGTAGTAATGATGAATTTATGTCCACCTGATGAATTGGGATGAATCTGCCCAACAAGGTCAAAGGCCCATTGCTGAAATGGCCAATGAGAAATAGAAGGAATAAGCTCCCTACCTAGAGCATGAATTAGGTTTCCATGTTTTTGACACTTTTCACATGATTTGGCAAAAGCTATGGCATCCATCTACATTGTGGGCCAATAGTACCCTACCCTAAGCAACCTTCGGGCCATGGCAAGACCATTGGAATGTCCTCCACAAATGCCCTCATGAATGTCAGTTAACACTTGGTTGGATTCCTCCTTTTCCAAGCACCTACGAAGTGTCCCATTAAACCCCTCTTATACAAATCACCAAAGATCAGGGCATGGTGATAGGAATTAAAGGTTAGGTTTCTTCTTTCAGAGCGGTTAAAGGTATCGGGTATAATGCCATCACGAAGATATGAGTAAATGGCACCATAGCGAGATGACTCATGACCAATGAGGGTACAAATTGTAATACCCCAAAAATGGGCTATATGTTCATTAACCTCCAATATCAACAATTCGAATGAAATTGACATCAAAATCCTAACCTAAGGCACATCTAAACATCATCAAATCCTAATTGATTATCTTAAATTCTGCATCGGGGAATATTCCTAGTAATATTCCTAATTATCTTAATTATCTTTAATTTAATGATTATTTGGCGATAAATCTACATTTATCCTAAAATTTGATTAATTAAATATTTTTCATATTTAATTAATTAGATTTAATATTTTCCACTTAATTGTTTAATTAAATTTAATTCTATCTATTATTAATTGTATTATTTAATTTTGACAATAAATCAAAATTCCTATGAATAATTGATTAAATTCTTATTTAATTAATTAAAGCATGTTGTCATTATTTAATAACATAATTTTTAATAAAAGTTTGGTAAAAATAGTTGATTAACCCATAAATCAATTGTTTTATTTTTAAAAATCAGTTAAGTTGGAAATAAATCACTTTATTATTAAATTAATTCATAATTAAAACATGCACAATCATAAAAGCAGACAACTATCAATTATCAATTAAAGCTAAACTCTATTTTGAGTTAAAGCTTAGCTTTTGCATGATTTTTGTGACTTAATTATCTTTATTTAAAAATAACTCAAAAATCAACCTGAGTTATTTGAGTGATTTATGGCTTTTTCTCATGCACCTCCAAAGCCCTAGATTTCTATAAAACAAGCCTCAGCTCATCTCAAAGCATCTCATATTTTTGCACAATCACACTGGAGAATTGGAGGCTGAGGAATCAACTTGTGAATTCAAAGCTTTGTGAGATCAATTTCAATTGCATAGTTTTTATATCTTAGCATAGAATTTCATAGTTTTCATATCATTGTTAGAATCTTCATTGTTAGATCATTTAGCATTCATTTCATATCAGTTTTCAATAGCATTCATAGCATATCAGTTTATCATTCTTATTGCATAAAAAATATCAAAAATATAGATTAATTGCATTCAATTTCATATCCATCTTTTGCATTCAAATCCTTCATTTAGGTGTCGTCTAGATCACTGATCTCGATTACAATCTAAGAACATCAATCTCGCACCTACTAGAAGGCAGTAAATCGCTTGGTTAGATAGTTTTCAATTTTGCATGATTTCGATTATAGCTAACCTCTAATGTTTTACTGAAGTGTTGTGTCTACAGATCAGGTACAATTTTCACACACACATTTCTGGTGCCCACCGTGGGGCCTTGAGCCTCATTCTCTTCATTTTTATCTAATTTTATATATTTTTGGCGTCACTTTTTCATCATTTTTACGCAAATAGGAAAAATGCCACCTACGAGCAATTTGTTCACACTTACAAGTGATCTGATCATGCCTATGAGAAATTTGTTCACACCTACGAGAAATTTGTTCACACCTATGAAAAATTTGTTCACACCTACAAGCATTCTGCTTACGCCTACAAGCATTCTGCTCATGCCTACAAGCATTCTGCTCATGCCTACAAGCATTCTGCTCACGCATGTGATAGTTTCAATCACGCATCTGACAGTTTCAGTCACGCATCTGCCAATTTCAGTCACGCATCTGACAGTTTTAGTCATGCATCTGCCAGTTTCAATCACGCATTTGCCAGTTTTAGTCACGCCTATCAGTATTTAAATCATGCCTATGAGTATTTAAATCACGCCTGGGAACATTTCGGTCACACCTGTGCTCATTTCAATCATGCCTATGCCTATTTTGATCACGCCAGCTTTCTATTTTCTGATTTGTTTTTTTTGAAAATTTTGCCGTTTTCAGAATCCGTGCCTCTGGAAAACTGGCACCCATTTTTTTGTGAAATTTTCACATATGGTATTGAAAGTTTAATGTGATATATCATTGGAAAGCTCTTTCCAAGCCAAATCCAAGCATGTTGGTTTCATTTTCAAATTTTTCCATTTGATCATAGAATTTGCATATTTGTACTTTTAGATTATTGATTTCTAATGCTTACAGTTTGCTGTTGATTTGTCTTGGTTTTGTACTTCAGACGTGTGCTAAATTCTAGATTGCAAAGCGTTGGATCTAAGGTATTCTACTCAAGCTAATAATATTTCAATTTGGATCCTAAAACAAATCTCTTATGTGTCTGGCTTGTGTGCATCTTTTCATGCTTTTATTTATTTCTACACACTTGCATAATTGATACTAGGTTGTGACCCCTTAAGGATTCATTAAGTAGTCTTAGATACTTGTGATTGATCTTGATTGCTATCTTGGGTTATTGGACTCGCTAATCCGCCGGCCCCTCATTTCCACCCCGTGGTTGCAATCTCAGCGCCATAAAGGGGAGGGGTCAACAGGACAGAAGCGTTAAGTGTTCCACTTGGCAACCCTTTTGTGCTTTTAGGAACTCACTTGTTTTCTAAGTTGGGGACTCATTTTTAGCTTGTGTGAGGTGTTAAGTGTTCCACCTTGTGAACTCATCTCATATTTTCTTTAAGCGTTAAGTGTTCCTCTTTCTACTTTTTGGATGCTTTTGGTAGATTTTCTTTCGGGAATATATCTGTGCTCACATAGTAATTAGGCCCTATGAATACTATTTGTGATTCTTGAGAGATTGGATTCCTAGTGAAATCTTTCTTGACGATAGAATCCTTGTAGGTAGGGAGGATACTTAGTGCATTTCACATTCAACTTGGTTAGTGCGTCTTCTCTTATTGATCGACACATTCTCTCTCCGGAGAGGTTGATAGATCACGTGGGGTTGATATCATGAGCTTTGGTGAATCAAAATTGGTTAGTGCATCTTCTCTTATTGATTGATACATTCTCTCCCTGGAGAGGTTGATAGATCGCGTGGAGTTGATATCACAGACCTTGGTGGAACAAAACTTTGTCTTAGCGTGTTGGATTAATCTGCTTGCTTTGTTTGGGTTAAAAGTGAAAAGGTGTCAAAAACCTTGGATCTGGAGCCAAGTCCCATTGTGGTATACTATTGTGAGTCACCTTTAGAGAGGGTTAACCGTAGCGGACAATCCCTTCACAGGGAAAACTACGTTGACGAAACCTCAAGCGGTAATAGCCATTTTCGCCATGGTAGTGACGGCCGCTATATAAATGTCCTTGTGGAAGAAATCTCCACGGGTATGGTTCATTATTGGGTTGTCAGATCTCCCTAGTAGCTCTTGAAGATTAAGTTCTCGGACTGTGTCAAAACCCTGGTGCGCCAGGATTGGAGTTCACCCCTTTGAATCATAAAAGTTGCAGAGTCAAGCCATTACTAAAAACACTAGAGAGGCCAATTTTTCATTTTCAGGTATATGTGTGTTATTGCAAAACTTTTCAGAACATACACAATTAGTACTCTCAGGGATTAGCACAATTTGGTCACTTGATTGTTCATGCGCAAGGTTGCTTTTGCCCTTGTTCATTATTTTCAGACGTGCTTGGAATCACTTGCTTGCTATTCTGCATGCTTGTTTATCTACTTGGCTATTAAAAATGATCAAATCTAGTATAACCTTCAAAATCTGGACAGTACAATTTGCAAACAATCCAAAACTGAAGACCTTAAATTTTGCAAAAATTGACGTAAAATCTTTTCCGGAGTCAAAAGTCATTTCAAGAAGTCAAAAGTCATACGAGTTTTGTCAAGTGTCATTTCAGTATTGCCCATCTGTCGTATGATTGAGAACCCAGTGTTGTACGAGTTTTCAAACTAGCAAATTCAAGAAAATCAAAACCCTGTTAGCAACTGTCGTATGAGTTTTGTCAACTATCGTTTCATTTCTACCCAACTGTCATACGAGTTTAGCAACTGTCATTTCATAGACTACCTAGTGTCATACGAGTCTGCAGGGTGTCATTTGGAAAAATTTGAGAGAGTTGTCAGAAATTGTCAAATTGCAATATATCCAATGTTTCCAGCCTAGTTCCAGAATCTATCAAAAATATCATTGTGTCAAGAACAAATCAGTAGCTATTAAAAATTAGTACACATGTCTCAAAGAATCAGTACACATGAGGAAGAAATTATGATTGCCGCTATGATGAAGCAACTACAAGCTATGCAAGGCCAGCTTGACAAACTTGAGAAAGAAAAGGAACCTCTATACTCTTTTCCATTTGATAAAGACTTGTACATGTCACCATGCCCCCGAAAAAAAATTGAGCAATATGATACCTCTTCCACGAAGAGTGACACATCTAGCTTTGGAGACTATGATGACTATGATGACAGACAATGTAATGATACCTATGACACCTCTATTCCTAAGAGTCCTCCTCATCATTCGTTCCTACTTACTACAAATGGGCCATCACATTGGATAGATCGTGATGGTGATCCATATGATTCTGATTTTGAAAGAGATTTTGATGGCTTTTGTGGACAATACCTTGATGATGATCCATCCACTACTGCTGAGGACTATAAAATACATCATGCTAGCTTGAAACGTCAATACTATAAGGATCTCTCCTCTAAGAACTCTCAGGCTGAAAATAAAGATTACACTCTCAAGCAAGATCATGTTAATGTTGGACCTTTGTCTTGTGATGGTTCCCTTCCATCCCCTACTTCCTCCAATACTTGTACATTTCCTAAAGCTTTTGAGTTTTTCAAATCTTTCACAGAACCTTCATTCGACACAAGCCCTGATACTTTTCATATAGTTCCCTATTGTTATCCTCTAGGACTACCTCTTAAAGAAACTCAAGCTAACCTTCACCTGGCTACAAATAATTTCAATAATGCTAAACCTAAAGAGCCTAAGCCTTCATACGCAACAATGCCTACTTCAGCTAGTCCTCCACCATCTCTTCCAAAGTCTTCCATACAATCCCAACATGCTTCCTTGTCCTTAGAAGTGGCTCCATGTCAAGAGGACTCTAAAAATGATAAAGAAAAGAACATAAAGAAAGATCAAGATCAAGAACCCTCTATGTCGTCCACTCCTTTTCATGATGTCTCTTATTCACCTCAAGGTTCTTTTGATTCAGCACACCCTTTTTCAAGCATTCCACCATGTCTTAAGTCTTCTCCTAAGCAAGATCAAGCTACTACTTACACTATTGAGCTTATTGACAATCAAAATAACCTTACTACACTTGCGCTTTCCAAAGATGATACTTCCATTAAGGTTGTTAAAAATGGTGTTGTTACTTCCAATGTTGAGCCTATTGAAAATCAAGAGAAAAATTATACGCGTATGCTATCCGAAGATCCTTGTCAAGATCAAAGTCTTTCATCTTCTTGTTCTACCACTCCATGTTCGTTTCCACTTTCTACTCTTCCTAAGTCTTTGCAAGCTTTGAAAAATCCTATCAAAGAAGGTGCTCCTATTCAAGATGTTCATGATCCTATTGAAAATTCTAATGCTCACTCTAAAGATGTTGATATCCTTGGTTGTCATATAGATGCTGATGAACTTATTGATTATCCTTTTACATCTTCCACTTCCATCCTTGGACCTCTTCCACCACTACTAAGAACTTCACGTCTACCTTCCATCTTGGGTCCTTATGTCCCTTCACTTTCCCCTCCTAACTCTCTTGATTCACCATCCATCTTGGGTCCTTACATACCTCCATCTCCCATCTTTCCTCAAGATCAACATAGATGCATACCCTTGAATCCTTTTCATCCACCCACCCATCTAAACCAGTCATATCCTCCCTCTTCCACAAATCCCAAGTCTTTTGGAAGTAACTTGAATGTTCAATACAAGAAAAAGAATCAATACAAGAATCCATCAAAAAGAGAAGATCACCATGTCTCCTCTAAATGACATGGAGGCATAAAGTCAAAAGAGATATCTAAAAAAAAAACTGCAAGACAAGTATGGGTTCCAAAATCCATCATTGAAGATATTATCTCTAAATTACCAAAAAGAAATGAAAAGGCTATGGCTATATGGATTCCAAAGTCTCTCTTGAAAGAGTCTGGTGTTGAACAAAAAGTGAAATTGACATTCAAGCTTCCAAAGGCTTCCACTACATCTCCTTCCAAAAATATTCTTCCATTTCATGCACCTAAACCTCAACCTCTGCTATCCATTCGCCATATTCCTTCACATATTCCTTCATTCATGTTTCCTCCACCCTCTCACCACCCTTCAAGGTGTGTGTTTATATTGATCTTTCCTTCCTTTCCATCTACCCTTTCACAATCCTTCCATTCATTAACCTTCTACCTTCTATCCTTTTTCCTCATTTGCCTATTCCTCCTATCTTCCAACCTCACTCGCTTTACATAAAACCCTATCCTCCATTTTTCTCTTCCATGTTCCTTTCCCTATTAGCATATTTGAGAATATCATTTTGAATCCTTGGCATATCATGGTTTATCCTTTCAAGGAGTATTATCTAAAAAGCTTGCCTTTTTCCAAAAAAAATAAAAATAAAAATAAAATAAAATTGAAAATGTGCCTTGGTGAAAACCTGGAAATAGGCACCTTGGTAGAAAAAGTAAAGAGAAATAAATTCATCCTATGGTGAAAACCACTTCCTTGTGGCACCTTGGATAAGTACCATGATGAAAACCTGGTAATCAGACATCATGCGTAGTTCTTCTACATATTTCATCCATTCCATCTTCTCTCTTTGATCTTGACAATGTTGATCTATACACGAATATTTGGCTATTTTGTGAGCTATCTTACGATGATCTTACTTTCATTCCTTCCATGTTTAGCCTTCATATCCATCTTCCTCCATTCATTTTCACCTATTGCTATCCTTTTCCCCTTTGGTCTTGATCTGATAAAAAAAGAAAGAAAGAGTAAAACATGATGCTATAAAGCCTCTTGACATGTCTACTTCTTTGGACTACCTCCTTTCCTTCTTTGGCATTATGCTTTTGTGACTTATCTTATGCTGGCCTTTCATTGCTTGTCCAAATATGCTTTACATAAAATTTTTTCCCTAGCTTGGGTATTCTTGAGGAGTTTACCCTTGAGGATTTCTTCCCTTCATTAGCTTTCATTCTCTTGTCTTCCATCTCTTCCACCAGCTTGCCAATCCCTCTTGTTCTCCACCTTGCTAGACATTGGGACTGCATGATATAATCTTGCTTGGGAGTTTGTAATGGAAAAAGATGCTATCAAGTATACCAAGTATCAGAACTAGTATCAGAACAAGCACCAGAACCAGTATCAGAACAAGCATCAGAACTAGTATCAGAACAATTATCAGAATCAGTATCAGAATCAATATTAGAACCAGTATCAGAACAATTATCAAAATCAGTATCAGAATCAATATTAGAACTAGTATCAGAACAATTATCAGAATCAGTATCAGAATCAGTATCAGAACCAGTATCAGAACCAGTATCAGAACCAGTATCAGAACAAGTATCAGAATGGGTCTACAGAACAAGTATTAGAACACCTACTGGGGCTACACCTTTAACTTTAGTTTATGGGTCTAAAGCGGTACTGCCTATTGAGGTCAAAATCCCATCACTAAGAATTAGAATGCATGGTCTCGTAACTGATGATGACTATAGAGCGTCTAGGTTACAAGAACTTGAACTACTAGATGAGCACAGGCAAGTAGCATATGATCATCTTAGAGTATATTAGAAGAGAATATCTAGAGGTTACAACAAGACAATCAGACACAAAATTTCAGGTTGGTGATCTAGTCTTGAGAGAAAATCTTAAAAATCAATCCCATCGAGAATGCAAGGGGAAGTTTGAACCCAATTGGCTGGGTCCCTTTGTAATCACTGCTACTTTTGGCTCTAGTGCCTATCAAATCTCAACGACTGAAGGAGAACAGCTCCGAGAACCAATCAACATTCTCCATCTAAAGAAATTCTATGCTTAAAGCATTCAATCTATGGTAAAATGTCCTGAAAAAATCTTAAAAATTGGAAAATGTCCTGAAAAAATGAACATCTTGGTGAAAACCTAGCAATAGGTGCCTTGATGATTCACAAAAAAATATCAAAAATTCAAAAAATTCAAAAAATATCAAAAGTACAAAAAAAAAAAAAGAAAAAAAAAGAAGTGCCTTGGTGAAAACCTGGAAACAGGCACCTTGGTACCAAAAATAGAATCTCTGCCAAGATGGTGAAAACCCGGAAAACGAGCGCCACTTGTTCCAAATGCTCCATCTATTAGTGCAATCTTGGTCTTTCCTAGCTTTCAGTCTTGCTTTAGTTTGTACATATCTCCTGGTTTGTTTCTGCATTTCTAGTTTTCAATAAGTCAGTTTGTACACCAATCAGCTTGAGCGTCTGTATCCTATCAATGTTCAAACTTGGGGGCAATCAATGTCATATCCTATGGCCTTCAATGTATCTTAGACATGTCCTATCCAGTCAGAATCCTTTAAAGCTTCATGTGAGTTAGTTAGTTAGTCTCGTCTCTAGAAAGGATTTTGCATCTATAACAATGCAATTAAACTCAACCTAAAAACAATCTGTGCTTCATGCTCTTATCTCCTTGTATGCTTACTGATTCACATTGAGATTTTTACATATTGTGTCCCTTCGAGCTCTTCAATGATGTTCTTTATAGGATTTAGAGAGTGATGACTGGGGGCATAATATTTTCTTTGTCTTCTGCTTGTATGTGAAAATCTAACAACTTTGGAAATTCCAGATTGAAATGGTGTCCGACTATAAGAGCCTCTATCTTGAATTGGATGGCCATGCGTACCTCGACCATTGATACCCAGACAATTCAAGGAGGTTTGATCTAACTATTGTCTTTTTGAGTAAGTTCCTTCTCCTACTGTGGAACACGATCTTGCCTAAGGATGTGAATGATAAAGGGTCACTACAGGTAATTCACATTGGATTTAGAATGATCTCTTGACTGTTTGATGTGTTTGCAACGCAAGGCATATTCATGTCATCACGACGTTTATGTTTTGATGCTTATACAAATTGCTATATCAAAATGGACATGATATTCAGGTCATCTTGGTGTTTGTGCCTTGGTGCTTATATCTAATTTGACATTCCGAAAACAAAATCAATATTCATATGTCCATGGTTGCCTAGCCAGTGGGTGTTGTATTGATTCTTGCGCATACAAATCGATATTCATATGTCTATGGTTTCATAGCTAGTGGGCATTGTATTGATTTATCTAGTTACCTAAAAGTTCAATGATGATAACAAATCGACATATGATCAGTGACTAGGTCCTCGGTCTTAGGTTGCATTTCATTTTGCATGTCTCTTTGCATTTTTCATGTTGCATGATCTCACAATGGCTAAACGAACTTCAATGCTTAAATGATTCTTCAAATCGCATCTTCAAGTCTAACAAGAGCTGAATCTCACGCGAAGGTTCCTCCAACAAAACAACAAGTAGAATCCTTTTTCAGGATCAAAATCAAAATCTGAGATCATTTATCTTATTCACTGCTTGCATAATCAACCTTCCATCATCACAGAAATCTAAAATTCAACTTAACTGATTATCTTACATCAAACTATCAAAAATTTAACTTGGTCAACCATGGTCAACTCATGGTCAAACCTAGTCAACCTTGGTCTCTAGAACCTCTAAACGATGCAGAATGCACTGTTGAACGTGTATAACCACTTTTCCAATCAATTAACATGCTTCTAAACTATCAACGCTGACTTTTCTTGTCAGATTTCAATTTTAATCCTGAAGGGGGCATGGTATTGCACATCAATTCAAAGTTTGTAAATCAAATTCTATCGATCAAATCTATCAATATCTTTCATCAGTGATCAAGACAACAATCACGTCTAGTCGCTGATTCATCAAAAGTCCTCATCGCTCGGGGTAAATCTATCATCACTTGGGGCATATCAGATTCATCAAGATCCATATCAATCTGGTATTCTCCTAATCTTGTAAACTGTATCAGGTTTTGCAACCATCGGATCATAGTGTTCTTTCCTTGGTTCTTCGGCAACTGAAGGGTTCAGATGTGATACCTGCTAGTTCTGCTAAGACAATCAAGTCTAGAACAGGTCACTCACTTCTTATCAATCCTAAGGTTCAGAATCAGGCATTTTGACACTTTTTCGCAATCATAGGTTCATCGCTGCTACAGTGAACATTATCTCTGGTTATTCAGGACCTCCTATCTCAATATCTCTCAATCGGTTTCTATCTTGAGATCAGTTTATCTTTTGAATCAGTTTCATATCTTTATCAAACACAGACTATCTTTGAACCACTGCGCTTCGCACAGTAATTCAAAGAGGGGCAAAATGTAATACCCCAAAAATGGGCTATATGTTCATTAACCTCCAATATCAACAATTCGAATGAAATTGACATCAAAGTCCTAACCTAAGGCACATCTAAACATCATCAAATCTTAATTGATTATCTTAAATTCTGCATCGGGAAATATTCCTAGTAATATTCCTAATTATCTTAATTATCTTTAATTTAATGATTATTTGGCGATAAATCTACATTTATCCTAAAATTTGATTAATTAAATATTTTTCATATTTAATTAATTAGATTTAATATTTGCCACTTAATTGTTTAATTAAATTTAATTCTATCTATTATTAATTGTATTATTTAATTTTGACAATAAATCAAAATTCCTATGAATAATTGATTAAATTCTTATTTAATTAATTAAAGCATGTTGTCATTATTTAATAACATAATTTTTAATAAAAGTTTGGTAAAAATAGTTGATTAACCCATAAATCAATTGTTTTATTTTTAAAAATCAGTTAAGTTGGAAATAAATCACTTTATTATTAAATTAATTCATAATTAAAACATGCACAATCATAAAAGCAGACAACTATCAATTATCAATTAAAGCTAAACTCTATTTTGAGTTAAAGCTTAGCTTTTGCATGATTTTTGTGACTTAATTATCTTTATTTAAAAATAACTCAAAAATCAACCTGAGTTATTTGAGTGATTTATGGCTTTTTCTCATGCACCTCCAAAGCCCTGGATTTCTATAAAACAAGCCTCAACTCATCTCAAAGCATCTCATATTTTTGCACAATCACGCTGGAGAATTGGAGGCTGAGGAATCAACTTGCGAATTCAAAGCTTTGTGAGATCAATTTCAATTGCATAGTTTTTATATCTTAGCATAGAATTTCATAGTTTTCATATCATTGTTAGAATCTTCATTGTTAGATCATTTAGCATTCATTTCATATCAGTTTTCAATAGCATTCATAGCATATCAGTTTATCATTCTTATTGCATAGAAAATATCAAAAATATAGATTAATTGCATTCAATTTCATATCCATCTTTTGCATTCAAATCCTTCATTTAGGTGTCGTCTAGGTCACTGATCTCAATTACAATCTGAGAACATCAATCTCACACCTACTAGAAGGCAGTAAATCGCTTGGTTAGATAGTTTTCAATTTTGCATGATTTTGATTATAGCTAACCTCTAATGTTTTACTGAAGTGTTGTGTCTACAGATCAGGTACAATTTTCACACACACACAAATGACTTGGCTTTCTTGGGAGTCATAGATGGGATAGCGTAGCTCTTCCACCAGGAATTTGAATGTGGACTCATGCTGTTCTATCTGAAGAAGCAAAGCCAATGTAGCCATAGCGTTAGCTGCTTTATTCTCTACTCTAGGGATTTGTTGAAATGTAACAAAGGTGAAATATCAGCGCAATGAATCAACCATCTTCTTATAGGGTATCAATTTGTCATCCTTTGTTTGGTATTCTTCATTAACTTGGTTGATGATCAATTGCGAATCCCCATAAATGTGCAACTCTGTAATTCCCCATTCTATTGCCATTTTTAATCCATTTGTCAAGGCTTCATATTCAGCTATGTTGTTTGTGCATAGGAACAATAGTTTGTAGGACTTAGGAATTGTGTATTTGTGAGGAGAGACAAACAACACTCCAGCCCTCGAGCCATTTTGCATGAAAGACCCATCAAAGAACATCTTCCATGTTCTATCAATTATGTATATTATGTGCTCATCTGGAAACCCAACTTGAATAGGCATGTTGTCTTGAATTGGAAAATCAGCTAGTTGGTCTGTGATAGCTTGTCCTTTTATGGATTTACGCTCGACATACTTTATGTCAAATTCAGAAAGAATCATCATCCATTTAGCAAGTCTGCCTATGAGAGCAACCTTACCAAGTAAGTACTTAAGAGGATCAATTTTAGCTATGAGATGTACTGGATGTGCAAGCATGTAGTGTCTTAATTTTTGGGCAGAAAATACTACTGGCAAGACAAGCTTTTTCAATACTGGTATAGTTGACCTCATAAGACACAAGAGTATGACTGATGTAATATATGGCTCTCTCCTTCCCATTTTCATCAATTTGAGCCAACAATGCCCCCAGGGAAGATTCAGTTGCTGAAATGTACAAAATAAGTGGTTTCCCTAGGATAGGAGGCATTAAGATGGGAGGATTGGCCAAGTCCACCTTGATTTGGTCCATACTCTTTTGACATTCTTCATTCCACACACATTGGACTCCCTTATGTAGGTTCTTATTAAAGGGTTGAGCTCTATCCACTAGCTGGGAAATAAACCTCCTTATAGATTGAAGGCGTCCTTGGAGACTCATTTGACTGATGTTTTTGGGAGGTGACATATCCATGATTGCTTGTACCTTTTCAAGATCTACCTCAATACCTTTTGCTGAAATAATGAAGCCTAAAAAATTTCTTGAGGTAACACCAAATGCACATTTCTTTGGATTTAATCTTAGTTGGAACTATTCCATTTGATCTAGAATGACCTCTAAATCCTCTAAATGTTTATCTCTTTTTTTTAGATTTAGCCAAGGTATCATCCACATAATCTTCCATATTCTTATGCATCATGTCATGAAAGATTGTTTTCATAGCTCTTTAGTATGTAGCTCTTGCATTCTTTTAACCAAAAGGCATGATGTTCCAACAATAGGTTCCCCACGCACAAGTGAATGCTATCTTTTCCTGATCCTCAGGAGCTATCTTAATTTGGTTGTAGCTAGAAAATCCATCCATCAAAGAGTAGATCTCATATCCCGCAGTCATGTCCACTATCATGTCTATGTTAGGGAGTGGAAAATCATCCTTTGGGCAAGCTTTATTGAGATCTCTAAAGTCTGTGCAGACACGAATGGACTTGTCATGTTTTGAAACTGGCACAATATTGGATATCCATTCGACATAATCAATAGCTCTTATAAATCTTCCACTGAGGAGTTTTTCTAGTTCAGCTTTGACGAGAAGAGCTATGTGGGGATGCATTTTCCTCAATTTCTATTTCACTGGTTTTATTCCTGGAGCTATGGACAAATGATGCCTGATAAGATTAGCATCTAGTCCTAGCATGTTTGAATAGTTCCAAGCAAAATTGATTTTCTTTCTTTGTAGGAATTTGGTGTAGGCTTCCCACTCTTGTGTTGACAATGATTGAGCCAAATGAACTATTTGTGGAGCCTCTTCTGTATTCAGATTAACTGGTTGTGTGGGTTCAATAAGCACTGATGATCTATCTTGAAAATAACTGGGAAGATGATCAAGTACCCCATCCTTAGGCACCTCGGAGAGGTTTTCACCTTCGGATATGTCTTTTATTTTTACTTTTTTAGGTTCTGACACTACCACATAGTGGTTTTCACCATCAGAACTCGTATTTATTATTTCTTTTCTTTTTATTTTTTGACTAAGGTACTTGATATCTGGTTTTGTCATGCTCATAGTTGGTTCAGTGGTGGAAGAGACTATGGGCTCAAGGGCATTTAGGTAGCATGCTATCTCATAGTCATTCTAGAAAGTTAGGAGCTGAGGCTCTTGATAGCATTGAAACCAATCAATTAAGTGAGGATTAGCAAGGGGTAAGTCAATGACTAGTTCAACATTGTGTATGCGAGTGGTATTATCTCTGGTGATTGCAAGGTTAGGATTCATCAAGTATCCCTCTAAGGTACCCAAATCAGGACTTACCCTACCAAGCGAAGCATCATCCACTAAAGCGACTCATGGATTCCAATCCTCTAATCCTACACTAGACTCATTAGCTACCTCAGGTTGGGACCTATATGTATGGACAACATCAATGTCCATGTCAACTTTAGAATAGTCAGAAAGAGTCTCCCACTCATACTCATGTGAGTCTATATTTTGATTCCCGACTGGGATGTTTACACCAAGCATGTTTTTTAGGCCTTGAGGTAGAGGATTTGATGTCACCAAGGGTAACACCTTCTTGAATGCCATTTGTGTACTGATGTTCTTGAATAGGATCCTCAACATGATCTTTAATAGTGGATTGTTCCTTTTCTAGGTCTGAAACTGTTGGATTGATAACTGGAGCATCTAAATCTCCCCAAAGGAGATTGGTGGAAGAGACCCAATCTTCACACCTATCTTGTTGATTTTGCAAATTGGGTATGTAGCTTGATTCTTCATCACTATCCATCGTAGCTAGGATAGGAATAGCTTTCTTGTTCTGACCTTCAAAACCTAGGCCAACTGTTGTCTTAGATCTACATCCAAAAAGAGCATGATTGAGTGGTTCAGCCTTAGCATCTAATATGTGATTGAGAGGGCCATGACTAGGGGAGCCCATATTTTTAACCAAAGTGTATCCTTTCCCATAAGCCTTAGGAGATGGGGACAAATTTTCATTATGTTTTTATTTTTCCTCCTTGTAGATCCAATCTCTAACAACTACCTCTTCTTTTTCATCTTGTATAGGTACTGAGGACTCTACAGATGTACCAGATAGAGTCATTGTTGAAGATGAGGGACACATCTCTTGTGAAGGTTTTCCATAGGACCTAGGTGAGACTGGCATTTTTGTGAAGGAGTCAATTTGATAACCCCCCATACCAAGTTCTATGGCTTTAAACTTATTCTGACATTGTGCTAAGGTGGCATCAAAATCCTCAGCTTCCTTGTTGAGAGGAACACGAGTCCCTACTAAAATTGCATTAACAGATAATGTGCTATCCCCGGGTATACAAACTTCTACTCCATTATAGGGGAACTTGACACATTGATGGTAGGTGGATGGTACCACTTGCATGTCATGGATCCATGGTCTACCAAGTAGGATATTATAGGCTAAAGGACCAACATCAATAATCTGGAACAAAATGTCCTTTTCAACAAGGCCAATCTTGACAAGAAGGACGAACAAGCCTTTGGAGCTTCTCTCTACCTCATCATAGGCTTTGATGGTTATTTTCTTACGAGTATCAATAACTTGCTCTGAGTAACCCAGTATCTTCAACAAACTCAAGGAACAAATATTGAGCCTAGCACCCCCATCAATCAACACACGCCTGACATGGGTCTTGTGAATCATGACTTGGATATGAAGGGCAAGATTATGCAGATGGCTCAAGGCTTTGTCATCTTCTTCTGAGAATGTGAGGTAGTGAGGGCTGGCAAGGTGATTAACCATATTTTGGAATTGGTCAACGTCTATGTCGTTAGGAACGTTGGCTGTATGCAAAGCATCCTCAAGGACATGCTTATGTCTTGGAGACAATTCTAGGAGTTCAAAAATTGATATTTGAGCTGGTGTTCTTTGTAACTGGTCAACAAGATTGTAGCTCATTTCAGGATTGACTGATGACTTGGTGGTGACATTCTTGGATGTCACTTGCTTGGGTTTGCTAGACTGGTTGGAATTAGGACCTCTAATAACCACAGGACCTTGACTTTGGCTTCTAGTGACAACATTAAGAGCTTGGGATGACCTTCAAGAGTGAGGACCTCTAAGCACTATCACAGGTTCTTCATCAAATATAGGAGGAGAATCAACATCATGACTATAAGAATCTTTGTTTCACATCATGTTGACATTTTCCTCAACAATCTCAAGCATATTAACCACATTTTCTGCACCTATGTAAGTATAGTTGATTTCAGCTTTTCCATTCTTGGGTTTAGAGGTTTCCCCCTTTTCATATTTGGGCAAAGGCTCCTTGAATGTCTTGTGGTCTTCATTTGTGTTCAACCCATCAATCTGAAGTTTTCCACTTTCAATAAGATCTTGAATGAGGTGTTTAAGTTTCCAGCAATGTTCAATGTCATGTCGAATGCCATTATGGTATATGCAGAAAGCTTTCTCATTCCACCAATGTGGTTTGATTTTAGGTATGTAGAAATTCACTGGATCTTGAGGTTGTGCAAGATTGTTAGCAATAAGCATTTTGAAAAAATCCTCATAAGAGTCCCCAAGCTTAGAGAATTGTCACTTTTCCTTTTTGGGTTTGTCCTAATATCTTTGTTTATGCCCTTGTTGGCTAGAGGATGCATTAAGCTTCATAGCTTGAACCACACTGGATAGATGAAGGACACCCTAGTCCTTTGGTTGAGAAGAGTCAACAACTCCATCATTGACTACTTGTTTATTTTTATTCCAGTGCGAGTTCTTGGTTTTGTCCTTACAAGAGTTGTTATTATTTTGACTATTGTTGTTATTATTTTGTTTAGTCAAAATACCTTGCTCTTTTAAGACATCCTCTATTCAGCATGCATTTTCGACCATGGTGTCGAATGAATCAAAGACCATCTTCTGAATCTAGTACCGCATCTCAGGCACTAAATTACTAACAATGATATCAAACCTTTCATGTTTGAGAATTGTCCTAGAATAACGAGCACACAATCATCTCCACCTTTGTAAGAATTTAACAAAGGATTCTCCTTGATTCTATTTCAAATTGCACAAATCTAGCATGGTGACTGATCTTGATAAGTTGTATGCAAAATGTTGCACAAATTTGTGGACAAGTTCTTTGAAAGTTTTGACGGAAGGGGTTATGTTGGTAAACCACTCCATAGCTTGACCTTTTAGACTCCTTGGAAATAATCTCATAAGATAGGAGTCCTCGTGGTGGAATTCAAAACTCATGGTATAGAACTGACGCACATGATCATGTGGGTCACCATTGCCATCATATTTGTCATATTGGGGAAATTCAATTTTTCTAGGAAAATCCTTCATGCTCACACTCCTATCAAAAGGATTAGGACAAATAGAGTCAAGGTTGAAGGAACTCTTAGGAGCCATCATTTTTTCCATCATTTTCTTGATTTGCTTAATTTCTTCTTCTTGTGAGGGGCTCTGTTTCTTGATTCTCCTATCCACATCAAAATTATAAGGGACCCTCGCACCTTTGTTAATCAAGCTCTCTAGGAACTTATCCTTATTTTGATCAAGGTACTTTTCCACATATTGTTGGAATAGTGGTTCTTGTTGCATTCTCATAAAATCTTGATCATCAAAACTTGCACTACTTCCTCCATGTTGAGAGCCATGATGAGCTCGTTGGGAGGGTTTTCTAGAGTTCCTAGGAGGTGTTCTTCTCCTATGTTGTGAAATCCTTCTTCCTCTAGGACTAGGAGATCTTGAAGGGGTCCTTGACCGCCTTCTACTTCTTGGGGTTCTTGAGGGAGTAGAGGGTGGAGAGTTATTTCCATTATTGATACCCCTATTGTTGAATTGGTCATTAAGTTGTTGTGCTAGGAGCCTATCTTGTTCCTCTTGGAATGCCTTTTTGCTTAATTCTAACAAGGCCTATTTCTCTTCCTCTAGTTGTCTAAACCTTTCTACTTTGGCAGCTTGCTCATCCAAAAATGTTTTCTTTTCGCACTCAATTCTTTTAAGCCTTTCATTTGCATATCTTGAGGTTGTTTTGAGCGGAGAGTTGGATCTTGAATGTTTGAACAAGTCATTAGTGAATGCAGCGTTCACATGAGCATCACTAGAGTCATTGTTTTGGTCTTCATGTTGGGACCGTTCATCTTGGTGAGCTTGTCTTGTATGTCTTTCAGCTCTTTGATAGGCATCCAAATATCTAGTGTTGATAGGGGGTGGCTCTGGTTGATTGTCATGAGAGGATTCCCCAAATAGTATGTTATCTCCATGTCTTTGGAAAATGTCATCAAGAGTTTGATCCATTGCTTCTCTATCCTTTTTTAGTCAAGGTGTAACTCATGTCCATATTTGACTGAGAATGTGCTAGAGAGGTACTCAATTTACTAAGGCTGCTCCTAGGCTCAAACCAAACTTCTAAAGCACTCCTAGGAGATTGATCAAAGACGGGTTCCTTCCCCTTTCACTTTTTGTGAGTTTGGACTAAAGGTAATTGTTCAAAAACTACTTGAGGTCATTTTCCTTGGTCTACTTGGTATCTTGTTGTAACCGGCATGAAAGAAAAGACCCTTAGTGAGAAGGTAACCTTATGAATCATTAATTGTCAAACTAGGATAGTGAAAATATTCAATCGTCCAAAAGAGAAATGGTGAAATAGAAAGCTGACAAAAGGTATAAATCAACATTGCCACAGTGGTGCATAATAAAATGATTTCAATATCCTAGCACATATGGATCAGGAGGATGATTTAACCAAAATATATTGAAGTTGAATTTATATGAAAATGGATTTGGACAAAAGAGTACTCAAACTCACCAAGTGTGCAATCAAAGAATCTAAAGGTGAATCTTGTCAACAAGTATGATTCCTAGCTTACCAATGAAAAGCAAAATCTTTGGTGAAGTCAAAGATTACTAAATCAAGATGTCTAGAGCCAAAAACCTAAGGTATAAACAAGCTTTCAGCTGCAGAGTGAGAAACCTACTAAAATATGGTCAACCAAGAAAATACTAAAAATTGCATAAACCAGGCAGACAACAAAAGGACTCTGTGTGACAATTTCCAAGCAACTGGTGCGATAGTTTCTAACCAGGTGATATTTCTCACAGATATTGGGTGATAGTTTCTAGGTAAGTAGTGCGATAGTCTTCCAGTGATGAATTATCGCATGATATTTCTCAGTACAGTGTGCGATACTATTTCAGGGTCATACGACTCTTGACTAGTGAGTGCTAAAAATCTTAGTTTTAAGGGCAGTTTGGTCAAAATTTTAGTTTGAAGGTTGATTTTTTTGATTTCAATTACAGTGACAATAGTAAATGGATAGGTTTGCAAATAGTAAGGGATCAAACATGTCTTCAAACACTTGAAACAAGAGCAAAAGCAACCTCACCAAGACAAGCAATTGTGATATCAAAATTGAAAAATCTTATGAATACTGCCGTGATGTTGAATATGCAAGAACATTTACATGGGTATATCATAGCGAGAACACTTCAAGCACTTTCTATCCTAAAAAGAAAATGGCTCAATTCTTAACGACTTGGCCCACACTTGATGTCCCATTGCCTCACACAAAGTGGTTTCCCACAATAGATATTGGCTTTGTCGTGGAACTGCCAATGACACAACCAAAGGAACACAGATGGTGAGTAATCTTGGGGTGATCTGGGTTATTCCACTTGGATCAATCCTTGCACCAAGAAGCTAAGCAGAAAAATAGGGTGGCTTCTATCTATGGTTCTTAGTAAGGGCTTCCGTTCGTAGCACCCTTCTTGCTCCCCAAAGGGACTCCTTACCTTGCGGCAAGTAACAGACCTTGTGGCCTCAAGAGTACCTTAAGCATTCTTGCTTGACATTTTCCTCATGGTCGCAATCCCACAAGCTACTCACATCAAGCAAAGACAAGTGCTACATCTACCAAGGTTTTGTGTCCTTGATAGCCTTGAGTTTATAATGGGTCAAAATAGCCGGGGAAAAGTTTGTCCCCACTTGGGTCGTTCCTCTTGATTTCTCAAGAGCAGGCCCGCTAAAGGATCCTAAAAAGCTAAACAAAGAGTGGATCAACCTTTGAGTGTCAGGATTTTTGTTTCACCTCAAGGGTGAAGAGCATAATCTCCTAGCTTAAAAATATCTCCCAAACACACCAAGCAAAGGATTCAATTACCCTCTTTCTTTCAAAATCTAAAGATGGGTCAAGATTTTATGGTTCACCACAAGGGTGAAGAGCATACTTCTCCTACCACCCAAAGATTCCTACAACAAGATATTATGTTCCTATGAAATGAAACAACTAGTAAATGCCACACTTGAAATGAAATAAACAACAAGCACTTTTATTTGGTTTTTTTATGCTTTGGGCAGCCCTACAAAAACCATTAGTAGCCCTTGTGCATGCAATCTTTTGGCAAAATATTTAAACAAAAGGCACCTACAACCACAACTTGTTAGCCCCACAATGGTTAGCAAAACAAAAATCCAAATGAAATCTATAAATTAAATCTGCCTAACCACAAAAAACTAAACCAGCAAGCTAATTAGATCAAAACTTAGCAAGAAAGAACCAAGAAACAACTCACTGCCAGGTACGGGTGACAGTACAGTCACCAAAAGTATCGTGTGATATTTTCCAGCATACGGGTGCAATAATATCCTTCTGTGCGATAGTTCATTGTACCTGCAGGTGACAAAAAGTAGTACACAGAGTGACATAATGTTGTAAAGAGCGTGACACTTTAACTGGTAAAGTATCACACCAGTATATAAAAAACTATCGCACGATACTAGCAAAATGTCGTACGATAATCTGAGATAGAAAAATTAGAGACCCGAAACTAGAGCTAAATTATGAAGAAAATTTGATGAAAATGCATGAAATGAGGGACAAAACAATAATGCTTTGCCCCATGGTGGGTGCCAAAAATGTACACACTAAATAGTGCACTTCTCTAAGTCATTACATCCAAGGGAATCCATGAATAGGAAACCTTAGAAAGTGACCTAGAGCTCCTTATGAATGGAGTTGCAGGGATTTTAAGATTGCTCTCAGCTATAGCTATAAAGCTTGTGACCTTGCTAGTCAACCATACAATGGGAGATTCAAGGAAGACAAGGGAAAGAATTCCAATATCCTCAATAATCAAAATGAGAATGCAATGCAACTAGATTAAGATGAATATGCAAGTATGCAAGCTTAAGCTATGGAAATGAAAGAACAAGTATTACAAAGCCTTCCTAGTTAAGCTAGATGAATTAATCTAAAGCATAAAAGAAACTAAGCTATGAATGCCATGATAATGAAACTAAGATGCAAGAAATGAAACTAAGATAACATGTAAATGTAAAAGCTAAGGATGCTCCAAATCCTCAAAATCTCCAAAGTGACCTAGAAAACCTGTAGCATAACATTAGTATTCAAAGATGCCTCCAAAAATGAGAAGAGAGCTCTTCTTTTATAGGAAATGAGAAACAATGGACGATGGAGATTAAGAGGCAAAATATTTGATCAATGGTGGAGCATGAAAGAGGAGCTATCCATGTGCACAAATATCCTCCAATGATAAAATAAGAGTTGACTTTTGTGTCCCATATAAGACAAAAAGTTTTTTTTCTCTTTTTATAAAATAAGAATGATGCTTTATTTGTGCAACTTAGGATAAGAGGAAAAGTGGGGGCTTTTTATTTATTAAAAGGGGAGGAAATATTCCTTTTAATTAAATAAGGATTTAGGATAAGATGGTTAGCCCATAGAATAAAATTGAATAAATGATAAAATTAGGATTTGATCAAGGAAATTGATATTAAGCTGAAAATGTTGATTCAGGAAATTGATAAATTGCTGAATGGGGGGCCCAAAGTCTAGGTGACCATTTTAGAGTGCATACAGGTATCATCTTCAAAGAGATGTCTGAACGCTAATAGACCCGAGTTCCCCAAACTCACATACTCTGGACGTCGTCCTGCATGCAATGGAATGCGCAATATCCGGTATAGATCCTCTAGGGTCACAGTAATCTCCCCCGTCGGTAAATGGAAGGTCTGCGTCTCTGAATGAAATCGCTCTATCAAAGCAGTCAAAAGTCTATGATTTACCCTAATCTCAGGTAAATGTATGAGATACTCAAAGCCACAGGATGCAAGGTGTACCCTCATCGGGTCAGGTAGTGACACATAGTCTCTGAGTGGCTGGATGTGAAATGCGTACATGGACATCTAGATATATGACCTACACAGCACAAAAATAGGGAATCCTATCAGTACTTTGGTTACAGAACAGGTTACAAAGATAAGAATTAGATCGTTCGTTATTTCAGGAAGTAGGTTAAAAGGTCAACAATTAGGCTAAGAGATTAGAAAAATAAAAAATTTAACCTAGTAATGAGTTTTTGGCTCATTATTTTTCATATGACACTTTAGACTGGCAGGGAAAGTCGTACGAGTTTCTACATCATACCATATGCCAAAGCATAGTGATATGACAATGCATACCTCCTCGTATGAGTTATGAGGGACCCAACGAAATGTCGTACGACTCTTGGGTCCCTCTAATACAAGTCTTGGGGGTTAATGAAATGACAACCTATCTATAGTTCAAAATTCGTATGAGTCTCACTGTAGAGTTGTACAAGTTTCCATGCATTCAAAAATTCAAATTTTACAAAGCATACGAAAAATGCTAAAAATGCTATAAATCATGGAAAAATTGACTTTTCAGAGAAGCAAAGATGTCCACCTACCAGATGTTCGTACTTTAAGGTCTCTGGTGTCTCTGGCTGCACTCAAATCGATGCAAACTCACAAGTACCTTTGGTTCTACCATTTTCTCACTTAGAGGGCTCCACAAGATTTATAAAGTCAAAAGGTTGAAATGAATTAAAAATACCCTTCCGACCTTTATATAGCTTTTGACCTAATTTTCAAAAGTGCTCTATTTTTCACAAAAATTGCACCCTTGGCTAATTTCGATGTTTTGAACCTATTTTCAGGATCAAAATCAAAATCTGAGATCATTTACTATGTTAAAATCATGATTTAAAATTTTCAGACCCAGGAAGACTACTGCTTGCATAATCAACCTTCAATCATCACAGAAATCCAGAATTCAACTTAATTGATTATCTTACATCAAACTATCAAAATTTCAACTTGGTCAACTATGGTCAACTCATGGTTTCACCTAGTAAAACTTGGTCTATTGGACCTCCAAACGATGTAGAATGCATTCTCAAATGTGTTTAACCACTTCTCAAATCAATTAACATGCTTCTAAAATACCACGCTGACTTTTCTTGTCAGATTTCAATTTTTATCCTGAAGGGGGCATGGTATTGCACATCATTCAAAGTCTGTAATTTAAATTTGAAATCATATCTTTCCTCAGTAATCAAGACAACAACCACGTCTAGTTGCTGATTCATCAAAAAGACCTCATCACTTGGGGAAAATCAATCATCACTTGGGGCATGTCAAATTCATCGAGATCCATATCAATATGGTATTCTCCTAATCTTGCAAACTATATCAATTTTTCGTAACCATCAGTTCATTAGTGTTATTTCCTTGGTTCTTCATAATTGAAGGGTTCAAATGTGATACCAATATGATTCTTATTGACAATCGGGTCTGGAATCGGTCACTCACTTCTTCACAATTATAAGGTTCAGAATCAGGCATTTTGACACTTTTTCGCAATCATCGGTTCATTACTGTTATAGTTAACATCATCTTTGGTCATTCAGGACCTATTATCTTCATATCAATTTCAATCAGTTTCTGCTTCATATCAATTTCAATTTCAAACATCAGTTTCAACATCATACATAGACTATCTTTGAACCACTGTGCTTCGCACAACAATTCAAAGAGGGGCAAAATGTAATACCCCAAAAATGGGCTATAGGTTCATTAATCTCCTATATCGACACATCGAATGAAATCGACATCAAAGTCCTAACCTAAGGCACATCGGCACATTATCAAATCTTAATTGATTATCTTAAATTCTGCATCGGGGAATATTCCTTATTCCTATTTATCCTAATTATCTTTGATTTAATGATTATTTGGCGATAAATCCTATTTATCCTAAAGTTTGATTAATTGAATATTCTAAATATTTTAGATTTAATACTGTCACTTAATTATTTAATTGGATTTAATTATATTTATTCCTAAATTATATTATTTAAATTTTGACAATAAATCAAATATCCTATGACTAATTGATTAAATTCTTATTTAATTAATTAATGTCAATTATCAAATTTAATAATATAGTTTTTGAATAAAAGTTTGATTTAATAATTGATTAACCCATAAATCAATTGTTATTTTTTAAAAATTAGTTGAGCTGAGGATAAATCACTTTATTTATTTAATTAATTCATAATTAATTATGCACATCCAAAAAAATAGTTAAACTTTAAATCATAAAATCAATTCAAGTTGTTTTAAAAATAAACTCAACTCTCTTTTTGAGTTGAAAGCTGATCTCAACTTTTGATTTAAATCAAAAAGCTGATTTGCATGATTTTGTGAGTTAATCTATCTCTAAATTCTTGATAACTCAAAAATCAACCCGAGTTTATCAAGAGTGATTTATGGCTTTTTCCATGCACCTCCAAAGTCTTGGATTTCTATAAATTAAGGCCTCATCTCTTCATTTTGGATCCATCCACGAATTGCATCCTCACGCTGGTGAATTGGTGATCGAAGAATCCATCTTTGCGAATCCAAGCTGTTGTGAGATTTTCATTGTTTTTAAGCATTCATATCATATAGCATATCATTGTTAGATTAATTGCATGTCATATCAGTTTCTCATATAGAATAGATCCATATTAGTTTATCTCATCTTATTGCATAGAAAATCCAAAAAAAAAAAAAGATTAATTTTCATTCATCTCATACCTAGATTCTGCATTCAAATCCTTCGTTTAGGTGTTGTCAAGGTCATTGATCTCGGTCCAATATGAGAATATCATACTCGTACCTATTAGAAGGTAGTAAATCACCTGGTTAGATTAGTTTCTATTTCACTGCACGATTTTGATTTTAGCTAACCTCTAATGTTTTACTAAAGTGTTGTGTTTACAACTAGGTACAAAATTCACACACACAGGTTTTACCAGTATCATAGTTGATTTAGATGTTAGACTATATTGTTGCTTACCATTTTCATCATATCTGCATGACGATGTTGTTTTGATGTGACACAATGCTTTATGATGATATTTGATGTATGTTGTACTTGAGAGCAATGGGTTATATTATCATATGACGATTCTATCTATTTTCTTGCTATATTGTGTCATTAATTACTGTTGGGTGCTTTATTGAGATTTTCACTTATATATGCTCACATTGTCATAACTAATTATTTTAATGTTTTAAATTTAAATGAAATGTTTAATTTAAATTGCACGTACATTGATGATTAAATATGGAATGACTAGTGCCAAAACATTCTAATATATACAATTGATTGTGTCACTAGAGTGTTAGTGTTCCATCGGGTGTATTTTATTATTCATGTATGCCTCAACTATTTATACTGTGAGAAACTGCACTTGATGTTTGCATGTTTTAGTGAATAGGTACCGAACATTGTTCTTCTTGACCTAAAGGCTTGAGCATGTCTTATCCTCAGTAGTGACATAGGAGATAGTTTCAACATCCTTTTATGTTAAACCCAATATCATCCATGTATGGATGATGTATCTGTAATTGTTAATAATATCTTCAGTATGTGTGGGTAAATCCAAACTTCATATGCATTTTTTGATAGACCAGTATATGAGTCTATCCATTTAGAGTTCCCATAGTTGTTACGAAGGAATTATAATTTAAATGATGATTTAATTATTTTGGGAAGTTTATTTTTATTTGTCGACTAATTTACCATAGTTGAATTCTATTTAATTGGAATTGATTTATTTATTCTTTATGATTTTTTGGGAAGTCTTTGGTTTATTTTAATTTATTTAAGTGATTTAATTAAAGTCCTTTTACACAAAAGTGATTTTATATTGTGGAAAAAGAGCTCAGTTCCATACTTCATGTTTGGAGAATTGAGATTTTGCTGCAATTTGCATTGGAGAAAATCAATCTTTTCCTTGTTGGGTTTGATCCATTCATTGGATTTTTTGGGTAGCCAATTGTTAGATTCATGTCATCATTGCTATCATTCACGTGGAGTCATTTGCATTCCTGTGGGGAATTTATTTTCTTCTCTTCATTCTCGTACTTTCCTCTTTGTGTGAGGTGGGGTTTTCTATATCTTTTGATTTGAGCCATCTTTTTGAATGAAATAAAAGGTTTTAGTTTCATGGGCTAATAATTAGCATTCCCCCACAATCTCATTATGTTTCATTGCCTGATTGGGTTTTTATATACATTTCATCGTTGTAGATTTGGAAATTATAGATCTTGAGGTGTAATGCTACCTATTTTTTTGTGTGTGCTCATAACAGGAACTTTATTGGACAAATGTGTTTTTGGGTGTATTTGAGAAAAATGGGTATTACTCCATGTTTGTAGTAGGATCATGCTATTGGAATGGATTGAGGAAATTCCAAGTAATAGCTATCATGATCTGAACTCTCTTGTTTGTTACTAAAATGATGAATTTTGTACCTTGCTAGATTTTGCCAAATTTTGGTATTTTAATGCTTTTTGGGCATTTTGAGCCTTCCTCATGTTCTAACAAGATGATTGATGGATTTTATCAAAATTTGTGCTCTTGGCCAATTGACCAACTAAGCAACTTGTTATTTCAACCTTGTGTTGCTTTTGCTCGAATTGCATGCCTTGAGTGTTTGGGAGTTGATTTTTCCTCCAGTGATTGGATGGATTTTGTTGGTGCTTTGTGATTTATGTCCTTCATGTATACCAAGTAATTGGTATATTTTATTCTCATGTCCTTGATGTAGACCAAGTGGAAAAACTATGATGTATCACATCCTTGGTGACTTCACATTAGATATAAGATATTGCTTTTTGAATTACTTCTTTTACCCAATTATGTCCAGTGCTTCATAATTATTAGCTTAAAGTGAGTCAATTTTAGACCTCCACTCCAATGAATCCAATTGATAAGCATGATTTTGCCTCCCACCCATTATTAAAATTTCAAAATCCTAAAGGATTCATCAATATTAATATAATTCATCAAATAACATAGAGGCACAAGTGACAGTACCATCCAAAGGTGTGACTCTTTTGTCATCCATTTTCAAACCTTTTCATAATTTTACACCTCAATCTGAATCTTTTCATAATGTGATGTTGAATTTGATTAATGCTAATTTTTAGCACTTCCTCCCATTAAACCAATTGATCCATCCAAGAAAAATTCTAAATCCTTTGATCCCAAATCCTTTTGTCAATACCATCATCAATCGAGTCATCATATTGAGAAGTTTTTCCATTTGAAGACAATTGTCAAAGACCTTATTGTTAGGAATAAGGTGTCTCAACCTTGGATAATTCCTATTCTTATTATTTGTTTTGTAAAATGTATTTCTTGCAAATAATGTTGATGTGTCAACATCTTGAATTGTGTGTAAGGAGATCATGGCTAAAACGGTTATGACGGATTCCTATGACACATAAGAGCTATGTCAGGAAGATTCAATGACAGGTGAAGACATGTGGCAACTGATAAATTTGAGTACTGTACACTCTTCCCCAATCGTGGGGTTCGGGGCATCGGCCCAAAATTTTTTTGGCATTCCTATTTTCTCAGAGAATGGTAAAACTCTAATACGGTTATCTTTGGGAGTAGCCCTAAAAAGTGAAGCGCATGATATAAGCTTTTTTAGGGTTGCGAAGAGTAGTGATGCGAGTGTATGGTTGGAACATTTTTATGCTACCGTGATTTGTCTTCAAGGTTTTGGAAATCTTCTGAAAGAACTTGCATTGCAAGTGTATTGTAAGCTGTAATAGTTTTGATCAATACATTGTGCAAGTTTTGGAGTGCTAGGGTTTTTACCGAAAGGTTTCCCCAAGGTATATCATTTTGTCATTCTCTATTTTTCTATATGCATGGTATGTGGTTGCAATATCTTTGTTAAAGTAGTTAACGAATCTGAAATTGTAAGGGTTTATAAGAATTTGCACAATACTCTCGTATAGAGATTAGCGTAGGAAGCTGTTTCCACACATGAGTTTCCTTACACTTATTTATTCTAATGCTATAACTATTAAGGGTTTTAATGATTAAGGAAACAAATATGTTGCCCCTCCCAACCAAATATTGTAAATCTATATCAATTTTCTACCTTCTTATTGTACCGATAATATTGAGTCTACCCATTCCTTACCTTCCTCTTCCACCTTTGTTGTTGAGTCTCTTGAACCCATAACTACCATGAATTTTGATCTTACATGTACCGAGGCCAAAAAGGTTCTTAACCTTATTGATCAATCCAAACATAAACCCAACCTAAAACCCAAACCTTGCATTATATTTGATTCTAAGGAGACTATTAGGGAACTCAACGATCCTCTTTACATTATTGCGAAGATTAATATTTTTCCTTCTCATGGATTCCTTATAGATCCTACTTTCATGGTGAATGTTATAATTGAAGACATATTTATAGAAGACACCTTCATCAAGACTCCTTTAACAAATCAGATGTGATGATTAATACTTTCAATGGATTTTCTTGTCCTACCCATAATTCGATTACTTTTCATGTTGAAGTTGTTAAGAAAACCTTAGATGTTACCTTTTTTGTCGTCCCAACTTCCAATAAATTTCAAGTTAGAATTGGTCTTTCTTGGCTCACTTCCATGAAATATATAGCCTATCCTTCGAAATTTCCCCATAATATGGAAAAATCATCATTAACCATAGTCTTTGTCAGCCTTTAGCAAGTTGTGGGAACTTTGACCTTGACTTCTTTTAGCCTAGCATGCCTCAACCAATTTAACCTCACCAAGATCATTTCCACCTATCCTATAAAAAATTATAAGCTCAAAATATTTTTGAGCTTAGCAACCCTAAGTATATTCCATCTCCTTGTCCTCAACCAAGACTCCTTCCCACACCTTACATTCCTCTTATTTATTCTCCAATACCACCTCCCATATCTTAAAAATACCCTACATCTTCTATCTCTCAACCTAGAAAGGTTCCTTCCTTTCTTCCCCCTAAGGGAGAAAATGACCTAATGTTGATTGATCTTAAACCAACTCAAATTTAAAACAAAACAAAGTCTAACAAATGTGCTCATGACCACTATTGTAGATGTCATTCTAGGTCTATGAGATTGATTCCCAAAATATTTCCTCCTCTAAGAAACCTTATAATGCTTTGATTTCCTTTGACCAACCTATACATAGCCCATGCAAAGGAGTTAATCTAAAGAAAACCAAATTGAAAAAATATGATGATTTTTCTATTCATATCAAATATTCTATTGTGATAAATTTGGATGAAGATACTCTTGCTGGTGATGATTACAATATTTCTAATGAAAAATATGTTAATGATAATGATTTTAATTATATGTATGATCTTATTGATGTTAATCATGACTTACCTGTTAGATTTTTACAGATGTTATCCCTATTTCCTAGTGACAAACAAAGTGAATCACTATTAGAGCATGGTCCTTGTTTGGAGTTTTTGATGGCTCCATTTGTCATGCTTTAAATTATGCATCTTGCATGTTTCCCACCTTCCCTAAATAGTAAAGACCGAGATGGGGGGCATGAAATATGCTTTACTAGCTCCTCTTGTGTGGTGGATTTTTTTATGTGTTTTCATGTTGTGTTGTTCTTCACCTGTGATGTGTTGCTTGAACATATATGTTATGTTTATATTTCTTTAAATGACCCTTGTTTATGCATTGGCGCAAGGTGATAAAAGAATCGACTTGTCATAACATTTGTCTAATTGTATCTCATTTCTTCTATATTTTGCATACATGTTATGTCATGCATATGTTTTTTTTTGTAAATGTTCCTTTGTGTTATTTGCTTGGCAACGCAAAATGGTATCCGCAATAATATACCATTTATTATTTTTGGTCTCCACAATACTGACCCAAAAGACTCTTTTATTCATATCTCTTATGTCATCTTCTTCCATTGTGCTCGATGCTCTACTACCTTTGGGTTATAATGTCAACTATTTTTTCCATAATTATTGATATATATGAGTTATCATTTGATCATACTAACCCCAGAGTTTGTGGATCTCTTTTCTGATTTATTGTTGTCATGTGCTTCATTTCCCCATAAGGCATTTGTAATCACTTTAACTTGTGGGTATACACTCTGCTACTTGTTTCACATTTTGCACACACATACATAGAAATTTAATTCATTGCTTTGATCTCTTGGTAGATTTTCTAAAGAGACAATGCTTTCCTTGGATTCATTTGTTCCTTATATTACATGTCTATGTGCATTATTCAGTGGGTTCCTTTTGAGACTATGCTTTCCTTAGGTTTAATTCTTTGCAAATGGATTCCTTTTGGATACAATTCTTTTCTTAAGGTTGATCGTCCTTTGGAAAATTTTCTTGTGGACAATTCTTTGCTTGGTTATCCTTTTTGATGGGTTGAATAACATAACACAACTTTCTAGATTATCAATTCTATCTTTGCACCATTATTTATCTCTCTTTACATGACCCATAGTAAGTCAAAACCTTACTAGGATAGTTGTTCATGTCTCTTCTTTCCCCCCCTTCTCTCTCTCTCTTGAGTGTTTCTTCTTTTATATCAATTTTGGATTTGATGAGGACCTAAATCACCTCAGGACTTGGTGTCTCCTTGACCTTGATAATATTTTTCAAATATTTGATCTACTTTACCATGAGCATGAGTTAATCTCACACTTTCAATAAAGTGTGGGCTCAATGTATCATACTTAATTATGAGCATCTATAATTAGATCCTCAATTAGGCCCCATTTTAGTGTTATTGAGTTTTCATATTTGTTATGCTTGATCCAACTCCATATCACTTATCATTCTAGCATTTCATTTGCATTCCCCATCCATGGAACAAGTTTCAATTCATTTTAGGGGAAAAAGGTTGGCCTGGACAACCTCTTCCTTGAGGTTTTCCCCAAAATTCAAATTAGAGGTTTGTCTCATTGGATAAGTAGGAAATATTAAATCCCATCAAATTCCTTCAATTTTTTAGCTCAAAAATTTGTGAGAGGTATATAAACAACCTATCTATTTTCATTTTGGTAACCATTCTCGAGCATTCATAATCACTCTCAAGATTTCAAGATTTCTCCTACAGTTTCACATTCAAGCATACTCAAGCAAGATTTTAGAGCACTAAATATGGGTTATCCTCTTGCATAAATGATGCTGTCATTCTTATAACTAAAGTTGTTATGCTATGTAATGAAGGACTTAGTTTTTAGGTGTTCTATTTTTCTTAGTTGCTTTTAAATAAGTTGGAACTTATGATTCCAAGCTAGTTAGATGTTTTGAGGAATTCATACTGTAATTCAGCAACAAAGTGAAATACTTTGATATTCCATATTGTACTCATGTTTTGTTAAATGAATATATGATAGTTCTAGATTTAAATCTCTAAGTTGTAAATCATTCACACTTCCGTGAGGGCCCACGTGGAAGGTGAATCCCCTATTTATGTTTAAGTAGGATTCAGTTCAGTTTCTTTGAAGTTGATAAACACTATTGCTCCTGTAGCCATTGGTAACAGAACCATTGACTGTTTCCTGTAGCATAGGTTTAATTTTGAAGCATTATCTATTTATTGCTAAGCTTTTCCTCTAAGTTATGAGTTAACCCATAGCTTCAGTTTCTAAGTATAAATCTCCTGTAGCAATATCTTTTACTTTAGTAGTGATGACTCTTGAAAGAACTAAAGCATAAACTTTGCAGCCATCATCTCAAGTTCACATTCCTGGATTGATACATTTAATGAAGTCTAGCATGATGTTCTAAGTAGATATGTGATAATTTTAAGCAATGAATCACTGTCAAAGGATGTCCAATCCTTGAGGTACTAGGATATTATTCTGACCAGTCATTTTTGGTGCCGCTGCTGGGGATGGTGTCAATTTAGTTTGACCTAGAAGTCATTAAGTTAGTTGTATTCTACATTATTTGTATGCATAGACGTAGTGATCATCTTGGGAGATTCCTACCTAATCTTAATCAGGAAAAACCATTTGAGGTTTTCAATTCAACACTTGAGGAACCCCAATTAGAGAACCCACAAGAAGAAGAACCATTTGAGAATGTGTTTGTTGATGCCTATGACCAATTGCCTTCACCACAGTCATCTGAAGAGTCCTACCATTTAAATGCTCTTTTTGCTAACCCAACATATCTAGACAACGTAATGGCTCACCCTACCTTCCCTTTTCCTATTCCTACTCAGCAAGGTAACCAAAATTTGAAAAACATTCCTACTGTTGTGCTTCCTAAATTCTATGGACTCATCACAAAAGATCTAGAGACTTTTCTCTTTGAGTTTGATGTCCTCCATCAAAGCTATGACTACACCACTGACGACCATAAGCTCAAATTGTTTCCCTCCACTTTAAAGGAGGCTGCTCTAAGATGGTTTATGAGTTTGGGTGCTGATGCTATAGCAGATTGGAATGTAATGTGTAGCTTGTTTCTTGCTAAGTACAAAGATTATTGTAGAGGAGGGGACTTAAAAGGAGATGACATATTTAAAATGTCACAGAAGGAAGATGAAACCTTGGAAGACTATGTCTCCGGGTTCTTGTTCAGCCTGCAGCGTAACACACAACACGAGTTGAATGAAGAATCTCAAAAGCATCTATTTTTGAGAGGTGTGAACAATGGAAGCATTGAGGCCCTTGACCTTATGGTAGGGGGGGACATTACCCAGAAGAATTGGGATGACATACAAAGTATATGTCTGAACTATTCTAGAGCTACTGTTAATTAGGGAAGAGGCTTAAGAGCCTTACCTCACAAATCTAATGGCGCAGGTGTGTCCAAAATGGAGCTATCCAATCTATTGGTAGATTTCAAGCAAGACATCATTAATGATGTCACTACTCAGTTGGACACAATGCAGGCAAGGAGGAAGAAAGATGAAGCTGATGCAATGTTAGCAGAGTATCTTCGACACTGTAGGGAGAAGAAAAAAAATTGTCGGTGTAAGTCTGTTGCAAGCTTGGAGTCCCAACCTATGCCTACCGAGTTCAAAGCCATTGATGAGAATGAAGAGGTCCTCTACGTCACCCAACGAAGGCCATGGGCTTAGAGACCAAGTATTCCCCAAGATCCTCTTCAAAATTTTAATAGTAATAATGCATGGAAAAATCAACAACATAGTTGATTTAGTGGGTATAATAGTTGGTAGCAACCTCAGCAAGGTTGGCAACAACCTCAGCAAGGCTAGCAGCAACATCAACCAAGTTGGCAGCAACCTCAGCAAGGTTGGCAAAAACCTCAGCAAGGCTAGCAACAACATTAGCCAGGATGACAACAATCTCAACAAGGTTGGTCACAACCTCATCAACCCTAACAACAGTCTCAGTAGGGGTGGCAAAAACCACACAATTGGATGAACCAATCAAGTCAGCAAGCCTTGATTCCACCACCTCAGTAGCAGGCTCTGATGCCTCCTCCTGTAGCCAACACTACTTCCCCTAAACATACCCAATTGCTCGCTCAGCCTACTCCTAATCCCAACAATGCTAAACCAACAAAATAGTAGCAGAGCTATGCTATTTCCCTAAATAATATTCATTTAAGGTTTGGAACAACCCTTCCTACTCCACAATAGCCTATCATTACCGAAGTTGAGGATGTCTCAGTAGAGCCAACTGAGGTACCAGTCAAACCTACTGCTCCTGCTACTCCTGCAGCTCAAGATCCCCCATTTCCTCATAGGTTAGAGGAACAAGCTACGCTAGTGGAAAATCAAGCAATGTTGGACTTGCTTGCCCAACTAAAGAAAATGATAGTTAAAATACCCCTGTTAGATGCCATAAAGGAAGTACCTACATATAGTAAAGCCATCAAGGAAGCTTGTATAAAATAGCCTAGAAGGAAGAAAAAGGATCCCAAAACCATACATGTCCTAGGATAGTTATGTGACCTAATGTTGAAGAAATTGACCGTTCCAAAGTATTCTGATCTTGGTAGCCCTGTGGTCACAGTCACTACTCAAGGAATACAAGTCCAAAATGCTCTAGTTGACTTAGGTGCATCCATAAATGTCATGACCAAAGAAGTAATGTCTCAGTTGCATATCATTGGTCTTAAGGAAACCCCAAACATCCTTCATCTTGCTGATAGTTCCACCATTACACCTAATGGGATGGTAGAGGATGTAATAGTTACCTTGAATTCTTAGGAATATCCAGTTGACTTTGTTGTCCTTTCTCCAAAGACTAACATGGGAGGGTATCCAATAATTCTAGGTAGGCCTTGGCTGGCTATTGCAGATGCCTATATAGCTTGTCAATCAGGAAAAATGACTATATCCAATGGAGTCAACACTAAAAATTTGACTCTATATCCCTCAACTCAACCTCTGTTGTAAGATGACCAGATAATCTGGCCAGACTTGGGTGATACTGAACTTGAGGTCAATTCCATTCACCAGTTAATGATGATATCTAGGGAGCCATTTGTAGCCTCTAGGGGAGAAGATGAGATCATTTCCTCCATTATCATGAATGAGTATGGAGTGCACTCCCAATTGTGTTCCCAAGAAGACTGTGTTCTTGAAACTTTGTTACCACCTTCAAATGCTCCACAGTATTCCAAAGCTTCACAATTCCTTCATACATTATTGCCTCATGAAATGGAGTCTTCCCTAATTTCTTAGCTATCCATGGAAGAAAAGGTCACTAAGCTAGAAGTCAGCCTAAGAAGGGAGTTAAATATAAATAGTGCTTTGACACTCTCTTAGTAGAAAGTTGTCTTGCAGCTTCTAAAAGAACATCAAAAAGCTTTTTCTTGGGATTACACTGACATGAAAGGTCTAGATCCTAAACTCTACACTCATAAAATCTATATCTATCCTAAGTTCAGACCTATTCATCAACCTCAAAGAAGAGTTAATCCAGCTCTAAGGGATATAGTTAAGAATGAGTTGCATAAATTATTAAATGCTGGCTTCATTTATCCCATTTCTAATAGTCAGTGGGTCTCCCCTCTTGTTATAGTACCTAATAAAGGAGGGAAGTGGAGAGTTTGTGTTGACTATAGGGAACTTAACTCAGCTACTAAGAAGGACCACTTTCCATTGCCATTCATAGACCAAGTCCTTGATAACCTGGCTGGTAAGAAATACTTCTCTAATCTGGATGGATTCAGTGGTTATAATCAGATACAGATAGCACCTGAGGACCAGGAGAAGACAACATTCACATGCCCATGGGGAACATTTTCCTATTCAATGCTACCTTTTGGGTTGTGTAATGCTCCTGCCACTTTCCAACGAGTTGTGATAAGTATATTCTCTAATATCTCTGTTGATTGCATGGAGATTTATATGGATGACTTTACCACATATGCACATACTTTTTGATGAGGAAAAAGCCAACTTAGAGAAAGTTCTTCAGAGATGCCGTGTTTACAACCTTTCTCTCAATAGTGAAAAGTGCTTCATGATGATGGAAGAAGGGGTTGTCTTAGGACATTTCATATCTTCAAAAGGTATTCAAGTGGACCCTGCCAAGATTGAAGTGATAAGCACATTGCGTACTCCAGCAAAAAAAAAAGATGTGCGAAGTTTTCTTGGACATGCTGGGTATTATAGAAGGTTTATAAAGGATTTTAGTTAGCTTTTAGCACCATTGTATAACTTTCTCAATAAGGATGCTGAATTTTCTTGAGACTTTGAGTGTGCAAAGTCTTTCCTACATCTTAAAGAAGTTCTCATCACAAGACCGGTTTTGAGAGGACCTAATTGGGGCTTGCCTTTTCACATAAATACTGATGCCTCAAACTATGCTATTGGTGTTGTGCTTGGTCAAAAGGTGGACTCAATTGAGCATGCAATTTACTTTATCAATAAAAATTTGCAGGGAGCTGAGTTTAATTACACTGTCACTGAAAAAGAACTGCTTGCAGTCATCTATGCCCTGAATAAATTCAGAAACTACATTAATGGATATGAGATCTATGTGCATACCAAACATTCTACTATTAAGTATCTCATGAACAAGCCTGCAATCTCTGGAAGACTGGCTCCTTGGTTGCTTCTTATGCAGGAATTTGACATTACCATAATAGATAAACCTGGTAAGACCAATGTGGTAGCTGATTTTCTTTCTAGGTTGCATGTACTTGATGACCTTGCAGCCATTGATGATAGTTTTCCTGATGAACATCTCTTCCTGCTATCTGCACACAATCCCTAGTATGCTGATATTGCCAATTATCTCACCACTGGTAAGACATCAGCTCATTTCTCTGCTAAAGAAAGAAGATTGTTGACTGAAAAGAACTTTAATTATTCATGGATTTCTGGATTCATGTTTTTTATTGGTCCTGATCAAGTAACCAAATGATGCATAAGGGAGGATGAAACATATGATATCCTCAAGGCATGTCACGATGAACCTTGTGGTGGTCATTTTGCTGCCAAAAGAACGACACTGAAGATCTTGACTACAAGCTACTATTGGCCCAGTTTACACAAAGATGCTGCTCAATACACTAAAAAGTGTGACAAATGCCAATGCATGGGATGACCTACCAAAATAGATGAAATGCCCCTACAGCCATAGGTAATTGTTGCACCTTTTGATAAATGGGGGATTGAATTTTTTGGCCCTATTGAGCCATCTTCACAAGGTAAGTCCTATATCCTTGTATGTACTGACTATGTTACAAAGTGGGCTAAGGGTAAACCTATGAAGCACCCAAGGGATAACAATGTTGCAAAGTTCCTTTATGAATTCATCTTCACCTTGTTTGGGGTACCAGGGAGATTCAATCTGATCAAGGTCCTCAGTTTACTTCCAATTTGATTACTGCTCTGATGGAGGAATATAACATCAGGCATGGTAAATCTTCACCCTATCACCCCCATGCTAATGGGCAGGTTAAAGTTACCAATCAAGAGTTGGAGTCTATTCTCACTAAAATAGCAACCATCCATAAGAAAGATTGGGCTATCCAACTTCCTAAAGCACTTTGGGCTTACCAAACTACATGGAAGTCTACAACTGATTTCACACCATTTGAGCTTGTCTATGGTCGCTCTGCAGTCATGCCTATAGAGTTTGAACATAAGACACTTAGGACAACTCTTGATCTTGGGATGGCTCTCACTACAACACAACAAGAATGGATACTGAGTTTGAATGGCCTTGATGAATGGCCAAAATCTACTTTGCACAACATAGAATTAATACAGGACAAATGCAAGCAATGGCATGAGAAGTATGTTAAGGAAAAAGACTTTTCTATTGGTGACTGGGCACTCCTCTACGACTCTAGGTATCAACATAATATAGGGAAATTCCAAACCAGGTGGCTCAACCCATATGAGATTATTGCAGTCTTTCCAAATGGAGTGGTTCAAATTTCCACAGTTGATCCAATTCATTTCAAATTATTGGTTAGTGGTCATAGGTTGAAGTTATATCACAAACCCTAGAGTAAGGATGAGTTCCTGTAGCAATTCTCTTCCATCGTTAGCAACATCCTTCCTGCAGCAAATCATAATGCACTTTTTGCTCATTTGCCTTCCTCACTCTAGAAGATCTTGTCACCTTCATAATAAACACTTTCTTAATGAAAGTCACTTCTCCATAATAAAATTCTATTTCATTTCTTGTCTATCACCCATCCACCTCATTTATTATTCATTCATGGATAGCAATGCCTGCCACCTCAGTAGCCATTTAGGTTAGTACACTTTCCAAGGTACGCAAATTTAATTTATTTTCCATTTATTTTCTCATATGCCTTGTCACCTATGCAAGTGTGGGACCACTTGCCTAATTTAGCTAGGGGGGAAGTTATATATATATATTTTGTCATTATGTTTATGCAGTCTTTATATTTATTATTTTATCCTATCATACTTGCATTTCTTTTCATGATTTGACACTTTTTGTAAATCATTATGTTGTGTTGTTATTTCACACATATGAAGTAAAGGTGGCAAGTTATGTCAAGTACGAGCTCTACGGAGAGTACTTATGAGTAATTATGAGAAGTTAAGTGATAATTTACATTTATATTACTTATGAGCTCATTTTCCAAGCTTCACTGCTTGAAATTTCCAAATTTGAAATTCTCCTATAACCTGCCTTTTCAAGCCCCCTTGTTGGCAATTGTTCTTGTCTGTTTTTATCTCCTGCAACTCCATTTTGGGTATTTCGGCAACCAGAGATGGGAGGTGACCTCATTCGTAGGGAGCCCACTATGCATAATGTTTTGCTAGAAGACCAAGATACTTTCGGGCAAGGCATTGGTTGGATTATATTTAGAAGTTAACCAGCTAGGATGACAAAGTTGCACTATAGTTTCTGAACTCATTTGAAGACGGAGTGGTTGTAGTCAAAGGACTGAGGGTGCCATTTTAACAAGAAATTTTGGTAGAAGTTATGGGTTTACCGCAGGAAGGTGAGGAATTTGTAGAAAATCTTGATCCAACCACTTCCAGAGCTCAGTTCACTTTGCATTCAGACCCACCGCTGGAAGTTGATTGGAAACAAGGTACATTTAGACTATCTCTTCCAGAACTGTTTAGGCAATGTGTGGTTCATGTCATTAGATATTTCACTTACGAAGGATGAAATTCATTCCTGCATTCCATTCACTTTAAATTTTTGAGTTGTCTAAGGCATGCCAATAGGCCTATCAATGTTCCTAGTTTCATGTTTAGTATCTTGTCAAAACAAGCCACTTGTTCAGGAGGAAAAGGTAGAATAGCTGAGTGTGAAACTTAACAAAATCACATCTCGAATTCCTGATCTGATGGGTTGTAGATCCCCATCACCTATCTATGCCTTTTTTCTCAAAGAACAACTATTAAACTATCAGATGACATGCATTATGCAGGACAAATCTCCCTGATTGCAAGAGCCTACTCAGTTTTCTCAAGCCTTCCATAACTCTCCTGCAACCATTCAAAATCTATTATGTGAACTCTATCTCCACAACCTCACAGTCCCTAATGATCGAGTTTGGAATCCCTTAATTTATGTTAGGGATATTTAGCTCAAAGCCCTTATGTCCTAGGTACATAATGAAATTAGTTGGGACACTCAAGCTAAAGTGTATAGGGATTTGGAGCCAGAAATTCCCATGTATCTAAGGCCTAAAGCCAAAGATCCTTGAAATTACTATTATAATTGGTTAAGGATTGCCCCCTTTGAATCAGGTAGCAAAGTCATCTATCTGATGAGAAATAAAGCATTTAATGCATATGAATAGATGGTAGATTCTGAATTGCCTGAGGCTAGAAATGCCATTCAGTGGTGCTGGAACAGTTTATCTAGGGAGTTGAGAAATAGAGAACCACAGTCACCCCTCAACTTTGCTATGGCAACCCAGTGTGCACCTTGGTATATTTCCTTGGGAAGAGAGAGGGAAAGTTTATGGATTCCACTAACCTTTCAACCTCCATTACTAATGTCTCCTCTCCTTGCAAACTCAGAAAATTTGGACAACTTTGATATGAAGAAAGAGAAGGACAGGTGGAAGAAACACAAAGAAACAAAGGGATTCTATTGGAGTCTTGCAGAAGGAGGTACTGGGCAAAGGACAACTATTGATTATAGATTGATAGCCATATTGATGAATTTATTTGCTGCAGGACCAACAAGTAGCTAAGCTGGGGGGAATGATGAGTCAAGTTTATGGGGTGTTTTGTTTACGATTTTCTAAGTTCAGACTTAAATATCTTATGGTTTTTCATAAACATTATGCATAATTTTATGTTTCTATGCTTTAACCATATGTATATTTGATACTTTTGAAACTAAGGACAAGACTAAATATATATGTATAGATTAATAGATATTGTGATAAAATATAATATTTCTCTTCTCTAGTTTTAATGGGTAGTGTTCCCGCAACCATGTGACAAGGATACATTGAAATAGGAAAACTTATTATAATCTTTGCCTTGGATTTATGTGTGGATCCTGGTATGCTAACCTTTTGCAGGAGAGGAATAAGTCAGCAAGGAGCACAGACTCAAGGATGAGTGGGTCTTTTAAGGTGAGTAACTGTTTCAAATTTTATCATGGCTCCACTACTTCCATAACTTTGTGGTTGATGGTTCAGACCAAGTCAATCTGGTTACTGAGTGTTCCTATATTCTTGAAGCACCAAATATGGCTTATCCTCTTGCATAAATAATGTTGTTGTTCTTATAACTGAATTTGTTATGCTATGTAATGAAGGACCTAGTTTTTAGGTGTTCTATTTTTCTTAGTTTCTTTTAAATAAGATGGAACTTATGATTCTGAGCTAGTTAGATGTTTTGAGGAATTCATACTATAATTTAGCAACAAAGTGAAATGCTTTGATATTCCATATTGTACTCATGTTTTGTTAAATGAATATATGATAGTTCCAAATTTCAATCTCTGAGTTGTAAATCATTCACACTTTAGTGGGGGCCTACGCAGAAGGTGAATCCCCTGTTTATGTTTAAGTAGGATTCAGTTCATTTTCTTTGAAGTTGATAAGCATTGTTGCTCCTGCAGCCACTGGTAACAGAACCACTAACTGTTTCCTGTAGCATAGGTTTACTTTTGAAGCATTATCTATTTACTGCTGAGCTTTTCCTCTAAGTTATGAGTTAATTTGTAGCTTCAATTTCTAAGTATAAATCTCCTGTAGAAATAGCTTTTATTTTAGTAGTGATGACTCTTGAAAGAACTAAAGCATAAAATTTGCAGCCATCATCTCAAGTTCACATTCTTGGATTGATACATTTAATGAAGTCTAGCATGATGTTCTAAGTAGCTATGTGATAATTTTAAGCAATGAATCACTGTCAAAGGATGTCCAATCCTTGAGTTACTAGGATATTATTCTGACCAGTCATAAGGCATCATTTGAAGGAAATTATCTCCATTGTAGAAAGATTCTCTCCCCCATGAAGAACAAGTAGAGGATACCTCAATCAAGAAAGAAGATCCTTTACTTATTCACATTCATTGATTCATTCTTCAAGGAAAGAGTTAATAAAGCATAACAACATTGAAGAATTGAAAGGTGTTTGAAAATCTATGCATTTGTGAAAGTCATCCTTGATTCTTCCTTACATTTCAAGATCCAAAAACTATGTACAACAAGATACAAACATCTTCATAAACATTACAAACTCAAAGTTTATTTATGAAGGTATAAACATTTATATTGTACATCTAATATCAACTTTACATTTACAAGCCTTTCTTTCATCCATATTTAATTTCTAATTCAAGGTTGATTCCTAAATTGGTGTTTGGCTGAGGAAAACCCCTTTCTACATAATATTTTCCTTATTTTTTGTGTGCAAGAATAGGTTGCACTCACACTCGATCAAATCTAGGAAGTTCAAGACCTCATGAAAAATATGAAACTAAAAACATTTAGAAGTTAAAGGAAGAGGTTGGCTCAAGTGATCTAGTCCCTCTAGATCTACTTCAAATTGATTTTAAAGGTCAGTTGCAGCCTTTGGTTTCTATTTTTTTATATCCATACTAACATGTTTGTTCTCTATCAGTCTATGCATCCCAAAACTTGTCTTCTACTCCTTTCTAGCCATCTATTTTGCATCATTCAATCATACCTCCCTAATCAATCCCTTAATCCACAAATGAAGGATCATAGCACTCACTTAGCACTTAAGTCTTATTGAGCCTAGTGGGTCATCTTCTTTCCAATGTAGCTAAGGATGTTTAGGTTTTTGCATTAGGGAACCACTCTAGAACCCATTGTTGTCATGCTAACCATATTATTTGATATTACAATAGTCTGTTCATATGTTCTTAATGATTGTGCCCAATTATTTCACTGTATGCTAGCTAGAGGAAGCATATCAAAGTTTATGGAACCACTAATAATTTTTTTTATGTTTTGCATTAGGGAACCACTCTAGAACCCATTGTTGTCATGCTAACCATATTATTTGATATTACAATAGTCTGTTCATATGTTCTTAATGATTGTGCCCAATTATTTCACTGTATGCTAGCTAGAGGAAGCATATCAAAGTTTATTTGGACAATTTGAGTATTTTTTGAGTAATGCATGGCATGAACCCATTCTTGGAGTAACATGTTTTCTTATAGACTGGGCCTATTGCACATTTGGTTTAAAATATATATGTGGATGACTTGTAGGTATTGTAAATAAGTTCTAGGTTAACTTGTGATTGTAATTAATGTATGAATACATATATAAAATACAACCGGATTCAATCCAAGTGTGTTATGATGTGAGTAGAACTTATAACTATGGAAAAATTGTGCAAGTTGTCTACTTAGTTTTTGTTGAAGTGTATGAACTAAAATTCAAATCTAATGAACACTATAGAGTGTTCTAAAGTTGATCAAATCAAGTAGATGTTGAAATTGTATGCTTTAAGGTTTGTATGACATAACTTTATATACATTGTAGAATCAATATTAATACTTCATCATTTTAATTGGTGCTCAATTTTCATCTTAGGGGATCAGTGTCTCCTATAGCTTGGTGTCTACAAATATGAGGGTATTGGTATCTCCATAATAGTTTCTAATTCATGTGGGTTGGTTCCTATCAAATAATGTAAGTTCTTCATTTAATTTGTGAGGTTAGATTTGGACAATAGATCCAAATAGTTATTCTCACTATGATTTTTTCCTTTTGGGTTTCCATGTATGTATGGTGTTCTCATGTGTTCTCATGTAATTGTGTTTATCATTTGTTTTTCTACTTAATGATAAAGTAAGATTTGCTAATGATATAAATGATGAATTTGAATTGATGTTGATATTTGGAATATACTAATTGACCCTCCCCCTCACTCTCAATATATTTGTATATCTAATAATTAGTATCAGAGGAAAGTTCCTTGAAGAGGTTTAACATCATGAGGTAGATTTGGGATGGCATACATAGTAGTTCAAGGTCTTTCTTCAAATAAGGAGCCCCTGTTTGATGGATTGAATTATATTTTTTAGAGAGAAAGGATGGATAAGATTGGTCATATTCTATCAAAATTATACTTTAGAACATATAGTAACAAGGTGTCGAAACATAAGAAGAGGAATGGACTCTATGTTAAAGAAGATGGTTATCCATTAGATGAATATGATCAAAACACATCTAGAAGTAAAGATAAAAAATGAATCACTCATGGAATTGAAAACCTTGGATAGGGATGCATAAAATGTGTTTGTCAAAGATGAAGAAGAAAATAATATAATGGATCTTAAATAAGAACTTCTTCATGCTCATAAGGAGATCAAGAATCTAAAGAAAAGAATTGTGAAAAAAAGACTACAAATTTTAGAAGATTTCAAAATTTTAAAAAATGGAAATATACATCATGGATTCGAAGGTTTTGTTGGAAGAAGCCAAAAGAAGAAATGATGTCATAATACAAAATTTAAAGATTAAAGAGAAGGATTGTGAAAGACTTTAAAAAGAAGTGGTATCCTTGAGAACGGATTTGGAGAAAGAAAATACTTAGCTAAGCAAGAATTTAAAGTTTGGAAGGAGTATTGAGATCTTAGATCATAATAAATGTAGTCAAATGACACTACAAATCAAGGTTGAAGTTGGTATCAATGAAATTCATATGAATAAGGCTATTGATAATAATGAGTACAAGTGTATAAGATTTGGATTGTTATGGCTTCAAAAGTCCAAGATCTTATCAACCTAGAGTGACTCAAGACAACTTAAAGGAGATTAAGGAGTCATTGATGTTCACGAATAGAAGAAGAGATTTGAAAGCTAAAATCTAGGGGGACCAATATAAAATACTAGGTTCAATCATTCTTTCTTTGGTTGTTTTAATTTAAATCATTATGGTCATAAGGAAACAAATTGTAGAAGGGTTTTCAAGAAAGAATAACTTTATAAGAATAAATTAACTCATCCTTTGGTTGATTTGAATGTCATATGTAACAAGTCCAATATGTTAGAATTTGAAGTTGATGTTGTTCATGTTGTTTTCATTAATGGTTATCATTGATTTCAACATATCTGATACATATAGGATATTTATTTATGATTTAGATATTTTTCTATATCAGTTGATGTGTACTGATATCCATGGTGTATCGATAAAGGTGTTCACCAAAGGATGCGCTTTAAATATTTATTCTTATCCATTTTGGTGGTGGTTCTATTTTGTGTGTAACATATGGTAGATCAATTATTTGGGTTAGGCCCTATTTGGAGCATGTTCATTATGTTTCGGTCCTAACAACTACTGTATAATGTATTGATCATATTCATTGGTATCGAAAGTATTTGAGATGGTGTAGCATGACATGTTGTATTGAGTGAGGTGGTCCATGTTCCATTCCTTACCACAACAAGAATATTTCAATGTGACATATTTCAAATTGGTTTATGCTAACTTGGTTGATGACATCAAGTAATATAAGAAGAGTGGTGTTTTTAGTTGTTCATGTGGCTTGTGTGATGCTTGCATGCAAAGTGAATGTAAATATGAAAACAAGGGATCTGTGTGTTGATGACCGTGTGTGTGGATGCAATCAATAACATATTGATATATTTGTAAATGATAAAAGGAGGAGAAGGAGATGTGTGTTCACCAAATGTAATGTTTGAAAATGGTTATATAGGATTGGGGAAGGTAAGATCTTCTTCTTAACCCCAAATTCCCAAAGGAAAGATCCAAATTGATTAACCACAAGAAGACGGTCAATGCATAGATGAATCAATCGATGGAGAATATGAAGAAAGGAGAAAACCTTATATTCCATTATAGAAGGAAGTATTGAAATCTTAATTGAATTTGAAGACAAATACTAACCTCAAAATATGATAGATCTGGAAAATATTGTTTTTTGGTGTCTGTACTCAGTTTCAGGAAATTTTGCAACCAGATTTGGCCTAGAAACACAGAGACGGAGAAAACCTAGAAACCTTTTGCTTTTCTAAGAAAGGTTGAACTTGACCTAATTACGGGGGTACAATATTTCCTTGAGGCAAAATCTTGTCCTTTTATGTTGACCTTGACCTACACTATTTTGACAAAAAATTTGTTCACAGATCCCAAAAGTCTGTTGAAAAGGGTGTCCAAATCTACACTGTAATTCATTGTTTCGTACATATTCCTACAAGAAAAATGGTTTTGTTTGTTGGGGGGAGGGGTTTGCCTTGGAAAAACCCCAATTTAAGAATGAACCTTGAAATTGAATTTAAATTTCAATCATAAACAAAGTAAATGAAACAATTCACCTTGCCTATGTTGAAACCCTTGTGGAGGATTTGATTCCTTGAATCCACAAGTATGGATGCTCCAAATGAATGTAGAATTGGATGTAGGATGTCTCAAATAAATTTTATTTAGATCTTCAACACCAATATTGAATGGATCTTGGAATAGGAAGAATCTTGAATGGATGTGGATGGAGAAATCTTCAACAAGAGGGCTCCATAGAGATTGAATCCTTCAATGGCTACCCATGGATCTCCTTGATGAATTGGATCTTGAATGCTTGAATGCTTGAAGATGAATGAATGCTTGAATAATTTACTTCTCCTTCTTGCTTTCTTCTTGATTTCTTGATTTCTCTTGCTTGAATGATATTGTGATGTGATCAAAGATATGAAAGATATGAAAGTATAGATGATCTAAAATGAGAGAGGAAGGCTTCCTTTTATACTAGTCTAGGGCACAAACTTATAGAGAGGCCTACATAGGAGAATTAAATTCTCATTTAAACCTTAACCCATAGAAATGGACCTAAATTAAATATAATTAAATATTTTACTGTTCTAAAGCCCAAAATAGCCAACCTGAAAGCAGGAAATAAAACTTTCCAAAACCGGGCATTTGGAAACTTTGAAATCTTGAATTTTGGACCCTGGGTCAAGGTTGAGGTCGACCTTGACCTAGAAGGTTGAACTTGACCCTAAGGTCAAGAATCTCATGGTTTCAAGTCAAGATGTCAGAATAATGCAGAAAAGAAGTGGAAAATGGGGCAGAACAGGGGAAAAAGCCAGATCCAAGTCAAAGACCCATTCAAGGCATTTGACATGACCCCAAACCTCTTACTCATAGGGCTAAACTAGTCCTAAATGAAAGTGCTTCCATTTTCCAATGATACAATATCATTTCTATATTGAAAAGTAGTAATGTCAATGATCTAAGTGGTGGAATCAATCTCATTTCTTATAATTTGACAGTGAGCCTACTTGTATTGATAGTTAGCCATTTTCATATTTTAGGGTAGTTAGCCCGATGGACAATGAGCCAAACCATGACTTGAGCAAACTGGTAGTGAGGCTTTGCAAAAATCACCTTAAATGTTGTTTCATTTCATGATAATTACTTCTCTATGGTTTTTCCAAGTTTGGTTTTCCACATAAATTATGGTGTTCTTTGTGTTGGTGGTTTTGTTCTTTCATATTTACATATGTTATAATTTCTTGAAGTGGTTATTGGTATAACAAAAGTTAATATAGATATAATTGTTATTATCATTTGTATGGTTTGTGAGTTTACTGATACATAAAAAAATTTAGGAAATATTTTTGAATAATTGATTTACCCCCCACCCCCTCAGTTATTCAACTTGATCAACAATTGGTATCAATGCTTGGCTCCTCCATGTATAGCTTAACTGCTTGAGGCAGATATGATGGCACACAAATTGAATATTCCTACTTTTGATGGATCTAACTAAAGTTCTTGGAAAGATAAGATGAGAGGATATTTGATTTCAATTGGTTACAATACATGGAAGCATGTGGAGAAAAAGTATATGTTCCCTCATAATAGCCTTAAGACTCCATAAAAAATCACAACATATGAGGAGAATGAAAAAGCAAGGTATGTTGTCACTAGTGCTTTATCAAAAAATGAATTAGCTAAGGTTATTTCTTTGAAGACTACTTATGAAGCTTAGGAGAAATTGAAAGTGATTTATGAAGGAAATGATAGGTTTATCTAAGAAACTAACAACTAAATGTCATTATAAGAATCTGAGAATGGAAGAAGGTGAAGACATTAGAAGCTAATTTTAAAGAGTTGATAATGCAATTAATGAAGTCAAGAATCAAGGAGACAATAATATTGATGAAGATTTCATGGAAAATATCTTGATGACATTACTAGATAGCTACAGTGACAAGATATAATTTATACAAGATGTTTATGATCTAAATAAGTTTACTAAGGAATAATTGTTTGGCACCCTGACTGCATTTGCGTTGAGGAAGTTTAGAAAAGAGAAGAGAAGATCCAGAATGACATTCAAGGAAACTAAGTCAAAAAAAGATCTTGACGGTGATGATGACTCAAATGAATTTGAAGTGAACTTTGCAAGGAGACTAAAGAAAGCTACTAACAAGTACAAAGGTATGTTACCTCTTAAATATTTTAGATGTCGAAAGATTGGTCATTTGGCTAGTAGATATCCAAAAAAGGTCCTAGATAGAAGTTTAAGAAGTTCAAAAAGAAGGCTTAATATGTAAATGAAGATGTTAGTATTTCAGATGATGAGTCAAAAGTAGAAGATTATTTGTTTTATGTCGAAGAAGATGAAAAACTAGAAATTCATATTTGTAACATTTGTGTTAAAGTTGGTGATGTTACAAGTAGTGGTTGTCGTTACACCAAAAGATCAACCTTTTAATGCTTGATACAACCACTAGACTTATAGAAGACATAGGAGGTGGTTAAGCCATGTCACAAATCCCAAGGGGAACACTGACCATTGTTCCAACAATCTCCCCCTCAGTGTTACCCGAGGGGATTCAAACCTATGACCAAGCTCTGATACCACTTGTTACAAGTAGTGGTTGTTGTTACACCAAAAGATTGACCTTTTAATGCCTGATACAACCAATAGACTTATAGAAGACACATGAGGTGGTTAAGCCATGTCATGAATCCCGAGGGGAGTGCTAACCATTTTTCCAATAGGCGATGATGTTGAAACTACTTTGTATGTTAGAAGAAACAAAAATGAATGGCTAATTGATAGTTATTTTTCTCACCATATGATTGAAGATAAAAGTAAATTTGTGTCACTTGACAAATATGATGGTGGTCCTATTAGATTTGGTGATGATAAGGAAAAATATATTGTTGGTATAGGATCTACTAGTTTTTAATGGAAAAATAACACTAACCATGTTTATTATGTGAAGGATTTATGTAACAATCTCATGAGTGTTGGACAGATGTGTGAGAATATCTATGATGTTGTATTCAATAATGAAGGATGTGAGATTCATAAAAGATTTTGTGTAGTGATTGTAGTTGGTCATATAACATAAAGGAACATGTATCAACTTGAAGGAGATGTACACAAGGATGATTTTTACTATCTCAAGTCGATAACTGTTGGCTTTGGCATTGAAGGATGTGCCACATCAATTTTGGAAATTAGATAAGAATAAGTTCAATCACATGCAGTAAGAGACTTACCTAGATTATGCAAACTAGACAATGTTATCTGTAAGGGATGCGATGAAAGTAGAGGAGAGAATCATTCAAGGAAAAAGACTATTCATCTACCAATTTATTGTATGTAGCGCACACCAACTTGTGTGGTCCTACCAGAATAAGAAGTTACCAAGGTCATAGATATTTCATACTTTTCATTGATGATTATTCAAGGTTAACCTGGGTTGCATTTCTAAGAGAAAAATTATAAACATTTGAGAAGTTCAAAATATTCAAGGCTATAGTTCAAAATGAATGTGATAAAAAGATTAAATGTTTAAGATCTGACAAAGGAGGAGAGTTTACTTCTAATGTGTTTGAAAATTTATGTGAGAAACATGGTATTAATAGACAATTTTTAGTAGCTACAACACTACAATAGAATGGTGTAGTGGAAAGGATTAATCAAATAATTCAGGAAGCAACAATGACTGTGTTAAAGGAAGCAAGTTTACCAAAAATTTATTGGAGAAAATATGTTCATACAACTATGTACACAGTTAACAAAGTTCTATAATGGAAGAAGTATGGAGAGACACTATATGAGCTTTGGCATGGAACAACACCTACAGTTAAGTATTTCAAAATCTTTGGAAGAAGAAGTTACATTAAGAAAGATGAAGACAATCTTGGCAAATTTGATAGCAACGCTGATGAAGGTATATTTTTGGGATATTCTACAAAGAGAAAAGTGTACCAATTTCACAACAAGAGACTAACTAAGATTGTGGAAAGTACAAATGTAAAGGTTGATGAATATTTTGAGAAGACTCACGAGAAACATATTAAATATGAATATGATACAAAGTACAAAGAAAATGAGGATAAGAAAGAAGTGGAAGAAACACAACCAACATCGACACCTACAACTAAGAAACCAAGGTATGTACAGAAAAATCATTCTCATAAATAGATTATGGGTGATAAAAATAGAGGAGTTGTTACTAGAAGTAGAGAAATACAAGATCATGATTTGTTATTTTTACTTTTGGAGCTTGAGACTGAATCTGTAGAAGAAGCATGTAATGATCATAATTAGGTTGAAGAAATGAAGGAATAACTTGATTAGATTGATAAAAATCAGACATGGGAACTTGGTCCTAGACCGAATGATAAGAATGTGATTGGTACAAAATGGGCTTACCAAAAAATGATGGATGTGAATGGTAAGATAATAAGGAATAAGGAAAGGTTGGTATGGAAGGGTTACACTCAAATTAATTACAGAATTGATTTTGATGAGACTTATGCCCTTATTTCTCGGATGGAGGCATTCCAACAATTTTTGGCATTTGCAACTTATAAAGATTTCAAGGTTTATCAGATAGATGCCAAGTCAACATTGTTGAATGGAGAGCTAAAGGAAGAAGTGTACATTAAACATTCAAAAGGATTTAGATTAGAAGAAGACCCAAAATTAGTGTGCAGATTAAAGAAGGAATTGTATAGATTGAAGCAGACATCGAGAGTCTAGTAGGAACATTAGATATGTATTTTATTGGCAAGGATTTCAAAAAGGTTTTGCACATAGTAACTTGTATTACAAGATTTTTCATATCATATTATAATTTTTGTTGTGTATCTTGATGATATCATTTTTGGTGGAAAAGGTAACTCATGCTAGAGATTTGTAGAGGAGATGTAGAAAGAGTTTGAGATGTCCATGATTAGAGATTGATTTATTTCTTGGATTGTAGGTAAATCAAACAAGTAAAGGCATTTTCATTTCTCTATCCAAGTATGTTAAGGAATAATTGAAGAAGTTTGGTTTGGAGAATTCTAAACTAGTATGTACTCCTACTGTTACCGATTGTAAGTTGACTAAGGAGGATGATTCATCAAAAGTAGATGCAAGTATATATCTATGATTGGAGATTATTGTACTAGACTACTAACAAACTAGATATTATGTATGAAGTATGTTTAGAAACAAGATTTCAATAAGAATTGAAAGAGTCACATGCTATGGCAGTAAAAATAATTTTTAGATAATTAAAGAGAATAGAAGAGCTTGGTTTATAGTATCCAAAAGGTTTAGATTTCATGCTAACAAATTACATTGATGAAGTCTGGTGAGGTTTTTTAGATAACCGCATAAGTACTAGTGGTGGAGCTTACTTTATTATCTCTCAAATAGTTGCTTGGCCAAGAAAGAAGAAGGATATTGTAACGTTATCAACTACTAAATCAGAATACATTGCATCATCCTAATGTTGTGCTTAGGTATTATGGATGAAATAGATCTTGAAAGGTATAGGTGTGACTTTTTATTCATGAGCCAATTTAAATTATGTGTGATAATAACAATGTTGTAAACATTTCAAAGAATCCAGTGCAACATTTTAGAATGGAGCATATATTTGTTAGATATCATTTCTTGAGAGAAAAGGTCTTGGAGAAGGAAGTAAAGCATGTACAATGTCCCTTTACTAAAGATCTCGACTGTACCAAAAATTTTCAATCCACACGGTAGTGTTGTCGATGGTCATATGGTAGAGTTGCAGTCATATGATGACTATGACTGTACGATATAATGGTAGTTTGTATGGTGGAATGATCTTGACCACACAGTGGGGATGTGCTGGTCATGTAGTAGATTGATGGAGGTCATACGGTGAAAGTGGTTTCTATACAATGGGGAAAGAGAAGTCCTCATACGGTTCCGAGCCTTTGTTATCTGATTATAGTATTTTCTTGATAGCAGGATAAATGATTTCACATGCACCAAGTAAATAAACAATTACCATAGCTGAATGCTAGAGATCAATGATGCTAAAAGTAATTATTGATTCAAATAATATTAGTGCCATAGATTTTCTAGATCCGGAACCAAATGAACAGGGAAAAATAGGGTGGGGAGTTACTACCACCGAAACTACAACAAACCAAATAGGGAGGATCTTCCAACTCCATAATGGAAAAAATAGAACTCCAAAAGGAATTTTCAATACAATAAAATAACAAGTTGCATAAAAAAAAACTACCTACAACCTCTCATAAATACCCCTTTGGAGAAACTTCGTGAGGGTTTACCAAAAAAACCTGATAAGACAACACCTACAGACCAAAAAATAAAAAGGGCCCGAGAGATAATTAAATTAATTGTTGGGCCAAAAATACAAAAATATTATCAATTTATTTAATGATGATAGGGACATCACAATCCTCTCAACCACAAAATTGCTTGTCCTAAAGCAATTTCAGACTTGGATGATCTAGAATTTTATCACCTTCCCAAGTGGCATCGTTGTCTGGAAGATCCTTCCATTTGACCAAAAAATCCTTGACGGTGCATGACCTCAGCCTCTTCTCTTGGATGTCAATGATCTTTGCCTACTCCAAGATTAGTTTCTCTTCTCCATCAATGGGAGGCAATTCATTCGACACTGTGACATGTTTTTCGATGACCTTCTTCAGACACGACACATGAAAGAAATTATGAATCTGACTCCCTTTAGGAAGCTCCAATTCTTAGGAAAATTTGCATACTCTCTTAACCACCTTGTAGGGATCATAGGAATGCAGTATGAACTTCTCCTTACCACATGTATTCATAGAGGATTTCCTGTATGGATGAAGCCATAGGTATACCATGTCACCAACCTCAAAAATTATCTCAAACTGGTGTCTGTCAGCATACATCTTTTGTTGGTTTTGGTCCCTCTGAAGATTTTTCTTTAGAGATCTTAAAATATCTAATCCATCCTATAGAAATTCCTTAGCCTCCGATGCATGACTATCACTCAATGCCATATCAAAAAATGATGGAGGTTCATAACCATATAATGCTTTGAAAGGTGTCATCCTAATGGACATGTGGTCTATGGTTTTGTAGAAGTTTTCACCCAAGTGCAACCACTTAATCCATGTCCTATTTTGTGCCTAAATGTGGCTTCTGAGATACCCCTCCAACCACTTATTCACAATTTATGTATGTTCATTTATTTGTGGGTGATAGTTGGTGCTAGGTGACAACTTTGTTCCCATGAGCTGAAATAATTCTATCTGGAAAACATTGAGGAATTGGCTATCTCTTTTGCTTACTATGTCTCAAGGGAGACCACAAAGGTGGAATACTTCACAGAAGAGTAGCTTCACCACTTGTGTTGCCTGATACTCAATGGAAATATAAAAGAAGTGAGCATATTTGGTCAATTTATTGACCATGACAAAGATATAGTCCTTCCCTTGCACCTTCAGAATTCCTATAATGAAGTCCATCGAGATGCTATCCCACTTTTTTTCTACAATTGGAAATGGCTGAAGTAGTCCTACAGGTAGGGTGTGCTTAAATTTGTTCTATTGGCATGTGGCACATTCTCAAATGTATTGTAAGATGCCATTCTTAAGACCCTTCCATGAAAACCTCTCCCTAATTTTTTTGTAGGTCTTCAAGTACCTCGGATGCTAGACCACAGGTGAGTCATCCATCTCTTTTAAAATTCTCTCTTTCATCTTGGACTCAAGTACCAAATAAATTATGTCTTTGTGGTAGATGATGTTGTCAACTACCCTATACATATCATCTTGGACTTCATCATCCACCAGTTTTCATGTGAATTAGTTCTTGGATTATTCAACTAACAGGTGTGCCTTCCAATCTGCTGAAATCTAATTTTGTTGTCATTCATTCCCCTCCCTCTGCTCCAAGAAGTACCTCAGACTATCATGGTTAGTTTGGACAGTGAACTGGGCTCTGACATGGTACCACCTAATCCTCATGAGTGTGTGCATGATGGAAAGCATTTCTTTATCATAGATGGAATACAACTGTTCAACTCCTGAGAGCTTTAAACTCTCAAACACATTATGGTGGTGGTCCTACATCAACACAACCTTAATTCCTTCTCTTGATGTGTTGCATTCAAGGATGAAGGGTTGAGTGATGTATGACAATGAGATAATAAGAAAGGAACTCATAGCCTCCTTCAGTTTGTCAAAAGTGCATTGTACTTTCTCACTCCAGTAGAAGGATCCTTTCTTCATCAAGTCTATTAATGGTGCACTGAGCTGAGAGAAACACTTCACAAACCTCATGTAGTAACTGCACAACCCCAAGAATCTATGCAACTTTGAGTATGTTTTGGGAGGGGGCCAGTCCAAGATGGCTTGAATCTTCTCCTGATGCACTTGAACTCCTTGCCCACTGATGATTTTCCCTAGATATAATATTTATGTCATCCCAAACTCATATTATTATCATTTGGTGAACATCCATTGTGATTCCATAATTCCCAATACTTCATCCAAATGCCTTAGATGTTCTTACCATGTCTTATTGTAAATAAGAATGTCATCAAAGAATACCAATAGAAAAGTGTGTAGCTTCCACTTGAAGATGTGGTTCATGTAGGATTGGAACATGGTCAGGGCATTGGTCAATCCAAATGGAATGATCAAGAGCTCATTATGTCCATAATGGAAACAAAAAACTATTTTATCCACATCTTGATCTCTCATGAAGATCTGGTGATACCCAGATCAAAGATCTATTTTGGAAAAGTAGATTGCACTATGTCACTCATCCAAAAACTCATCGATCCTATGAATAGGATACCTACTCTTGATATTTTTCTTATTCAATGTGTGGTAATCCACACACATTCGGAGGGTTGCACCTTTCTTCTTCACTAATACCACCAAAGACGTAAAAGGGTTAGAGTTGGGCCTGATCCATCCCTTGTCCAGAAGCTCTTGGATTTTCTTCTTAATCTCATCCTTGAATCTTGTAGGATGATGGTAAGGGGTGGTGATGATCGACTTGGCTCCTTCTTCTAACTTGATGGTATGCTCAAAGTATTGACATGGAGGGATGCTAGGTGGAATGTTAGTAAAGACCAAACTATGTCTATTCAATACTACCTGAAGCTCTTCATCAAGGTAGTTTATCAATTGCTTCTTCAAAGGTTTAGTTGAGACCATGTAGTGTGCCACCTAAAGTACATAACCATGTTTAAAAATGGCCTCAACCCATCGAGCCAAGATCTCCATTAGACCAACATTTGACATCTCCCTCAAAACTACCTTTTTTCCATCCACTTCGAAGGATAATTCCATCCTCTTGAAACTCCGTGTATACTCATCGAGAGTCTCCATCCAGTGGATACCCAATATGACCTCCATTGCATCCAAATCCACTATAAAGAAGTCATCATTTATTGTGTGGTTCCCCATGGTAATGCACAGTTGTGGAGCTAGATGGGTACATGAAAATATATTCCCTCTGAAAACCTTGACTTCAAACCCTTGGTGAGCCTCCATGAGAGAATCCCTTCATTTCATGAGTGATGAATTGATGAAGTTAAAGGTGGCCATACTATCAAGCATAACCATGACCCATTGTCCTTGGAGAGTACCCCATACTCTAAATACCATACACTTTGGAGTGCCAACAAGGACTGCAATAGAACCTTCATGCAGAATAAGTGTGGCAATCCTTTCCGCCTAATTTATGTTTTCCTCCTGAGTAAGTTGTTGATCACTTACCTCCGACACTTTTTCCCCTTGTTCCTCCTTTTTTTCAGACATGACTTTAATGTAATGGATTTTGCCTCTACCTAAGCATTGGTGACTTGGATCCCATGACTCCTTAAAGGTAAAACATAGTTTTTTTCTTCTAAGCTCTTTTCTGATAGCCTCATCCAATGAAAACTTATTTGGTGGGGGTTTTTTATCTTTCTCCTTCGGCATTAGGGGAGGCTTGGGATGTGAATAATTCCTTGAGGAAGAAGAGGATGACAATGCCAAGTCATGAGCCTTCTTAATTTATTCTGTGAGTGTGGTGGGGTTGAATCATTTCACCCAAACTTTCTGAGGTTCCATCAACCCATCCAAAAACAACACATTCAACAGTCTTTCTCAAATATTTGTTACCAGCATAGGCAATCTTTGGAATTATACAATATAACTATCAATTGATCCAAATTGCTTCAGTTGTGCCAACTCCTTAAAATTAAGTTTTGGATCCTTACCATCGAATTGGTCTAGCAATCTCTTTGTGAACTCCACATTAAAGAGGTTATTTGATCATGGACCAGGGTGACCATTCCATGAAGCCACCATTCATGAGCGATCCCCTCTAGATGAAATGTTGCAAATTTGATTTCCTCATCCTCTAACATAGGGTTAACATGGAAATATGTGTCTACCTTATGGACCTATTCCTGTGTAGAAGTTGATCCTAACCCATCAAAGGATGACATGTTTACCTTGCATATCTTTCGTTTGAGATCATTGTTATAGTAGCCATGAATATTGCCACCTGAATATCTCATTCAAAGATCAACATAATCCTTGAAGGACCCTTGAAGGATATGCCTCCTTCCAGAATTGTGTCCCTCTAATCTTGCATTAGTTGATCTTGCATTTATTGGAAAGTGGGCTCTTTCTATCTTTGAGGCTCTTCTGTTCTTGGAGGAAATGTTGACATTGAGGATTGACAGTGTGAATGTTGAGGGTTCACTCTCCCATTAATTGAATTTTCGGTGTGACCATTTTGTTCTCCATTGGTCTTCCCCTCTTCCAATCTCTGTAACATCTCCTCCATAAGTCATTTATGTTCTTCTCCTCTGGTCATGGTGTCATTGAGTCATTCTTAGCTTCTGGTTAGCTCTGTCAATAGTGCCATGACAATAGTGGTGGGATCCAGTGGATCTCCCATTCCATCGGTAGAACGATATCTCCTTTTGGTGTAAACTATCAGTTCCTTTTGAATTCACCAATAGGATGACAAAATCACGAGCTCTGATACCACTGTAATGTCCCTTTATTGAAAATCTTGACTCTTCCAAACATTTTTAGTCTGCACAACCAAATTTGCAATCCGTATAGTAGTGTTGTCAATAGTCATATTGTAGAGTTGTAGTCGTATGGTTACTGTGACTATATGGTATAATGGCAGTGTGTACGGTGGAATGGTTTTGACCGCATGATAGTGTGGTAACTTGTACGGTGGGGATGAACTAGGCAGTGCGGTAGATTGATGGAGGTCATATGTTGAAAGTGGTTTCCATATAGTGGGGAAAGAGTTTTGGGCCTTTGTTACCTGATTATAGTATTTGCCTAGTAGTAGGATAAATGATTTCACATGCAATAATTAAATAAACAATTACCAAAGCTGAGTGTCAGAGACCAATGATGCTAAAAGTAATTATTGATTCAAACAATATTAGTGCCACAAATTTTAAAAATTTGAAACCAAATTAACATAGCAGAATAGGGTGAGGAGTTACTCCCACCGAAACTGCAAAAAACTAAATAGGGAGGATCTTCCACCTTTGAAATGGAAAAAATAGAACTCCAACAAGAATTCACAATGTACAATAAAATAATAAGTCACATGACAAACAACTACCTACAATCGGTCATAAATACCCCTTCAGAGAAACTTCCCGACGGTTTACAAATAAAGTGGACACAAAAAAACCTACAAACCAAACTATAAATAGGGCCAAGAGAATACTAAATTAATTATCAATCCAAAAATACAAAAATATTATTAATTTATTTAATGATGACGGGAACATCACAAAGAGCTTGGTTTATAGTATCCAAAAGGTTCAGATTTCATGCTAAGAACTCACACTGATGCAGACTAGGGAGGTTTTTTGGATAACCACATAAGTACTAGTGTTGAAGCTTACTTTCTTAGCTCTTAGTTAGTTGCTTGGCTGAGAAAGAAGCAAGAATTTGTAACTTTATCAATGAGTGAATCAGAATACATTGCAACATCCTCATGTTGTGCTTAGGTATTATGGATGAAATAGACCTTGAAAGATATAGGTGTGAATTTTGATTCATGGTCCAATTTCAATTATGTGTGATAATAACAATGTTGTACAAAAATTTCAAAGAATCCAGTGCAACATTCTAGAATGAAGCATATATATCTATCAGATATCATTTATTGAGAGAAAAGGTCTTGGAAAACGAAGTGAACACTGCGTATGTGCCTACAAAGGAGAAGATGGAAAACATATTTACAAAACCTTTGTGCAAGGATACTTTTGAGTCTCTTATGGAAAAGTTGGGTGTTTTGCCCCTTCCTAGTGTTCACTAGATGCACCAATGTGTACATTGATCTAGTGAATTGTATGCTTATTCTTTTCTGGATCAATGCTTGGTAGCTTCGTTTTAGGGGGAGAAGAGTGAATTTATAAGGGAAATTTTTGGCTCTTTATTTTTTATTAAGGTAACAACTGGTGTTGAAGGGGCCCCAAAACCCTTTAACATAAATAGACTAAATATGGAACGTTATAAGCTCCCAAAACAAATCAGTCCAACCAAGAAGAAAGATAGAACACACAACAACAAACCTAGAACACTGCTAGAAAATGGACATTAGAAACAATAGTAATGAGAAGAAAGCCACAAAACTATTCAAATTTCCCCTTCTTATGGGAATGAAGAGTCATGTCAAACGAAGATGACGACATCTTAGATCGTTTCCCTTTAACAATTATCCAACATCTTTGACTCTTGTTGCCTTTTCTTGCCAACGCAAGAAATTCAAAATAGAGGAACCATCCCCCAGCAACGGTTCCAAAACAAAACCATAACAACCCTAGCAGCAGGAACAATAGGTTCCATAACAAAAATCACACTAGCAGGACTGGCAGGAGCAGTAGCCACAGAACCACCAGCAGAAAGCCCGGGATCTACCAGCAAAGAGAGAGGAGTAACTTGCACAACAAAACAATTAAGATTAGCCTCGAGGCTGACAAGAGAAGCAACCATTGAAGAAAGCCCACCAGTAGGTTTGGTAGGAGTAGTAGCCATAGAAGAAAGCCCACCAGCATGGATGGTAGGAGTAGCAGCCATAGAACCACCAGCAATAGGGGTTGAATCAATTTCAATAGTAGGCTTATGAGAGCTCAAGATAGGAGCATAATCCTTCAAAATTTGGCCCTTTGTTGTTGTTGTCAAAGGGGGAGAATAACAAAGAAGATAATAGAACTTTGATGCTGGTATATTTTGACAGTGAGTCATTTTCTTTGTTATTGATGAATGTCGCCATCAATGAAAAAGGGAGATTGTTACAATGTGAAGTTGATGTTGCTCATGTTGTTATCATTAATAGTTTTCATTGATGTCAACATATCTTATGCATAGAGGAGATTTATTTATGATTTGCATATTTTGCTATATCAGTTGATGTGTACCAATATCCCTAGCATATCGATAAAGGTGTTCACCAAAGGACATGCTTTAAATATTTATTCTTATCTTTTTTGGTGGTGGTTCTATTTCATGTACAACATATGGTTGATCGATTATTTGATTTTGGTCTTATTTGGAGCATGTTCGTTATGTTTAGTCCCAACAGCTACCATGTAACGAGTTGATTATATTCATTGGTACCATAAGTCTTGGAGATGGTGTAGCATGATATGTCATATTGAGCAAGGTGGTCCATGTTCCATTCCTTACCACCACAGGAATATTTTAGTGTGACCTATTTCAAATTATTTTAGAGTGACTTGGTTGATGACATTAAGCAGTATAAGAAGAGTGATGTTTTTAGTTTTTTGTGTGACTTGCGTGATGCTTGTATGAAAAGTTAATGCAAATCTAACAACAAGAGATATGTGTTGATGATCATGTGTGTGGATGAAATCAATAATAGATTGATATATCATTTCTATATTGCATAGTATCGGTGACAATGATCTTAGTGGTGGATTCAATCTTATTTCTTATATTTTGGCAATGAGCCTACTTGTATTGGCAGTTAGCCATTTTTATATTTCAGGGTAGTTATCCAAATAGGCAGTGAGTCAAACCACAGTGATAAAACTAGTAGTGAGCCTTTGTAAAAATCACCTTAACTAGTGTTTCATTTCATGAGAATTTTCTTATCCATGGTTTTTCCTAGTTTGGGTTTCCACATAAATTTTGGAGTTCTTTGTGATGTTGGTTATGTGCTTTCATGTTTACATATGTTATAATTGATTGAAGTGATTGTCAGTAGAAATTTTTTTAATATAAATATAACTATTATTATTATTTGTATGGTTTGTGAGTTTATTGACACACAAAAAATTTTAGGAAGTGTTTTTGAATAAATGATTCATCCCCCCCTCTTAGTTATTCAGCCTATTCAATTAAATAATTTTGGCCATATTGGAAGACATCATAGAAGGAATTTTGTGTATGCCTATAAACTGAATAGAAAGGAATGCATCTCTACTTATAAGAGAAATGCATCTAAGGTTTGGAAGAGAAATGAATCTAAGGCGTGGAAAATAAATTAAGAGAAACATAGTTTTGAAAGATCAATAATCGCTCATATTGTATTTCATGCCTAAGCTAACAAATCTGATGGGTTTGATGATACTGCATTCAATAGGGAAGTATGTAAAACCTTAGAAGAAAGTTTTGTCAAGCCTATAGCTAATTGGTGTAGTACAAAAGATGAGGTCCTAAATGAGATCAAGGAAATAGAATGCATGCTAAGACAAAAGGATGAAAGCTAGCCAAAATAAAGAGTACGATAATACTTGAGAGAGAGAGAGAGAGAGAGAGATTTCCTTTTTGATATTTCAAGTGAAGCCCAAGTTCAAGTGGGAGAGATGAATCCATGCCACAAGAAGGATTGTTGGTCTTGTGTTGAAGTACATGATGTATCAGTGCATAATTTATTTTAAACAAAGGGAGAGAAGGTATTAGAGGAAGGATTCAAGTGTCACTTTCCCTTTGATGTAGAAGGGGGGAAAAGAATGTCAAAATTCTTTCCAAATAGAGCTTGTTTGAAAAAGAGGACTATTGTTCACAAGGGGGACATTTTGTAGTTTTCCATCAATAATAAAAGGCGAGATTGTTGGACACATTGTTGTAACTGATGTCAAGGTATATGACTGTTATTTATAAGTTTAATTACTTCTATCATGACTTGAAAAGAATCTAAAGGACATAGTCAAATGTTCTTGATAGCTCTCTTAATGGTATCATTATGCTCTGATATTAGTAGCATTTGTTTTATTTTCTAGAAGTATGTGCACTCATTTGCAATGTCATGACCTATTTGGATTTGCATTTTGTCACAATAGAGAGTTATGGCTTGTAGTTTGGAAGTAAAGTATAGTTGCATACAAAGTATTAGATTTCAATGTCCCATAAGATGAGCTTCAATATAGATAGAAAAATAGATTTGATAAAATGTTCATTATGTTATCTCATAGGTTACTTTGTTGCTCTTGATGAACGTATTAGATTGTTGCACAATGTGCCAACTAGAAGAATCATGTATAAGTGTATTGGGACCATTTGAGTTTGTTTTGAGTAATGCATAGCGCGATCCCACTCCTAGATTAATGTGTCAACTTTTGGATTAGGCCTATTGCATGCTTGGTTTAAAGTATGCATGTGGCCAACTTGTAGATGTTGCAAATTAGTTCTAGGTCAACTTGTGATTGTAATTAATGTAGGAATGCATGTCTATAAATTTTAATTGGATTCATTCCAAATGTGTTATGATGTGAGTAAAACTAATAATAATGACAAAAGTTCTGCAAGTTGTCTAGTTAATGTGTGTTTAAGTGTGTGACCTAAAATACAAATCTTATGCACACTATAGAAGTTTTTAAAGCTTATTAGATTAGGGAGATGTTCAAAGTTCAATATTCAAGGTTTGCATGACATATCTTTCATATATATTATTGTAATTGAGGTTTATGTCTCATCACCTAAGTTCGTGCTCTTGGCTTAGGAGATTGATGTCTCCTTTAGATTGGTGCCTGGAAATCTGAATAGGGGATTGATGTCTCCATCATATGTTGTAATTATTTTGGGTTGGTGCCTACAAAATATTCTTTTTTCTTCATTTGATTTGTGAGGTTGGATTTGGACAACGAATCCAAGCAACAATTCTCATCGTGGTTTTTCCCTTCTGGATTTCCATGTATATCTAGTGTTCTCATGTGTTGATGTGTAATTATGTTTATCAATTATTTCATTTCTTTAATAATAAAGTAAGGTCAGGTAATGTGCCTATTGACATTCACCTTTGATAAGACCTTTACCTAGGAGAAAAGAAAGGCAATATGATGAAATATGTCAGAGTAAAGCTTGAGAAATTATAGTTCCCTAATAACAATAATTAGAGAACACAACAGAACATCTCGTTATTTCATATAGCATGTCTAACTAAACCAACAATCACATTATTAGACAAAACAAGACCCAAATTAGCTTATTTCCAATTTAGCTCGAGGCAAAAAAAATAGAAAAAAAGTTTCTAAAACAACAATCCATTATTTCTTAACAAAATGACAAATCCCAAAATATATACTTCATGTTTTTACACAATAGCAACAAAGACATCTCACTAGCTAAACCATATTCCCAATAGATAACTTGCAATGTAAAGTTTTCCAAACTAAAACTTACATTTCAAAAATAACTTACCAATCTAAAATTTAAAATTAAATATGCATTTCCATTATAAAACTCTTCCTACTTTTGCTTCAAATTTAAAAATTTGTATCAACACCTACTCGCTGTGTAACTCTAAACTTGGCCCGCCGCCTACTCATTCAAAGAGTGGTTCATCCACAACAATCCAAAGAAGATTTCCTCTTGCAAAAAATCTATGCTGATTATAGAAGGCTTTTTAATTATTTTTATTTTAATATTTTTACGGCAAAGTTGCATTTTTGTATTGATCTGAATGACACGTGGAGAGTCCTTGAAATTATTTGGTTATACAAGTTAACATAATGGTGTGATAATGTATACATATACATGTGATATTACATCTTTAGACTTAGAGAGCAATTTGGAACCTAGTTTTTCTTCTTTAGTAGATTCTATTCCTTATTTAAAAGGTTAGCGGATTGTTCTTATCATCCATTCTCTGACTTGTGAAACAAGCCTCTTTTGAGGCATTTAATAACATGGTCCCACTCCCCCCGTGATTGATTAATGTTCAATCTTTTATTCATATTTTTTAATTGAGGATTCTATGAGGTGATACATTGGGTATGGATATGCTTCTAAGAGTCTGACTGTTTGGATAATTATAAATTTTAATATGTGATTATGAACAAGTGTCATGTAATAGATAGTACTTGTTCTAATTAATTATCAAATAGTTACAACATAAGTATTATCTAATCTTCATAATAGTTTAATCAAAATTATAATATGAAATAATTATAATAATTATTAATTATTATATAAAATTAAGATATAATTAATTATATTTTAGTTATAATAATATTATTTTTAGTTATATTAATTTTCAATAATAATTAATTAATTAAAAAAATTATAATATATTTTATTAATTGTAACTTTTCCAACTCTTTTTACACGGGCCTTATAATATATCTCATACACATGTACTTTATTATTGCTTTTCTCAACAAGGTATGATTATATATACACAAATGATGAAATCAAATTCAACATTATTTTCTTAAAACTAAATTTGAAGCATTTTTAAAAATTCTCAACTAATAATTTCAAAATATATTTGGTGAGGGAATTTATAACAAATAAATATGAATCATGTTGAGTATAGTAATTTCTAAAATCTTACCATAATCGTGAAAAACTCAAAAATATAAATTTAAACTTTCTAAACTTAGTTTGAAAATGAAAAGAATCAAGTGTTATGATTGGTGGAAATTAAGACAAGGCTGAGAGCAGGGAAAAACGGTGACAGAGATGTTTAAGCTTTGCAAAAATATTTTTTAATGAAATAGTTTGAAAGCTTAAAATAACAATAAATTATAGTATATGCAAGTATTTTAAACATATAGAAATATGGACAAGTTTTAAATAGGTCATTGCTATCTATATAGTTAAATGTGTTAAATATACAAATTAACTTAATAAATATTAATTAAAATATATCTAATAAAATAAATAACATTTTAGGTAATCCAAATTTCATATATAAAGAAATTTTAGAATATGTGACATACATACATACATTTTTTATTTAGTTTGTCACATATTCTAAAATTTCTTTATATATGAAATTTGGATTACCTAAAATGTTATTTATTTTATTAGATATATTTTAATTAATATTTATTAAGTTAAATTGTATATTTAACACATTTAACTATATAGATAGCAATTCTTAGCCAAGCTGGAAAAGTCCAACTGTTGAAGGCTACTCTTCAAAGCCTTCCAGTTTATGCTCTAAGTCTGTTCAAAATGCCTCTCAAGTATATTGACCTTATTGAAAAAATTCAAAAAAGGTTCCTTTGGATTGATGTTGAAGAGAAAAAGAGACTTAGCCTGGTGGCCTAGGAAAAGGTTTGTAAACCTAAGAAGCCGAGGGGCTGGGCATCAGAAACATAACTAATACAAATAAAGCCCTATTAGCAAAACAATCCTGGAGGATATTTGAAGAAGAAAAAGAATGGAATGCAATAATTAAAAGAAAATACCATCTCAATTCTCTTGAAGGTATTCTACATTCACAAAATGAAACCCAAGGCTCGTTTATTTGGAACAGTATAAGCAAGGGTAAGAACCTGATCAGTAAAGGGGCTAGATGGAAGCTGAGAAATGGCAGGAAGATTCAATTTTGGAATGACAAATGGCTCTCGGATAAGCCCCTAATTGAGGATGAGGAGTGGATAACTGCCATCCAGGAATGTAAAGAGACCATTGGGGAATATGTGAGTGACTACTGGATCAATGAAGATAGGATCAACTTGGGGTTCAGGGATAACAAATTTAAAGAGGTGAATAAATAACTTAACAACTAGTTTATCAGAGAAAATGAGCCCGATGAATTGATTTGGGGCCTTGCTATCTCTGGCAAGTTCTCAGTTGCCTCTGCCTTGACTCTTCGCATCCCTACTGAGGACCAGCCCTTTTGTGCTTAGGTATGGAATAAAGATCTAATCCCTAAAATTAAAATGTTTTTTTGGTTGCTTTTTTAGAATAAAATCCTCACAATGGACAACCTCATGAGAAGAGGGTTCCAAATGCCTAATAGATGCATCTTATGCTGTGAAGAAGCTGAGACATGTAACCACTTAATGATCCATTGTTCCTTTGCTAGAGAGGTCTGGGACTCTATCATCATGTCTCTGAACTTGAAGTGGGTTAAACCTCAAAACCTCTAGGACTTTGTTCAGCAATGGCAGAGTGCTTTTTATGACAAAAATGCTAAGGATCTTTGGAAACTTGTTTTCCCTCACTTTACTTGGCAAATATGGAAGGAGAGGAATAATAGAATTTTCAGAGAAAAAAAAGCTTCCTCCCTTTTGGTTGCTAACTCTGTTACCAGAAGCCTTATGGAGAACTACAGAAGCACTTGTATGTAGGACACCAACTTTTGGAATCCTAATCCTAAGAAGGACTGTACTATTTCTTGGGAGAACCTGAAGAGCAGAACTAATCTGAATCATAGAGACAATGTTATGTGGTGTGCTCCTTCCTCAGGATGGTTAAAAGGGAACTTTGATGGTTCTGCTAGAGGAAACCCTGGAAGGGCTAGAGGGGGAGGCCTCATAAGAGACTGGGTTGGTAATTGCCTTGGTGCTATTGCTGTTCCATTGGGGATTCAAACTAACCACGTGGCGGAGGCTGAGGTGGCACTTTATGTGGTGAAGACAGCTAAAGATATGGGTTGTTAAAAATTATAGCTTGAAGGTGACTCCCTCAACATCATAAACTCCATCAAAGGGAATTTTGTGAGCTCTTGGACCATTTCTCATATAATAAACAAAATTAAAATGATTCTCAACTCTTTTGAGGAATGCCACGTCACCCATATTTATTGTGAAGGTAATAAGCCGGTGGATAGGTTGGCAAATAAAGGTACCTAGAGTGACATCATTAAAATGTGGAGAGGGGAAGCAAATCTTAATGCCGAGATCACAAGTCTAATCATTTATGATAAAATTAATCATAATGAAGGGAAAATCACTTAATATTATGATGACAAGGAAAAAACATTTACTGAGGAGGACTGCATGTATGGTGAAGTGTGGGATCATTATTTTGTTGTTAATGAGACATAGATTCTGGGTTATTTTAAGCAACTAGAAAAGAAATAGAAAGCAAAGCTGTGAGACGAAGATCATTGGTAAGAAGTCGAGCCAGTATAGCAGTAGAAAGCATAATATGGGAGGGGGTTTGAAGAGAGAGGAGCCCTTCGATTGTGAGAAATGGAGATAAGAGAGGAAAGTCTAGAAGAAGTTGAGAAAAGGAAAAATCACTCAATATATGGAAAAGCTTCACAGCTATGATAAATAGGTAACTTCCTTGTTTGCTGAAGGATGGGTTAGTGGTAAAGTCAATTTATGGGGCAAATCTTTCCCCCTTAATCTTTCCCTTTTGGCCGAAATCACTGGTTTACCCCTGGAGGGAACTCATTTCCATAGAGGCAACCATTGGCTAGGTACTGAAGCTTTTAATCTCTTCCCTAAAACTGCTGATGAAAAAGCTCTCATGACAAAAGGCAAAGGGGATTACGTGGACATTACTAAAATTAAGGATTTCTGGGCTAAAATGCTGAAGGTTATGATCGAGTACTTTATGCTCAATGGTCGCTACTCCAAAATCTACAACTTGCATTTTGTCCTAGCTAATCACTTTAGGCACAATAAGAGGATTTCCTTTTTGTACTTTCTTTTGAGCTCTCTGAATAGTAGCATAATGGAGCATAGGAAGAAAGTGAGTAATCCTGTGTTGCATGAGGGTTTGATCCTCCTCATTGTTGACTACACAAGGGATATTATTCCAGACCCAATCCCTAAAAGAGTCACTAGCAAAAGAAAGGAGATCAAAGAGGTTGATAGAAAGGCTGAAACTTGCAAAAAGAGGAAGAAAAATAAGAAAAAGATCTCTGATAGTAGTGAAGAAGATGGCAATAAAAGTGATAAAAAGAAAGAAATGGTTAGCGGAGATGACGATAACGAAAATAGCCCTCTCTCTCAAGGAAAGGGAATTACCGAGGAAGAAAATGTGGAGGTGGATTTTGGTAATGAGGAGAGAGCCCAGGAAAAAGAGGACATGAACCTTAAAGAGGAAGTGCAGGAAGAGGACATGAATGGCATGACGGAAGATGATAAGGAGGAAGAAGAAGGAGGTAAAGAAGAGGATTACCAAGAGGAAGAAAAAGATGAGGAAGGAGTTGAAGAGGAGGAAGAAGATGCCCAGGATCCCCCTACTGAAGAAGACAAGGAAGCTGCTTAGCATTTCCCTTCTGAAGAAGAAAAAGTTGAAGGTCACACTGATACTAAGGATGGCAAGGACCTAGCCACCAAAGAGGATGGTAAACACCAAAAGGAGGACACCTTATGCCCCCTGGTGGGTCAGGCTGAAGAGGAAAAGGAGGACGATCAAAATTCCCCTGCTGTTGAGGAAAAAGAAGAGGAACAAAATGAAAATGATGATGAAATGGACCAGGCTACCTTTGAGGAGAGTAATAGCCATAATGAGGACACTTTAGGCCTCATGATGGGTGCTACTAATTTGGAAAAGGTTAACAATGCTGATGGTCAAGGCACTAGTCTGGATTGGATTAAGCGGGAGATGCAGGAGATTAAGCTCCACCTTCAGGCCATGGAAAAAACAACGAAAACCCTGACTACTAAGCTAGAGAATAAGGTTTTGGATAAGGTAAAAAATAAAAATAGGAAAGAGGATATAGCTTCTGTACACACTAGATTGTGCACTTCTCTAAGTCATCACTTCCAAGGGAATCCATGAATGGGAAACCTTGAGAAAGTGACCTAGAGCTCCCTAGGTATGGATTCACAAGGATGTTGATGGTGCTCTCAGCTAGAGCTATTGAAGCATGAAACCTTGCTAGTAAACCACACAATGGGAGATTCAAAGAGACAAGGGCAAGAATGCCAATATCTTCAAGAATCAAGAATGAAAATGCAATGCAATTATGCTAAGAATGAAGATGCAAGTTGTGTGTGTGAAAATTGTACCTGATCTGTAGACACAACACTCAGTAAAACATTAGAGGTTAGCAAAAATTGAAATTGTGCAAAATTGAAATCTATCTAACCAAGCGATTTACTGCCTTCTAGTAGGTGCGAGATTAATGTTCTCAGATTGTAATCAAGATCAGTGACCTAGACGACACCTAGATGAAGGATTTGAATGCAAAAGATGGATATGAAATTGAATGCAATTAATCTATATTTTTGATATTTTCTATGCAATAAGAATGAAAAAAAAACTAATATGAATCTATGCTAATATGAAATTGATATGCTATGAATGCAAAAATAAGATTGATCTCACAAAGATGTCGATTCGCAAGAGCTTTGATTCTTCAATTCCAATTCTCCAGCGTGATTGTGCAAAAATATGAGATGATTTGTGAAGAGCTAAAGCCTTTAATTTATAGAAATTCAGGGCTTTGGAGATGCATGGATAAAAGCCATAAATCACTCAAATTAACTCATCTTGATTTTTGAGTTATCTGATCATGAAAGATAGTTAATTCTCAAAATCATGCAAAAATAGCTTTTTAACTCAAATTAGAGTTTAGATCAGCTTTTTGAACTCCAAAAGGATGTTGAGTTCCAAAAAGTCAATAACTTGCATTGATTTTCTGATTTGGAGTTTAACTGTTTCTTTTGAATATGCATAATAATTAAGAATTAAATAAATAAATAAAGTGATTTATCCTCAACTCAACTGATTTTTAAAAATAAATAATTAATTTATGGGTTAATTAACTATTTATTCAAACTTTTATTAAAAATTATATTATTAAATAATGACAACATGCTTTAATTAAATAAATAAAGATTTAATCAATTATTCATAGGATATTGGATTTATTGTCAAAATTAAATAATACAATTAATAATAGATAGAATTAAATTTAATTACATAATTAAGTGGCAAATATTAAATCTAATTAATTAAATATGAAAATATTCAATTAATCAAACTTAGGATAAATGTGATTTATTGCCAAATAATTATTAAATTAAAGATAATTATGATGATTAGGAATATTACTAGGAATATTCCCCGATGTAGAATTTAAGATAATCAATTATGATTCGATGATGTTAGATGTGCCTTAGGTTAGGACTTTGATGCCGATTTTGTTCGATTTGTTGATGTAGGAGGTTAATGAACTTATAGCCCATTTTTGGGGTATTACATTTTGCCCCTCTTTGAATTACTGTGCGAAGCGCAGTGGTTCAAAGATAGTCTGTGTTTGATAGAGATATGAAACTTATTCAAAAGATAAACCGATCTCAAGATAGAAACCAATTGAGAGATATTGAGATAGGAGGTCCTGAATGACCAAAGATAATGTTCACTGTAGCAGCAAATGAACCTATGATTGCGAAAAAGTGTCAAAATGCCTGATTCTGAACCTTAGGATTGATAAGAAGTGAGTGACCCGTTCTAGACTCGATTGTCTTAGCAGAACTAGCAAGTATCACATCTGAACCCTTTAGTTGTCGAAGAACCAAGGAAAGAACACTATGATCTGATGGTTGCAAAAACTGATACAATTTACAAGATTAGGAGAATACCAGATTGATATGGATCGATGAATCTGATATGCCCCAAGTGATGATAGATTTGCCCCGAGCGATGAGGACTTTTGATGAATCAGCGACTAGACGTGATTGTTGTCTTGATCATTGATGAAAGATATTGATAGACTTGATCGATAGAATTTGATTTACAGACTTTGAATGATGTGCAATACCATGCCCCCTTCGGGATTAAAATTGAAATCTAACAAGAAAAGTCAGCGTTATAGTTTAGAAGCATGTTAATTGATTTGAGAAGTGGTTATACACGTCCGAGAACGCATTCTGCATCGTTTGGAGGTCCTAAAAGACCAAGTTTGACTAGGTTTGACCATGAGTTGACCATGGTTGACCAAGTTGAAATTTTGATAGTTTGATGTAAGATAATCAGTTAAGTTGAATTCTAGATTTTTGTGATGATCGAAGGTCGAATATGCAAGCAGTGAATAAGATAAATGACCTCAGATTTCAATTTTGATCCCGAAAAAGGATTCTACTTGCTGTTTCATTGGAGGAACCTTCGTGTGAGATTCAGCTCTTGTTAGATTTGAAGAGACAAGTGGAGAATTGTTTAAGCATTGAAGTTCATTTAGTCATTGTGAGATCATGCAAAGATGAAAAATGCAAAGAAGCATGCAATATGAAATGCAACCTAAGACCTAGGACCTAGTCACTGATCATATGTCGATTTGTTATCATCATTGAACTTTTAGGTAACTGGATATATCAATACAATGCCCACTAGCTATGAAACCATAGACATATGAATATCGATTTGTATGCGCAAGAGTCAATACAACACCCACTGGTCAACAACCATGGATATATGAATATTGATTTTGTTTTCGAAATGTCGGATTAGATATAAGCACCAAGGCACAAGCACCAGGATGACCTGAATATCATGTCCATTTTGATATAGAAATTTGTACAAGCATCAAAACATAAATGTTGTGATGACCTGAGTACGCCTTGTGTTAAAAACACATCAAACAGCTAAGAGATCATTCTAAATCCAATGTGAATTACCCGTAGTGACCCTTTATCATTCACCTCCTTAGGCAAGATCGCGTTTCACAGTAGGAGAAAGAATTCACTCAAAAAGACAATAGTTAGATCAAACTTCCTTGAATTGTCTGGGTATCAATGGTCGAGGTACGCATGGCCATCCAATTCGAGATAGAGGCTCTTACAGTCGGACACCATTTCAATCCAGAAGTTCCAAAGATGTTAGATTTTCACATAGAAGCAGAAGACAAAGAAAAGATTATGCCCCTAGTCATCACTCTCTAAATCCTATAAAGGACATCATCGAAGAGCTCAAAGGGACACAATATGCAAAAATCTCAATGTGAATCAGTAAGCATACAAGGAGATAAAAGCATAAAGCACAGATTGTTTTCAGTTTAGTTTTGATGTTTGATTGTTGTAGATGCAAAATCCTTTCTGGAGACAAGACAGACTGACTGACTCAACAGGAAGCTTCAAAGGACTCTGAGTGGATATGACACGTCTAAGATACATTGGAGGCCATAGGATATGACATTGATTACCCCCAAATGTGAACATTGATAGGATACATACGCTTGAGCTGATTGGTGTATAGACCGACTTATTGAAAATTGGAAATGTTGAAACAAACCGAGAGATATGTACAAACTAAAGCAAGACTGAAAGCTGGGAAAGACCAAGATTGCGCTGATAGACAGAGCATTTGGAACAAGTGGCACCCGTTTGTCGGGTTTTCACCATCTTGGTAGAGATTCTATTTTTGCTACCAAGGCACCTGTTTCTAGGTTTTCACCAAGGCACTTTTTCTTCTTTTTCATTTTTTTTGTATTTTTCATTTTTCAATTTTTTTTTATTTTTGATATTTTTTTTTATTTTTTTGTGAATCATCAAGGCGCCTATTGCTAGGTTTTCACCAAGATGTTCATTTTTTCAGGACTTTTTTTGATTTTTAAGATTTTTTAAAGATATTTAACCATAGACTGAATGCCTTAGGCGTAGAATTTCTTCAGATGGAGAATGTTGATTGGTTCTCGGAGCTGTTCTCCTTCAGTCGTTGAGAGTTGATAGGCACCAGAGCCAAAAGTAGCAGTGATTACAAAGGGACCCAGCCAGTTGGGTTCAAACTTCCCCTTGCGTTCTCGATGGGATTGATTTTTAGGATTTTCTCTCAAGACTAGATCACCAACCTGAAATTCTCTGTGTCGGACTTTCTTGTTGTAGCCTCTAGAAATTCTCTTCTGATATACTCTGAGATGATCATACGCTGCTTGTCTGTGCTCATCTAGTAGTTCAAGTTTTTGTAATCTAGACACTTTGTAGTCTTCATCAGTGACAAGTCCATGCATTCTGATTCTAAGTGATGGGATTTCAACCTCAATAAGCAGTACCACTTCAGACCCATAAACTAAAGCGAAAGGTGTAGCCCTTGTAGGTGTTCTGATACTAGTTCTGGTACTTGTTCTGATACTAGTTCTGATACTGATTCTGATACTGATTCTGATAATTGTTTTGATACTGGTTCTGATACTGATTCTGATAATGATTCTGATAATTATTCTGATACTAGTTCTGATATTTGGTATACTTGATAGCATTTTTTTCCATTGCAAACTCCCAAGCAAGATCATATCATGTAGTCCCAATGTCTAGCAAGGTGGAGAACAAGAGGGATTGGCAAGCTAGTGGAAGAGATGGAAGACAAGAGAATAAAGGATAATGAAGGGAAGAAATTCTCAAGGGCAAACTCCTCAAGAATACCCAAGCTAGGGAAAAATTGTCATGTAAAGCATATTTGGATAAGTAGGGAAAGGCTAGTATAGGATAAGTCACAAAAGCGTAGTGCAAGAGTAGGAAAGAATGCAATCCAAAGGAGTAGACATGTCAAGAGGCTTCATAGCACTGTGTTTTACTCTTTCTTTCTTTTTTTTATTAGATCAAGACCAAAGGGGGAAAGGATAGCGATAGGCGAAAATGAATGGAGGAAGATGGATATGAAGGCTAAACATGGAAGGAATGAAAGCAAGATCATCATAAGATAACTCACCAAATAGTCAAATGTTCGTGTATAGATCAACATTGTCAAGATCAAAGAGAGAAGATGGAATGGATGAAATATGTAGAAGAACTACGCATAATGCCTGATTGTCAAGTTTTCATCATGGTACTTATCCAAGGTGCCACAAGAGAGTGGTTTTCACCATAGGATGAATTTATTTCTCTTTACTTTTGCTACCAAGGCGCCTGTTTCCAAGTTTTCACCAAGGCACATTTTCAATTTATTTTATTTTTCATTTCTTTTTTGGAAGAAGGCAAGCTTTTTAGATAATGCTCCTTGAAAGGATAGACCATGATATGCCAAGGATTCAAAATGACACGCTCAAAGATGCTGATAGGGAAAGGGAGATGAAAGAGAAAAATGGAGGATAAGGTTTTATGTAAAGTGAGTGAGGATGGAAGATAGGAGGAATAGGCAAGTGAGGAAAAAGGATAGGAGGTAGAAGGATAATGAATGGAAGGATTTTGAAAGGGTAGATGGAAAGGAAGGCAAGATCAACGTAAACACACACCTTGAAGGGTGGTGAGAGGGTGGAAGAATCGTGAATGAAGGAATACATGAAAGAATATGGCGAATGGATAGCAGAGGTTGTGGTTTAGGCACATGGAATGGAAGAATATTTTTGGAGGGAGATGAAGTGGAAGCCTTTGGAAGCTTGAATGTCAATTTCACTTTTTTCTCAACACTAGACTCTTTCAAGAGAGACTTTGGAATCCATATAGCAGTAGGCTTTTTATTTCCTTTTGATGATCTAGAGAGAATATCTTCAATGATAGATTTTGGAACCCATACTTATCTTGTAGTTTTTTTCTTAGATATCTCTTTTGACTTTATGTTTCCATGTCTATTAGAGGAGACATGGTGATCTTCTTTTTTTGATGGATTCTTGTATTGCTTCTTTTTCTTGTATTGAACATTCAAGTTACTTCCAAAAGACTTGGGACTTGTGGAAGAAGGAGGATATGACTGGTTTAGATGGGTGGGTGGATGAAAAGGATTCAAGGGTATGCATCTATGTTGATCTTGAGGAAAGATAGGAGATGGAGGTATGTAAGGACCTAAGATGGATGGCAAATTAGGAGAGTTAGGAGGGGAAAGTGAAGGGACATAAGGACCCAAGATGGAAGGAAGGTGTGAAGCTCTTAGTAGTGGTGGAAAAGGTCCAAGGATGGAAGTGGAAGACGCAAAAGGATAATTAATAAGTTCATCAGCATCTATATGACAACCAAGGATATTAGCATCTTTAGAGTGAGCATTAGGATCTTCAATAGAATCATGGACATCTTGAATATGAGCACCTTCTTTGATAGGATTGTTCAAAGCTTGCAAAGACTTAGGAAGAGTAGAAAGTGGAAGTGAACATGGAGTGGTAGAATAAGAAGATGGAAGAATTTGATCTTGACAAGGATCTTTGGATAGCATAAGCACATACTTTTTCTCTTGTTTTTCAATAGGCTTAACATTGGAAGGAACACCATTTTTACCAACCTTAATGGAAGTATCATCTTTGGAAAGCACAAGTGTAGTAAGGTTATTTTGATTGTCAATAAGCTCAACAGTGTAAGCAGTAGCTTGATCTTGCTTAGGCAAAGACTTAAGACATGGTGGAATGCATGAAAAAGGGTGTATACGATCAAAAGAACCATGAAGTGGATAAGAGACATCGGGAAAAGGAGTGGATGACATGGAGGGTTCTTGATCTTGATCTTTCTTTATGTTCTTTTATTTATCATTTTTAGAGTCCTCTTGACATGGAGCCACTTCTAAGGACAAGGAAGCATGTTGGGATTGTATGGATGACTTTGGAAGAGATGGTGGAGGACTAGCTGAAGTAGGGATTATAGCATATTAAGGCTTAGGCTCTTTAGATTTATCATTATTGAAAGTCTTTGCAGCCAAGTGAAGGTTAGCTTGAGTTTCTTTAAGAGGTAGCCCTGGGGGATAACTATAGGGAACCACATGAAAAGTATCAGGGCTTGTGTCAGATGAAGGTTCTGTGAAAGATTTGAAAGACTCGGAAGCTTTAGGAAATGTATGGGTATTGGAGGAAGTAGGGGATGGAAGGGAACCATCACAAGACAAAGGTCCAACATTAACATGATCTTGCTTGAGAGTGTAATCTTTATTTTCAGCCTGAGAGTTCTTAGAGGAGAGATCCTTATAGTATGCATGTTTATAATCAACGTGGTAAACTTTCTCTTCCTCAAGTGAAATAGATGGATCATCTAGGTATTGTGCATAGAAATCATCAAAGTCTCTTTCATAATCAGAACCATATGGATCACCCTCATGATCTATCCAATGTGACGGCCCATTTGTAGTAAGCAGGAATGGACGATGAGGAGGACTCTTAGGAACAGAGGTGTCATAGGTATCATTACATTGTCTGTCGTCATAGTCATCATAGTCTTCAAAGCTAGATGTGTCACTCTCCGTGGAAGAGGTATCATATTGCTCAATTTTTTTTCGGGGGCATGGTGACATGTGCAAGTCTTTATCAAATGGAAAAGAGTATAGAGATTCCATGGAGAACTTTTTAGATTCCTTCTCTTTCTCAAGTTTGTCAAGTTGGACTTGCATAGCTTGCAGCTGCTTCATCATAGCGGTGATTAGAGCTTCTTCCTCTTGTGTACTAATTCTTTGAGACATGTGTACTAATTCTCAATAGCTACTGATCTGTTCTTGACACAATGATATTTTTGACAGATTTTGGAACTAGGCTGGAAACATTGGATATCTTGCAATTTGACAATTTCTGACAACTCTCTCAAATTTTTCCAAACGACACTTTGTAGACTCGTACAACACTGGGTATTCTATGAAACGACAGTTGCTAAACTTGTACGATAGTTGGGTAGCAATGAAACGACAGTTGACAAAACTCGTACGACAATTGCTAACAGGGCTTTGACTTTCTTGAATTTGCTGGTTTGAAAACTCGTACAACTCTGGGTTCTCAATCATATGACATATGGGCGATACTGAAATGACATTTGACAAAAAGTCGTACGACTTTTGACTTCTTGAAATGACTTTTGACTCCAGAAAGAACTTTACGTCAATTTTTGCAAAATTTAAGGTCTTCAGTTTTGGATTGTTTGCAAATTGTACTGTCCAGATTATGAAGGTTATACCAGATTTGATCATTTTTAATAGCCAAGTAGATAAAAAAACACGCAGAATAGTAAGCAAGTGATTCCAAGCACATCTGAAAATAATGAACAAGGGTAAAAGCAACCTTGTGCATGAACAATCAAGTGACCAAATTGTGCTAATCCCTGAGAGTACTAATTATGTATGTTCTGAAAAGTTTTGCAATAACACACATATACCTGAAAGTGAAAAATTGGCCTCTCTAGGGTTCTTAGTAATGGTTTGACTCTGCAACTTTTATGATTCAAAGGGGTGAACTCCAATCCCGGTGCACCAGGGTTTTGACACAGTCCGAGAACTTAATCTTCAAGAGCTGCTAGGGAGATCTGACAACCCAACAATGAACCATACCCGTGGAGATTTCTTCCACAAGGACATTTATATAGCGGCTGTCACTACCATGGCGAAAATGGCTATGACCGCTTGAGGTTCCGTCAACGTAGTTTTCCCTGTGAAGGGATTGTCCACTACGGTTAACCCTCTCTAAAGATGACTCACAGATTTATACCACAAGGGGACTTGGCTCCAGATCTAAGATTTTGACACCTCTTCACTTTTAACCCAAACAAAGCAAGCAGATTAATCCGACACGCTAAGATGAAGTTTTGTTTCACCAAGGTCTGTGATATCAACTCCACGTGATTTATCAACCTCTCCGGAGAGAGAATGTATCAATCAATAAGAGAAGATGCACTAACCAATTTTGGTTCACCAAAGCTCGTGATATCAACCCCACGTGATCTATCAACCTCTCCGGAGAGAGAATGTGTCGATCAATAAGAGAAGACGCACTAACCAAGTTGAATGTGAAACGCACTAAGTATCCTCCCTACCTACAAGGATTCTATCGTCAAGAAAGATTTCGCTAGGAATCCAATCTCTCAAGAATCACGAATAGTTTTCATAGGGCCTAATTACTATGTGAGCACAGATATATGTTTCAAACGTAAATCTACCAAAAGCATTCAAAAAGTAGAAAGAGGAAAACTTAACGCTCAAAGCAAATATGAGATGAGTCCATAAGGTGGAACACTTAACACCTCACACAAGCTAAAAATGAGTCCACAACTTAGAAAACAAGTGAGTTCCTAAAAGCACAAAAGGGTTGCCAAGTGGAACATTTAACGCTTTTGTCCTGTTGACCCCTCCCCTTTATGGCGCTAAGATTGCAACCACGGGGCGAAAATGAGGGGCCAACGGATTAGCGAGTCCAATAACCCAAGATAGCAATCAAGATCAATCACAAGTATCCTAAGACTACTTAATGAATCCTTAAGGGATCACAACCTAGTATCAAATTATGCAAGTGTGTAGAAATAGATCAAAAGTATGAAAAGATGCACACAAGCTTGACACATGAGAGATTTATTTTAAGTCCAAATCGAAATATTTTTAGAACAAGGAGAATACCTGGTGATCCTCGCAACGCGCTTAGTAGATTTTACCTTATTTTTAGCAATTCTTGCACTTTTCCCAATCAAAACCAGTAGAAAATCAATCAGAAATAGTAAATTTTAATTGTTAGGGTTAGCTGTCAGTCAAAATCCAAAAATCAAATCTGACACATTGTCTGTAAAAATGAAACGACAATTGAAATTTGGTACCAAAACTCGTACGACAGTGGGTATGCTCCCAGATGACAGTCCAGAAACTCGTACGACACTGGGTATCTTACCATACGACTATCAAATCCTGATGCCGAAACTCGTATGACAGTGGGTATCTTACCATACGACAGTCAAATCCTGATGCGAAAACTCGTACGACAGTGGGTCTCTTACCATACGACACTGGGTGTCTGATGAAACGACAATCTAAAAAAGCTCGTACGACAGTGGGTCTCTTACCATACGATAGTAAAATCTTGATGCTGAAACTCGTACGATAGTGGGTCTCTTACCATACGACAGTCGAATCCTGATGCTGAAACTCGTACGACAGTGGGTATCTTACCATACGACAGTCAAATCCTGATGCTGAAACTCGTACGACAGTGGGTCTCTTACCATACGACAGTCGAATCCTGATGCCAAAACTCGTACGACAGATGTACGAACTGAAATTAAAAATCGCGCTGTACGGACAGCTTTGATAGAAAAAGTGCCAAAATTTTTTTTTTTTCTTTTTGCAGGCAAAAAAGAAACAAAAAATAACGTCCTACTGATAATACCACCAGAACGGGCAAGAGCAAGGGAATTCTGATAGAGAAATGATAGAAGATTGATAGAAATCAAGGGAAGCCCGTTTCAGGGCCCCACGGTGGGCGCCAGAAATGTGTGTGTGAAAATTGTACCTGATCTGTAGACACAACACTCAGTAAAACATTAGAGGTTAGCAAAAATTGAAATCGTGCAAAATTGAAATCTATCTAACCAAGCGATTTACTGCCTTCTAGTAGGTGCGAGATTAATGTTCTCAGATTGTAATCAAGATCAGTGACCTAGACGACACCTAGATGAAGGATTTGAATGCAAAAGATGGATATGAAATTGAATGCAATTAATCTATATTTTTGATATTTTCTATGCAATAAGAATGAAAAAAAAACTGATATGAATCTATGCTAATATCAAATTGATATGCTATGAATGCAAAAATAAGATTGATCTCACAAAGATGTCGATTCGCAAGAGCTTTGATTCTTCAATTCCAATTCTCCAGCGTGATTGTGCAAAAATATGAGATGATTTGTGAAGAGCTAAAGCTTTTAATTTATAGAAATCCAGGGCTTTGGAGGTGCATGGATAAAAGCCATAAATCACTCAAATTAACTCATCTTGATTTTTGAGTTATCTGATCATGAAAGATAGTTAATTCTCAAAATCATGCAAAAATAGCTTTTTAACTCAAATTAGAGTTTAGATCAGCTTTTTGAACTCTAAAAAGATGTTGAGTTCCAAAAAGTCAATAACTTACATTGATTTTCTGATTTGGAGTTTAACTGTTTCTTTTGAATATGCATAATAATTAAGAATTAAATAAATAAATAAAGTGATTTATCCTCAACTCAACTGATTTTTGAAAATAATTAATTAATTTATGGGTTAATTAACTATTTATTCAAACTTTTATTAAAAATTATATTATTAAATAATGACAACATGCTTTAATTAATTAAATAAAGATTTAATCAATTATTCATAGGATATTGGATTTATTGTCAAAATTAAATAATACAATTAATAATAGATAGAATTAAATTTAATTACACAATTAAGTGGCAAATATTAAATCTAATTAGTTAAATATGAAAATATTCAATTAATCAAACTTAGGATAAATGTGATTTATTGCCAAATAATTATTAAATTAAAGATAATTATGATGATTAGGAATATTACTAGGAATATTCCCTGATGTAGAATTTAAGATAATCAATTATGATTCGATGATGTTAGATGTGCCTTAGGTTAGGACTTTGATGTCGATTTTGTTCGATTTGTCGATGTAGGAGGTTAATGAACTTATAGCCCATTTTTGGGGTATTACACAAGTAAGCTATAAAAATGAAAGTATTACAAATCCTTACTAATTAAGCTATGTGAGCTAATCTAGAGCATAAAAGAAACTAAGCTAGAAAGAATAAACATGAAACTATGATGTAAGAATGAAAGCTAAATGCATGAAGATCTCCAAAGCTCCAAAGTCTCCAAGAAATCCTGCAGCATAAGATTAGTATTCAAAGTTGGGATCCTAGAATGAGAAAAGAGCTCTCCTTTTAAAGGAATTGAAAAGGAATGGACCATGGAGATTAAGAGGCAAAAGATTTAATCAAGGGTGGAGCTTGAAAGAGGAGCAATCCATGTGCACAAATATCCTTCAATGAGAAAATAAGAGTTGACTTTTATGTCCATATGAGACAAAAAGGCTTTCTTCTTTTTATAAAATAAGAATAATGCTTTATTTGTGCAACTTAGGATAAGAGGAAAAGTGGGGGCTTTTTATTTAATAAAAGGGGAGGGAATTCCTTTTAAATAAATAAAGACTTAGGATAAAATGGTTAGCCCATAGAAAATAATCGAATAAATGATAAAATAGGATTTGATCAAGGAAATTGATATAATTTGAAAAATGTTGATTTTTGAAAATATTGATTCAGGGATTTGATAAATTGTTGAATGGGGGCCCAAAGTCTAGGTGACCATTTTAGGGTGCATACATTTTCCCCTCTTTGACTATTGTGAGATCTATTTGGGATCACATGTGGTCAAAGAATGGAATTGAAATGTGAGATCGATTTGGGATCACAAAACAACCTAGACATGTGTTTGACGGATGGAAACATATCAAGATAATGGTAAGCTGATAAAGATAAGTTGAAAGACAAGACCAACATACCTGTAAATAGGAAATTGTCAAGTCTCAAATAAGAGATAAGAATCTCAAGATTTGATTGATAAGCTAAATCAAGGATTGAAGTTGATAGGTACTGCCCCCTCGTGATTGAAATTGAAATCAGGTAGAGGAGAAACAGTAAATTGATAAATCTGATCAAATCACTAGAAATCATAATCGACGGTGAAAGATGATAGGATAACCATCAAGCAGTGAAGACATGCCCCAGTTTGACTAGGTTTGACTGAGAAAGATATAGGATAAAAAATGAAGTCAAACCTCAGAGAGATGAAGTAAATAAAAATGAATGAAAGACTAGAAGGTTGAAAGAGGTGGGGATGAAGAAATGAAGATGCCCCAACAAAGATCGAAGGATCAGACCTCAAATGGTTGGCCAACTGCGAAGAAGAAGGGGAAAGTTTTGAAATGTGTTTTTGACTATCAAGATGAACTCAGATTTTGATTTTAATCCCAAAAATGGATTTAGAACATCGAAATTAGCTAGGGGTGCCATTTTCACAACATTTCGAGATGTTTTGAAAATTGGTCAAAAAGTCAAAATGCTATATAAGGGGCAAAAAGGGTCATTTTCAAAATCATTTGTTTTATTGTGATTTGAGAATTTTTAGAGCTCAGAGAGAGAAAATGGCCCAACAAGTAGCAATTCCAGTACACAGACATCGATTCGAGTGCGCTTGGTTGCACAACCAGCCTCCTTAGTATGGTGCCTCGATAAGTTTTCAAAAAAACTCGCCCTTTTGAGTCATTAATGAGCTATTTATGTCATTTAAACACATTTTTAAATATTTCAAATTTCACTCATGTGAAAGTTTGTACGATGCTGAAAAAGTATCGTACACCTTTGATATTATTTATCGTGTGACATGATCGAGAAAAAGTGAAAGGTGAGCATAGTTGATTGACAAGTCCACCAAAGATGAAAGGAGAGCTCTCTCCATATGCAAGATGCAAAACTAACTATCATGAACCTAAAAAATGCAAGCTACTATGAACAGTGGTTTAATTTCAAGGCCACAAAGCTTTTAGACTCTAATATTCATCGTTGAGCATTATTGGTAGCATCACAAGATCATACGATACACACTAGTATGACTATGTGAATTTGAATATGATCTATATCAGATAGATATGTAGGAATCCCACCTAGGCACCAAAGACATATAAGTAAAGATGACTAGTGCAGTGAGATTTCCTAAGTTTAATATGGCAAGATTATACTTGCATCGAGACACAAGGAAAGTCAAGATGGCTATAAGTATGCACTTGCGAAAACAATCAAGGATAATGCCCTGTAGACCCCAATGTCAAGTGGAATAAGCATAAATTCTAATGACAATTAGGACCAAAAAAATATACCCACAAGTAGAAAAAGCAATAAAATATGTCCTCATGCCCCCAATCTTCTAGCTCAACATCATCGAAAACTATTAGGGAGAGAACACTCATCAAAGAAATCATCATAGATAGCACACAAAGAAATAAAGTCAACCAAGTCTTAGCGAGTTGAGTGTTTAAGTGCGTGTGTGTAGGTCATAGAGTCAAACTTTGAGTATCACATCGGCCAATGAGAAATATCATATCATGTTAGACTACGGGTAAGATATCTGATAAGTGTTGATAAACACTTGACGCTAGGGTAGTGTTAAAAAACACAGTTGGGGTGGTGTTGAGAAACACCATTTGCAAGATGTCCTAAAGACCAACGCATCCTAGAGACCAAAGCTAACAATAGTTATGCCCCCTAGACAAAGACAAAGACCAATTCCAAACCAAGGCAACAAGGTCAAGGCATGATGGAGAGAGGCTAAGTGTCGAGGACACATGCTAAGAAACAAGGGTGCAAAGTCCTCAAGTAGCGCCTATTTCAAGGTTTTCACCATTTGGAGATTTTTTTATTTTTTCAATTTTTTTGTATTTTTGCTACCAAGGCACCTGTTTCCAAGTTTTCACCAAGGCACTTTTTCTATTTTTTTGAATTTTTTGAATTTTTTTATTTTTTTTGTATTTTTTCAAGACTTTATATGCTTTTTAGGATTTTTTCAGCATCATATATGAATTTTTTTGGAGTTTTTTCAGGATCAATAAATATGTACAAAGGATGCCCCCAGATGGAATAGGCATCATGGATAGAACTTCTTGAGGTGCAAAACATTAATAGGCTTAGGGAGCTGTTCTCCCTCTTTAGTAGACAACAAATAAGCACCTGTCCCAAAAGCAACAATAATGATGTTTGGTCCAAGCCAATTAGGTTCAAATTTTCCCTTTTGCTCTTTATGTTGTTGGTTCTTAGGGTTTTCTCGTAAGACAAGATCTCCCACTTGAAATTCTCTAGGGAAAACCTTCTTGTTGAATGCTTTGGACATACACTTTTGGTAGACTCTCATGTGGTCAAATGATGCTTTACACTTCTCATCTAGAAGTTCTAATTCTTGAAGTGTCATGGTGCGATAGTCTTCATTTGTCACTAGACCTTTGAGGGAAACTCTAAGTGAAGGAATCTCCACCTCTAAAGGTAACACTGCTTTAGCACCATAAGTGAGGGCAAAAGGAGTAGCCCCAGTTGGAGTACGAATACTCATTCTATAGGCCCACAAGGCTGAATTTATCTATAAATGCCAATCTCTACCATTCTTGTGAACTGTTCTATGGAGAATTTTGAGAATGATTTTATTTGAAGCCTCTGCTTGTCCATTTCCTTGTGGGAAGTAAATGGAGGACCAATGCTATTTTATCTTGAATTTTGTGTAGAGATTTTTAAGGTCCTTGTTTTTTAACTGACCTCCATTGTCAGTGATTATTTCAGAAGGTACTCCATACCGACAGATGATATGGTTTAAAATGAACAAAGAGACTGTCTTGCCCAAGGCAACAGAAAGTGGGACAACTTCTACCCATTAGACAGAATAAGATATAGACGGAATAAGCTCCTTTCTTGGAGTATGTATCAGGTTACCATGTTTTTGGCACTTTTTGCATGATTTAGCAAAATCTACTGCATCTATTTGCATGGTAGGTCAATAGTACCCAGCCCTAAGCAACCTTTGGGCCATGGCAAGACCATTGGAATGCCCTCCACAAATGCCCTTGTGAATGTCAGCTAACGCTTGGTCAGAATCCTCCTTTTCCAAGCACCTAAGAAGTGTCCCATCTAAACCCCTCCTATACAGATCACCAGAGATAAGGGTGTGGCGAGAGGCATTTCGGGTTAAGTTTCTTCATTCAAAATAGTTGAAGGTTTTGGGAATAATGCCATCATGAAGATATGAGTAAATGGCACCATAGCGGGATGACTCATGGCCAACAAGGGTACAAACAACTTGGCTTTCTTGGGAGTCATAGATAGCATAGTGTAGCTCTTCCACCAAGAATTCAAATCTGGACTCATATTGTTCTAGCTGAAGAAGTGAAGCCAATGTAGCCATAACATCAGCTACTTTATTCTCTACTCTAGGGATTTGTTGAAATGTAACAAAGGTGAAATATCATCTCAATGAATCAACCATTTTCTTGTAGGGTACCAGTTTTTCATCCTTTGTTTGGTATTCTTCATTAACTTGGTTGACTATTAATTGTGAATCCCCATAGACATGCAGCTCTGTGATTCTCCATTCTATTGCCATTTTTAGTCCATTTGTCAAGGCCTCATACTTGGCAATGTTATTTGTACATGGGAACAATAGTTTGTAGGACTTAGGGATTGTGTACCCATGAGGAGAAACAAATAACACTCCAGCTCCTGAACCATTTTGCATGAAAGAGCCATCAAATAACTTCTTCTATGTTCTTGTAGTCATGTACATTATGTGCTCATCTAGAAATTCAACTTGAATAGGCATGTTGTCTTGAATTGGGAAATCAACCAATTGGTCTGCAATGGCTTGTCCTTTTATAGCCTTACGCTCAACATACTCTATGTCAAATTCTAATAAGATCATCATCCACTTAGCAAGTCTACATGTGAGAGAAGCCTTACCAAGCAAATATTTGAGAGGATCAATCTTTGCAATGAGGTGTATTGTATGTGCAAGCATGTAATGTCGCAACTTTTGGGAAGAAAACACCACCGCAAGGCAAGATTTTTCAATACTAGTGTAATTAACCTCATATGACATGAGAGTACGAATGATGTAGTATATAGCTCTTTCTATTCTAGTGTCATCAAGTTGAGCCAATAATGCCCCCAGGGAAGATTCTGTTGCTGAAACATACAATATGAGTGGTTTTCCTAGGTTAGGAGGCATTAAGATTGGAGGATTAGCCAAGTACTTCTTGATTTGGTCCTTACTTTTCTGACAATCCTCATTCCAGACACATTTAACCCCCTTACACAAAGCCTTATTAAAGGGTTGAGCTCTATCAGCCAGTTGTGAAATGAATCTCCTTATAGATTGAAGACATCCCTGAAGACTCCTCATTTGACTAATGTTTTTGGGAGGTGACATATCCAAGATTGCTTGAACTTTCTCTGGGTCCACCTCTATTCCTTTGGCTGAAATGATAAATCCTAGGAGTTTTCCAAAGGTGACTCCAAATGCACACTTTTTTGGATTTAATCTTAATTGAAACTGCTCCATGCGATCTAAAATGACTTCTAGATCTCCTAAGTGTGTATCCCTTTTTTAGTAGATTTTACCAAGGTGTCATCCACATAATCTTCCATATTCTTTTGCATCATGTCATGGAAGATAGTTGTCATAACTCTTTGGTAAGTAGCTCCTGCATTTTTTAATCCAAATGGCATGACGTTCCAGCAATAGGTTCCCCATGCACAAGTGAATGTAGTCTTTTCCTGGTCTTTAGGAGCTATCTTAATTTGATTATACCCAAAAAAACCATCCATCAATTAATAGATCTCATAACCCATGATCATGTCCACTATCATGTCTATGTTTGGAAGTGGAAAATCATCATTTGGGCATGCTTTATTAAGATCTCTAAAATCTGTGCAGACGCAAATGGACTTGTCATGTTTTGAAACTTGTGCAATATTGGATATCCATTCAGTATAATCAATGGCTCTTATAAATCCCGCACTAAGGAATTTTTCTAATTCAACTTTGATAAGAAGAGCTATGTGAGGATGCATTTTCCTCAATTTTTGTTTTACTAGTTTTATACCTGGAGCTATGGACAAGTGATGCATAATGAGATTAGTGTCCAACCATGGCATGTCTAAGTAAGTCCAAGAAAAATTAATCTTCTTACTTTGTAGGAACTTGGTATATGCTTCTTTTTCCTATGTTGGTAGAGACTGAACCAAATGCACTATTTGTGGAGCCTGTTATGTATTCAAATTAACTGGCTATATAGGCTTGACAAGCACTGAAGATCTATCTTGAAAGTAACTTGGGAGATGATCAAGTACCTCATCCTTAGGTGTCTCGGAGAGGTTTTCACCCTCGGATACGTCCTTTATTTTTACTTTTTTAGGTTCTGACACCACCACACAATGGTTTTTGCCATCAGAACTCTTATTCTTTTTTTTCTTTTCTTTTCATTTTGCGACTAAGGTACTTGATATCTAGTTCTATCATGCTTGTAGTTGGTTCGCTAGTGGAAGAGACTACGAGCTCAAGGGCATTTAGGTAACATGCTATCTCATAGTCATTTTGGAAAGTTAAAAGCTGAGGCTCTTGATAGCATTGAGACCAATCAATTAAGTGGGGATTGGCAAGGGGTAGGTCAATGACGGGTTTAATATTGTGGATATGAATGGTATCATCTCTGGTGATCATAGAGTTGAGGGCTGTCAAGTATCCCTATAAGGTACCCAAATTAGGATTTAGCCTACCAAGCGAAGCATTTTCCACTAAAGCGACTTGCGAATTCAAATTTGCTAATCCTACACTAGACTCATTAGCTACCTCGGGTTGGAAACCATATGTATGGACAATATCAATGTCCATGTCAATTGTAGAAGAATAAGAGAGAGATTCCCATTCATACTCATCTGAGTCCATATTTGAATCTCAACTAGGATGTTTACACAAAGCATATTTATGACATCTAGATGTGGAAGCTCTAATGTCACCAAGGGTAACACCTTCTTGAATTCCATTCATGTATTGATGTTCTTGAATAGGATCCTCAACATGATCTTCAACAGTGGGTTCCTCTTGTTCTAGGCTTGAAACTGTTGGATTGACAACTGGAGTAACTGAATCTCCCCAAAGGAGATTGGTGGCAAGGACCCAATCTTCACACATGGCCTATTGATTTTTCAAATTGGGTATGTAGTTTGATTCATCATCACTATCCATCACAGCAAGGATAGGAGTAGATTTCTTGTCATGACTTTCAAAACCTAGGCCAATCATTTTTTTAGACCTGCGTCCAAAAAGAGCATGATCGAGTGGTTCAACTCTAGCATCTAATTTATGACTATGAGGACCTTGACCTAGATAGCCCATACTTTTGACAAGAGTGTACCCTCTTCCATATGTCTTAGGAGAGGGAGAGAAGTTCTCATTATGCATGTATTTGTCTTCTCTATAGATCTAGTCCTTGACAGTGACCTCTTCTTTTTAATCCTAGATGGGCACTGAGGACTCTACAAATGTACCAAATAGAGTCATGGCTGAAGGTGAAGGATGCATCTCTTGTGAAGGTTTTCCATAGGACCTAGGTGAGACTAGCAGTTTAGTAAAGGAGTCAAGTTGATACCCCCCCCATACCAAGGTCTATGTACTTGAACTTATTCTTACATTGTGCTAGAGTTGCATCAAAATCCTCTGCTTCCTTGTTGAGAGGGACATGAGTACCTGCTAAAATTGCATTTATAGATAATGTGCTATCCCTAGGTATACAAACTTCTACTCTATTATAGGGGAACTTAACACATTGGTGGTAGGTGGATGGCACTGCTTGCATGTCATGAATCCACGGTCTACCAAGTAGGATATTATATGCTAGAGGACTAGCATCAACATTTTGGAACAAAATGTCCTTTTCAACAGGGCCAATCCTAACTGGAAGGATGGCCAACCCTTTAGATCTTCTCTCTGCCTCATCATAGGCTTTAATGGTAATTTTCTTTTGGGTATCAATAACTTTCTCAGAATAACCTAGTATCTTCAATAGACTCAAGGAACAAATGTTGAGCCCAACACCCCCATCAATCAACACATGCCTGACACAGGTCTTGTGAATCATGACCTTGATATGAAGGGCAAGATTATGTGGATGGCTCAAAGCTTTGTCATCTTCTTCTGAGAATGTTAGGTAATGAGGGCTGGCAAGGTGGTTAACCATGTTCTGGAATTGGTCAACATCTATGTTGTTAGGAACATTTTCTGCACGCAAAGCATCCTCAAGGATACGCTTATGCCTTGGAGACAATTCCAAGAGTTCAAAGATTGAGATTTGAGCTGGCATTCTTTGTAACTGGTCAACAAGATTATAGCTCATTTCAAGGTTGACTGCTGATTTGGTAGTGACATTCTTAGATGCCACTTGCTTGGGTTTGCTGGACTGGTTGGAACTAGGACCTCTAATAACCACAAGACCTTGGCTTTGACTTCTTGTAACAACATTAAAATCTTGGGATGACCTTTGAGAGTGAGGACCCCTAAGCACCACCATAGGTTCTTCATCAAATATAGGAGGAGAGCCCACATCATAACCATAAGGATCTTTGTCTCTCATCATGTTGACACTTTCCTCGACAACCTCAAGCATATTGATCATGTTTTCAGCACCTGTGTAGGTATAGTTGATTTCAGCCTTGCCATTCTTGGGTTTAGAGGTTTCCCCCTTTTCATATTTGGGCAAAGGCTCCTTGAATGCCTTATGGTTTGCATTGGTATTCAACCCATTAATATGAAGTTTTCCAATCTCAATAAGATCCTGAATAAGGTGCTTAAGTTTCTAGCAATGTTCGATGTCATGTCCAATGCCATTGTGGAATTTGCAAAAAGCTTTCTCATTCCACCAATGTGGCTTAATGTCAAGTATGTGGAAATTTGCTGGATCTTGTGGTTGTGCAAGGTTATTGGCAATAAGCATCTTGAAAACATCCTCATAGGAGTCACCCAGTTTAGAAAATTATCGCCTCTCCTTTTTAGGCTTATCTTGATACTTTGGTTTATGCTCTTATTGGTTGGAGGATGTGTTGAGCTTCATTGCTTGGATTTCACTAGACAAATGAAGGACTCCTTGATCCTCGGGTTGGGAAGAGTCCACAAATCTATCGTTGACCACTTGCTTGTTCTTGTTCCAGTGTGAGTGCTTTCCTTTGTCTTTATTAGAGTTATTAGCATTTTGACCGTTGTTCTTATTGCTATGTTTGGTCAAAATGCCTTACTCTTTCAAGACATCCTCAATTTGACATGCGGTTTCAACCATAGTATCGAAGGAATCAAAGACCATCTTCTGAACCTCATACTGCATTTTAGGCACCAAATTACTAACAATGATATCAATCCTTTCATGCTTAGGAATAGTCCTAGAATAGCAAGAGCACAATCATATCCACCTTTGTAAGAAGGTAACAAAGGATTCCCCTTGGTTTTATTTCAAATTGCACAAGTCTAACATAGTGACTGATCTTGACAAGTTGTATGCAAAATGTTGAACAAATCTATGGACAAGTTCTTTGAAAGTTTTGATGGGAGGGGTTATGTTGTTAAACCAATCCATGGCTTGGCCCTTGAGACTTCTTGGAAATAATCTCATAAGATAGGAGTCATCTTGGTGAAACTCAAAACTCATGATGTAGAACTAACGCACATGATCATGTGGGTCACCATTGTCATCATATTTTTCATACTGGGGGATTTCAACTTTTCTAGGAAAATCCCTCATACTGACACTCCTGTCGAAAGGATTGGGACAAATAGAGTCAAGTGATAAGGAACTTTTAGGTGCCAACACCTTTTCCATCATACGCTTGAGTTGTTTGATCTCCTCTTCTTGAGAGGGTCCTTGTTTCTTAATTCTCCTATCCACATCAAAGTTGTAAGGGACTCTGGCACCCTTGTTAATCAAGCTCTCTAGGAACCTATCCTTGTTTTGATCAAGATAATTCTCCACATATTGTTGGAATAGTGGCTCTTGTTGCATCCTCATAAAATCTTGATCATCAAAACTTGCACTACTTCCTCCATGTTGAGAGCCATAATGAGCTCATTGGGAGGGTTGTCTCAAGTTCCTAGGAGGTGTTTGTCTCCTATGTTGTGAAATCCTCCTTCCTCTAGGACTAGGAGATCTTGAAGGGGGGTCCTTGACCGCCTTCTGCTTCTTGGGGTTCTTGAGGGAGTAGATGGTGGAGATTTGTTTCCACTGGTTGTACTCCTATTGTTGAATTGGTCATTGAGTTGTTGGGCTAAAAGCCTATCTTGTTCTTCTTGGAATGTTTTTCTTTTCAATTCTAATAATGCTTGTTTCTCTGCCTCTAGGAGTCTAAACCTTTCTTCTTTAGCAGCTTGTTCATCCAAAAAGGCTTTCTTCTCGCACTCAATCCTTTTAAGCCTTTCATTCGCATACCTTGAGGTTGTTTTAAGCAAAGAATTGGCCTTGAATGTTTGAACAAGTCATTAGTAAATGCCGCATTCACATGAGCATCACCAGATTCATTGTTTTAGTCTTCATGTTGTGACCATGCATCTTAGTGATCTCGCCCATAGTGTCTTTTAGCTCTTTGATGGGCATCTAAATATCTTGAGTTGATAGGGGGTTATTTGGGTTTATTGTCATCACCAAATAGCATGTTATCCCTATGTCTTTGGAAAATGTCATCAAGATTTTGATCCATTTCTTCTCTCTTCTTTCTAGTCATGGTGTAACTCATGTCCATATTTGATTGAGAAGGTGCTAAAGAGGTACTCAACTCACTAGGATTTCTCTTTGGGTCAAACCAAGTTTCAGACTCACTCCTAGGTGATTGATCAAAGACGGGTTCCTTTCCCTTTCACTTTTGACGAGTTTGGACTAAGGGTAACTGATCAAAGACAATTTGAGGTCATTTTCCTTGACTAACTTGGTACCTTGTCGTAACCGACATGAAAGAAAGAGACCCTTGGTGATAAGATGACCCTATGAAATGTCAATACCAAACTAGGATAGTAAGAGTGTTCAATTGTCCAAAAAGAGATGGTGAGATAGAAAGCTGCAAAAGGTGTAAACCAACACTACCACAGAGGTGTATAATAAAAGGATGAGTATCCTAACACATATGGATCAGGAGGATGGATTTAATTAAATTATATTTGAAATTGAAATTAAATTTTTATGGAAGTGAATTTGGACAAAAGAGTACTGAAACACTCCAAGTGTGTTACCAAAGAATCTAAAGGTTTACTTTTTCAACAAGGATGACTTCTAACTTATCAATTCCAAGCAAGATTACATTGTAAAATCAAAGAATACTAATTCAAGGGGTCTAAACATAGTGACCCAAGGTACAAATAGGCTTCCAATGGTAGAGTAAGTCACCTACTAAAATCTGGTCAACCAAAGAAAGACTGAAAATGGCATGAATCAGACAGAAATTTTTTTTACCCTGTGCGACAGTTTCCAGGCTAATAGAACGATAGAATTTTCCAAAATGATATTTCACACAAAGCAGTGCGACAGTTTCCAAGCAGCCTGTGCGATACTTTCCAGGCAAGCTATGCGACAATTGTGCAGCAATGAACTATTGCATGATAAATCTCAGAACAATATGCGATAGTATTTCAGGATTGTATGAATGTTGATCAGTGAGTGTAAAAATTTCAGTTTTAAAGGCAATTTGGTCAAAGTTTCAGTCTGATGGTTGGATTTTTCAATTTCAAACACAATACTAGTAGTAATCAGACAAGTTTCCAAATAGTAGGTGATCAAACATGTCATAAAACACTTGCACAAGGGAAAAAACAACCTTGCCAAGACAAGCAATTGTGATATCAAAGCAAAGAAAATCCTATGAATGCTACCATGATGTTTGATGTTTGAGAATGTTTACACGGGTAGATCACAATGAGAACACTTCAAGCACTTACTAGCCTAAAAAGACAAAGGCTCAATACTTAAAAAATTGGCCCACACTTGATGCTTCATTGCCTCACACAAAGTGGTTGCCCACAATAGATATTGGCTTTGTCGTGGAAGTGCCAATGACACAACCAAAGGAACACAGATGGTGAGTAATCTTGGGGTGATTCGGGTTAGTCCACTAAGATCGATCCTTGCACCAAGAAGCTAAGAGGCAAAATAGGGTGGCTTCTATCTATGGTTCTTAGTTAGGGCTTCTATTCATAATACCCCTCTTGCTCCCCAAAGGGACTCCTTACCTTGTGGAAAGTAATGGCCTCGCGGCCACAAGAGTATCTTAAGAATTCTTGCTCAACATTTTCCTCATGGTCACAATCCCACAAGTACTCACATCAAGTGAAGACAAGTACTACGTCTACCAAGGTTTTGTGTCCTTGATAGCCTTGAGTTTATAGTGGGTTAGAATAGCCGGCAAAAAGCTTGTCCCCACTTGGGTCGTTCCTCTTGATTGCTCAAGAGCAGGCTCGCTAAAGGATTCTAAAACTAAACAAAGAGTGGATCAACCTTTGAGTTTCAAGATTTCTATTTCACCTCAATGGTGAAAATCATATTCTCCTACCTCAAAAATTTCTCCCAAACACACCAAGCAAAGGTTCAATTGCCCTCTTGCTTTCAAAATCCAAAGATGGGTCAAGATTTCTGTTTCACCACAAGGGTGAAGAGCATACTCTCCTACCACCAAAAGATTCCTACAACAAGATATTAAGTGCCTATGAAAAGAAACAACTAGTATATGCCACACTCAAAATGAAAGCAATTAAACAAGCACTTGATTGGTTTTTATGCTTTGGGCAGCCCTACAAGAAAGGATTAGTAGCCCTTTTGCATTTGGAGCTTTAACATGCATTCTTTTAAGAAAATATTTCAAGCAATGAGAGCACCTACAAGCACAACTTGTTACCCCTACAATGGCTAGCACATCAAAATCAAGAATAATCTGCAAATCAAACTCTGTTCTACCACAGAAAATCAAAAATCCGAAGTAAATAAATCAAATCTTGTAAAGAAATGTCTAAAATCACTCACTGCCAGGCCTGGGTGACAGTTCTGTCAGAGAAAGAATCGTACGATACTTCTCAGTATACTGCTGTGATACTTCCTCCTTGTGCGATAGTTCATGCTACCTGTATGCGGTAGAGAATAATATGATAGGGTAATAGAATCTGCAAGGGCGCACGATACTTTAACTGGTAAAGTATCACACTGATATACAAGAAATTGTTGTACGAAACTAGAAGACTGTCACACAATAATTCTGTCATAAAAATAGAGAGCTGAAATAGCAAGCTAAAATGATGATGAAAAATTGACAGAAATGCATAAAAAGAAGGACAAAACAAGAGTGTTCTACTCCATGGTGGGCGCCAAAAATGTACACACTAGAGTGTGCACTTCTCTAAGTCATTACTTCCAAGGGAATCCATGAATGGGAAACCTTGAGAAAGCGATCTAGAGCTCCCTAGGTATGGAGTCAAAAGGATGTTGATGGTGCTCTCAGCTAGAGCTATTGAAGCATGCAACCTTGCTAGTAAACCACACAATGGGAGAATCAAAGAGACAAAGGCAAGAATGCCAATATCTTCAAGAATCAAGAATGAAAATGCAATGCAATTATGCTAAGAATGAAGATGAAAGTAAGCTATAGAAATGAAAGTATTACAAATCCTTGCTAATTAAGCTATGTGAGCTAATCTAGAGCATAAAAGTGTAGACATGCAAAATTGGACAAGTGCTTTTAAATTGCAAAAATTAATTAAAATGGCTCAAAATGATCAAAATGCATAAAAAGGGATCAAATCAATTAAAAATGGACATAATTAAATAAAGTTGGATAAAATCAATTAAATCAAAGGAAAAATCAAATAATGAGGTTAAATAATTAAATGAAAGCTTAAAGGGGTGAAAAACACTACATAATTGATTTTAATCAATTAAGTGTATAGTTGTTTAAATCAAAAATCAAAATGAACCTATTACCCTTACATGGCTAAATTTAATTAATTAATTGAATTTAATAATTCCTAATTTCTTTCAACAAAGTTGAGCAACCAATGAAAATTGAGGACAAAAAGACACAAATCACTTAAACCTTTAAAGTGTCCAAAGCTTTGAGACCATCTAAAGGATTGTCCCCTCATTGTCCCCCCATTTATGAACAAAGAAAAGTATTTGACTCAACCAAGGGATAATCATGATTACTTCACTCAACCCCCTACCCTTGGGAAATTAATATAAATATAGAGCTTTTTGAGAGCAATTATCATCTTAGAACTTCATTTGCAAAGCATTGTTACTATAGGCAATTGAGAGCATTCTAAGAGCAATTGAGAGCATTTAGAGCAATTATCATTGTAATTTTGTCAATTTGAGCTAGATTAAACATTGAATGAGCATTGTAGAAGCATAGTAGAAGCATAATTTCTCATTTTAGAAGTGTCACTAGTGAGGATTTGAGATGTTATAGATCATAGTTTCAATTCTAATTAGATTTCCATTGTATTTACTTTCAATTGTTGCTATTAAATCTTAATTTTATGAAGGTGATATTCATCATCACATAAATGACGCCCACTGTAGGGCTCTAAGCCTCATTTTATCATTTTCATCATAAATTGCATGCTTTTATTTTTTATTTTCTGTGAATATCTTGTAGGAAACTGGTGAAGTTACGCTTACGAGAGATCTGTTCACGCCTACATTCATTTTAATACTGCCTACAATCTCTTTACTGACACCTGTTATCTGGAGGTTCATGCTTGGCATGCGACTTTGATCTGGCATTAATTCCTTCACAGTCGCTTGCTTATCATAAGGTCATGCCTACAAAAGCAACACATTCAGCCTTTGGATCTTAAAGTCACACTTGTTACTCAGGGAGTATCACTTTGATAAATTTTGTTGTCACCTAAGTTAAAGCTTTGCCTCACACTTTTCAATAAAAATCACCTGTTGGATACTTCTAATTCCGCTTAGGATTACTAAATTGTCACTTTGCAATAATCATTTTCTACAATTTTCAATTCTATTCACGCTTTGGAATAAACTGTTCATGCCTTTGTAATTTTCAGTATCGCTTGTGGCACTGCAGACTGTCACTTGCTATTAGTAAAGTTACGCCTGCTAATAGTTTGTTCCCGCTTATTAGCTGGACAATGTCGCCTGCTACTTATTGTTTGTATTTACTATTTAATTGATTAAATCAATTGTCTAATTCCCTATTTGTGTGATTTAACAGTAAATGAGCAACCAAAGAAAGGTGCAGAAGCCTGAAAATAGATTCAACCAAGAAGGAAAGGCACTAGCAAGGAGGATTAAGAAAGAAAATATAGCACACATCAAAGTTATCCTTGACAATACACAAGACAAGGATAACCAGGTATTCCAACACTACCTTAAAATTGTTGAAGGATACAAATCAAAGTTTGTCTCTCTAAATTGGATTTTTAGTCCTTAGATCAAGTTTTCTTTGGAAATTTGCAAATAAGCTCTCTAAAATTCATACATAAGTATTGCTTCTCCAATTTTTGATTTTGGTTTCCCCTCATAGTGTTTATTAGTGTTGACTAACTTACTGGAGGACAAGCACATTTGGAGGAGGTTATTGCTAAGGTGAGTGGAAAAACAATGACAAAACCTTTCAAAAATGCCCCTATCTTAGGCTAGCTACAAAGGAAAGGTATTCTTCTATTCAAGCTTGCACTTGATTAAATTGCGGCATTATTTTTGAACATAGCTTAATTAAAATGGGAAATGAACCAAACACTTCAATTTTAAGAATCTCCTTGTTAAGAGATTGGTAAAGAACAAACTTGTGTTTGAGTGTTTGAACAAAGAAAGACAATAGGGATATGCTCTTCACTTTTTAAGTGAATCAAATTCCCAAACTTGTCAGCCTAAGTTCATTTCTTGCTTTTTATATACATGCTAGAGTAATAGTGGGCTCGCCTCCTGAGTTTTCCTTAATGAGGCCAATGAGAGGGACAGCCCAAAGTGGGATATGCTCGCTTTTGCTGCGGGGATCCAACCCACTATAAAATTAAACACATACATCCTTAATGGGGTGTGTGACAAACGGATCTTGAATTTTTTGAATTTCATCTAAAAATCCTCATGGATTGTGCAAAATCGTATCTTGGTGCATGTAGGAAACCCCTTAACATACTTGGGGGATGAAAATTTAAGATTTATTTGAACAGAATCCACAATAAATCCTGAATAAAATAGCAAGGCCACCTTTTAGAGCCATGTTTACAAGCCAAAATTGACTTTAGGTAGGTTGTTTGGAATTCTTTCTTGTGTTATACTTGTGAAAAACATTGGAGAATATACACACTAGAGTGTTTTTAGGGACATGATGACAAATTGATGTGTGTGTTGCGATTGTTTTTTATTTTCAAACAAAGAAATTTCAAAAGAACTGATCTTAAACATTTAAAAAATTCAACATCTTACAACCTGGTCAGAGAAGTGCCGCCAATGCACAAAATAATCCCACCTATCAAAGGCTCAGTCACGCCTATGACTTGTGTGAAAATGCATAGACACAGTAAAGTCATGCTCAGAAAGTTTTGAAACACGCCTGGTAAAACTGGACAATCACCTATCAATAGGAAAGTGTCACCTGCATCCCTATAGAGTGCCACCTAACAATATACCAGTACATGCTTATGCTAAATTCAGTCACGCCTACGCTCAGTTTAGTGATGCCCAAAAATTTAAAGAGGCAAACAACAAGTACTTGTAGGAGGGGTAAGAAAATTTTGATCATATATTTGAGTACCCTTTTCCATGCTCTTACTTCTCCAACTTTCATCTCAGTCAAGAATCTTGTTCTATACCATTTTTACAAATTTTACAAGGATTAGACCATGGACAATATTGATTCTTATTCTCCAAGGTTCATGCCTGACTTTACTAGATCATACTACATCAAGAAAACCTTGCAAGCAGACGAGACCTATTTGATTCAAGAGCTCCCTTACCTAGGAGATGAGTCTACTACTCCAAGAGTACCCCAAAAATCACCCGAACAAGAAGGGGAGGACAACATGATGTACTATGGTAGTTTGGGTGGTAAGGGAAATAGTGGCATCGGCCCCAATAACCAAGGTGATGCCAATAATGGGAGCATTGACACAAATAACCAAGGCAATACCAATAGTGGAGAGGCAAACCAAAATACCCAAGGGATTGACAACACTCACAATAGAACTAACACCAAAGCAATGACAGAAGATGCCACAGATGAAAAGGTTAGTGAGGCTATCCAATGTCCCTATTTCTGAAAGCTCATGGAGAAGGCAATGGATAGGGATAGAGAAAAGTACTTTATGGACTTAGCACAGAAAGGCCTCAATCTTCCCCACGACTACAATGTTAACCAAATCAAACCACCGAAAGTTCAAGAGAGTAGCTTAGACATCATGAACAAGCAGTTCAATATTTTTCAAATGTAATTGGATACCATTAAGTAAAGCAGGGCTCCCAAGCCTTTCTCCATAGAAGCATTGTGTCCATTCTCATTTGATAAAAGCTTGGTTATGGTGCCATTCCCAATCAATGTAGTGTTTCCCAAGTATGACAAGTATGAAGGAACGTCAGATCCCCAGGATCACTTACATGAGTTTTTTGCATTGAGCTTAGAGTTCATGCATGATACAACCTATTTAATGAGATTATTCCCATGAAGCTTAGGAGGCATGGCTATGGAGTGGTTTTCTAAACTACCCTCTGACATTAAGACCTTCAAAGAGCTAGCTTTGAAATTTGTGGCCCATTACTCATATAACATCAAGCATGAGGTTACAATGATAGCATTATGTAACACTAAACAAAAGGATGGAGAAGCATTCCTCACTTTTCTACAAAGATGGAGGATAGTTTTTGCAAGATATCCTAGGAGCGTGCTTGAAAAAGATAAGATGGATATCTTCATAAATAGTTTAAGCAATGCGATGAACTATCGATTATGAATGCAATGTCCCAAGACCTTCCAGGATCTAATTGAAAATGGAGTGACAATGAAGGAAGTGTTGGTCAAAAGTGGAGAACTAAAATTGTATAAAGATAATAAGAACAACTCCAACAATGGAAACAATCAGAAGAATAATTGGTTCAATAGTAATAGTCGGTATAAGAACAACAATAAGGGAATTGTTAATGATGGGGTGGTGGATTCTAGCAACTTGAAGGTGGTCCCATTTTCTCTTACAAGGACACCTAATCAGGTGAATAATGCCAATCAGACCTCCAATGCACCTTCCAACAACAACAATGCAAATAATGGCAACCAAGGAAATAATTCGAGTAATAAATTTGATAAATATTTGGTGCCAACTCCTCAAAGGAACTTCACACCCTTGGGTGAACCCCTCAAAAAGGCATTAAAGACTCTCATGGCTAATAATATCATTACTTTACCCAGCATTCAGCCTTATGAGCCAAATAACAAGCCTAGTTGGTGGAGTGCCAATAGCCATTGTGAGTACCACATAATTCGAGGGCACACAACAAATGAATGCTTGCAACTAAAAAATATAGTGCAAGATTTAATCGATAGTGGCACGATCACCATTGATGGACCTCAAAGCAATGAAGACCATACAACATTCAAACAACCCTTCTACAAACATGACAAAGGGGATTCATCTAATGGCAAGAAACAAAGCGCCAATAACATTAACTTTGCACCACCTTATGATAACATTGTGAATGCTATAATAATCAAGGAACAGCCCCAAAAAGAGACATCAAATGTTATTACAAGAGGACAGACTTCGAGGATGACCCTACAAGGGGTTGCTCCTAAAATTATTAGCATTCCGCAGTCCAACATTGTGATCAAGCAACCTCCTACAATAGTAAAACCTTATAGCTTGGTTGATCAGTTGCAAAGAACTCCAGCGCAAATCTCTATCTTGGAGCTATTGAAGTTTTCCCCTAACCATAAGGAAATTTTAGAAAAAGCTCTAGTAGAGACAAATGTTCCTACTAACTTAGAAGAGGGAAAGTTCCAAAACATGGTAGGTCATCTCGTAGCACCTCATTGCCTCTCACTTTTTGACCAATATGACATGTCTATAACCCATCCATAAAATCTACCATTGCATATAGAGGTCTTAATAGAGAGGCATAGAGTCAAAAGAGCCCTCATTGATGGAGGAGCCGACCTTAACATTTTCACATTAAGTCTTGTTAAATCCTTAGGGTTGTCCGAGTCTTGCAGTGACCCTATGAAAAAAATCACCATCAAGGCTTATGATGAAGCTAAAAGGGCCTCTAAAGGCATGATCATATTGCCCATTCAAGTGGAACCTATCAAGAAGGACACCAATTGCCAAGTATTGGACATGAAGTTAACTTATAATATTTTTTTGGGGAGACCATGGATCCACGAGATGCAAGCAATCCCATCCACGCACCACCAATGCATCAAATTTCCATACATGGGTGAAGAAATCATTATTGGAGGGGACTCAAACCCATTCCAATATTGCAATGCACTTAAACCCCTTCATGAGCTATTTATTCCACATAACTGGGAAGGAATCATTCAAAGAGCCACCATTGAAGATACCAAAATGGATGATCCTATAATAACATTAAATACTACTCAAAACCCTCCTCAAGCTAGCTCAACAACATCAACTAAGGGAAAGGAAAAGATGAGCTACGAGGGTCCAATTACTAATGAGGGTTTAGATCAAGCACCCAAATCAGAGATAGTATCCTACAAACCTACTAGAGAAGAAAAAGATGAAGCTAAAAAGAAAAACTACAAGAAAATGGATGAGATGATGGAGGCATTTGATAAACAATGCAAAATTAGTTCAAAAGGAGTAGGGGAATACTCTGTTTCCCTATTCAACATGCCCACATCTCCAAGGACACATGGCAAACCATCAAAAGAACACTTACCTCATAAATACAACTCTTACTTCGTAAGAGAAAGTGACAAAGAAACATTCAAAAAAGAGGAGAATCAAGTCCTTCAATGGCTTTACCATGATGAAGAAGATACCTCAAAAACTCCCATGGAAAGAATCTAGCATGTAATATACAAACTGAGAAATATGGGAAAGGGTTTGAAATAATGCAGAAGATGGGATACAAGGGAAGATGACCCATAGGCCAAAGGAATAGAGGCTTACTAGAACCCATTGAACCTACTTGGAGGGTGAAACAAGAAAGATCCAAAGTAGGTTACCACTATAAAGGCAAAAGCTCCAGCCCAATGCAAGATTTCTATCCTCAAGTAAATGCCTTAGAATCGGATGGAGATAGTGATGACTCCCAGGATTATGATTGGGACACCCTATTTGATGAATCATTTCAAGATAAATAAGTAGTCACAATACATATGTATGCAAAGATCCCAAGGCAAGAAACTCAAGTCAATGAAGAGACTAATATACAAGGTTTTAACATAGGACAAGCACATACAAGTCCGCCATGGATAGATACATTTTGGATGCCTTCAAAGGAGGGAGATTCAAATGTTAGTTTTAATCCACTCATGGCTTTTCCCATGCTATTTCTCATAGACGTCGACGAGGACTCAAGTGAAGGGGATTTCAACCCTTCTTCCATGGACCATCTTGAGGAAGCACATGTCATAGATCTAAATGATACAATGTACAAACCCTCAAACGAAGTCATGTCCATAAACCAAATTGATGAAAACTTGCCCAATGAAACCTTATCCTTTATAAATCCCCATCTTATTGATTGGGACCAAACCGAGCCAAGTGACCTGCTTTACTTCCTGAATGACCAAGCAACAAACCAATACCTTAATGCAGTTGAGCCCTCTTTCACCAATGAATTCAAACCAAACATGATAGAAGCAATGGGGGTTCAATCTCTTAGTCAAAAGTAGAAAATGAAAAAAGAAAAGAAAAAGAAAAGTTCTAGTGCTGAAAACCATTATGTGGCAGCATTAAAACCCAAAAAAGTAAAGATAAAAGACATTTCCTTTGGTGAAATCCCAATTGTAGCATCAAAGGAAGAGAGATTGGATACTCTACCAGAGCATGAGGAAGAAAGGTCACCTATACTCGTAGAGCCGACAGAAAAGGTTAACATTGGTATGGAAGTGGATCCAAAATTTATACACTTGGCAGCATCACTCACACCTCTAGAAAGAGAGGACTTCATCAAATTTTTCCAAGAGCAACAAGTAAAATTTTCATGGTCATACGCCGACATGCCTGAGTTATATCCTGACTTTATAATGCATCATCTGAATGTTAGACTAGGGGTTAAACCCGTTAAGCAATAGTTGAGGAAGATGCACCCACACATAGCTCTTTTAGTTAAGGCAAAATTAGAAAAAATGTTAAAAGTGGGATTCATAAGGGCAATAGCTTATGCTAAATGGATATCTAACATTGTACCAGTCACAAAACATGACAAATCCATTTGAGTATGCACGGATTTTTGATATATAAATCTTGCTTGTCCTAAGGATGATTTCCCACTTTTGAGCATTGATGCAATAGTTGACTTGACAGTGGGTCATTCCATGTACTCCCTAATGGATGGTTTCAGTGGGTATAATCAAATCAAAATTACACCTGAAGACTAGGAGAAGACTGCCTTTACTTGTACTCGGGGCACTTTTTGTTGGAATGTCATGCCCTTCGGCCTTAAAAATGTCAGAGCCACATGTCAAAGGGCCATGACAACTATCTTCCACGACATGATGCATACATTCTTAGAAGATTATGCGGATGATATATTGGAAAAATCCCACAGAAGAGAAGAACACCTCCAAATTTTGAAAAAGTTATTCCTTAGGTTGGAATAATTCAAAGTCAGATTAAACCCAAAGAAATGTGCCTTTGGTGTCCAATTCGGCAAGTTATTAGGCTATATAGTTTTTTCCAAAGGAATTGAAGTGGACCCAGAGAAAGTACAAGCCATAATGGATATGGAGATACCAAAGAACATTAGCCAAATGAGATCCTTACATGGAAAAATACTATCCATAAGAAGGTTTATTTCCCAATTGGCAGAAAAATGTCATTCCTTCACCAGGTTGCTACATAAGGATACTATATTCATGTGGGATGCCGAATGTGATCAAGCTTTCACATTATTGAAGACTTACTTGATAAATCCGCCTATTCTCATGCCACCAATCAAGGGAAAAGCATTTCTTTTATACATATCTGCTACCCAAAGATCCCTAGGAGTACTTTTGGTGCAAGAGGATGAACAAGGAAAGGAAAGAGCTATCTACTATTTGAGTAGGACATTGATCAAATAGGAACTTAACTACACATTCATGGAAAGAGCTTACCTAGAAGTTGTGTTTGCATCTCAAAAGGTGAGACACTATATGTTGATGCATAAGGTCAAGCTAATTGCCAAAATTCATCCTCTCAAATATTTGTTAAGTAAAACTACCTTAACGAGTAGGATAGCCAAGTGGGTTATGATATTGAGTGAATTTGACATTGAGTATGTCAATAGAAATGAAATAAAAGGGAAAGTGATAGCAGATCACTTAGCTGAAAACCCCATGACTTCTACACAAACTATCCAAGTGGAATTTCTGGATTCTGCCATTGTAAACATAGAAGCAAAAATGTGGAAGTTATACTTTGATGGCTCCTATACTCAAGGAGGTTCCGGGGCTGGCATACTATTGGTCACTCCTCAAGGATACACCATTCCTAAGTCCTACAAGTTCTTGTTTCCATGGACAAATAATATAGCAGAATATGAGGCACTAGTCATAGGCATCAAAATGGCCTTAGAGTGGAACATCACGAAGCTACAAATTTATGGAGATTCTCAACTCATCATCAATCAAGTCAACAATGAATATAACACTAAAGATGAAAAGTTGATGCCATATAAGACCATGATTGATGGATGGAAGAAGTACTTTGCCTTGATCACTTTTGAGCAGATTCCTAGAGAGAAAAATAGAGTAGCTGATGCCATGGCCACCTTGGCTTCCTTGTTACAAAAACCTTATCAAAATGAGAAGTACGAGTTATTGGTGGAAGAGTTGGTGAAACTGGCATTCGACCTTCCTAAAACCAAAATTGTTGCCCTATTACATGGACATGACTCCCCTTGGTACAGTCCTATATATGCATATCTCAAAGATCAAGTGGTACCCTTAGACCAAACCTGAGCTCAAAAATGAAACTTTATATGCCAGTCAGCCCGTAATCCTCTCAGAAACATTGTATCGTAAGGGTCTCGATGGGACATTACTTAGGTGTCTTGAAGAGGAAGAGTCTAAATTAGCTTTACATGAAGTTCAAGAAGGAATTTGCGGGTCACATGCAAGCGGGTTAAATCTAGCTAAGAAAATCCTTCACTTAGGGTATTTCTAGAAGACATTAGAAAAAGATGCTTGCCACTTTGTCAGGATATGCAAAAAATGTCAATATCATGGCAACATGATACATGCACCAGCACAAGAATTACACCCATTTGATACACCTTGGCCTTTCTATGAATGGGGGTTTCATTTAATTGGCGTCATATACCCACCTTCTTCAAATAGGCACAAATATATCATAATGGCAATAGAATATTTCACTAAGTGGGGTGAAGTGGTTCCTTTGATCATAGCCATGGGTAAGAAAATTTCCATGTTCATCTTGAACCACATCATTTGCAGATATGGCATTCCTCACACCATAATAATAGATAATGGAACACAATTTAAAAACAAGGACGTGGATGAACTTTGTGCTACATTTCATATCACTCACCACTCCTCATCAATCTATTACCCTCAGGGAAATGGGAAAGTCGAAGCCAAGAACAAGAATATCTTGAAGATCTTGAAGAGGTCGGTCAATAAATCGAGAAGGGATTGGCATGTACAAATTAATCCAGCATTATGGGCCTATAGAATGAGCATTCAGACACCTATGGGAGCCACACCATTTTCATTAGTCTATGGTGCCGAAGCAGTTCTACCATTAGAGGTTGAAATCTTGTCTTTGTGAGTTTTATTACAAGGATTGATCATAGATGAGGACTATAGAGTCACTAGACTTCAACAACTGGAGTTACATGAAGAACACCAAACAAAAGCTTATGAGCACCTGAAAGTGTACCAAAATAGAATCTTGAGGAACTATAATAAACATATCAAACCGAGATTCTTTCAGGTAGGAGGCTTAGTGTTGAGAGAGAACCCAAAGAATCAGGTTGAAAGAGAGAAGAAAGGAAAATGTGAGGCTAATTGGCTTGGCCCATTCATCATAGTGTCTTCATTTGGCACAGGAACTTATAAGTTATCAGATTGTGAAGGAGAGGAACTCCAAGAACCCATCAACAACATGCATCTCAAAAGGTTCTACAAATGAGGGAGATGAAAGAGTATAAAGAGTATCAGATGAGGACCATCATATTTATTGCACATAGCAGAAGAGAAAGTGAAAAATACAAAAAAATTGAGAAAATGAAAAATACAAAAAAAAATTGAAAAAGGAAAAAAATACAAAAAAAATTGAAAAATATAAAAAAAGAAAAAAGAGAAAAAAGTGCCTTGGTGAAAACCTAGCAATAGGCACCTTGGTAGAAAAAAAAGAAAAAGATCCAAAAGGTGAAAACTTGGTCAACAAGTGCCTTTTGTTCTTGATGCAGGAGCATCATGGGTCTTTGGCAATCTTGCATCAACCAAAAACATTTTCTGATTTATGTACCTGTTTGCTGTAGTTTTCTTTATAATATTTTCATTTGATAGTTTCATGGTGTGTGAATCTTACATCATGTTGGGGACCTATTTGGGAACCTTCTCCTATGAGCACATCAAGTTTGGATGGACTATTTCAAAGTTACAGCTATTTTCCTTGCCGTCATAACAGTGTTTTCCTGTAGTTTTGGTGCTGATTGTTCATGTTGGTTCTCTTGATCCATAAGGAATATTATTTTGTTCACTTAATGGATTCAAGGGGATCTAAATTAATATCATTCCCCAAGATCACAGCTTCCAATTCATTATGAGTCAAAAGTTATGTCCTTTTTGGCACAGGACCTATTTTCTGCCATCTTTCACGTCTGAGCTGTTACTGCAGTTTTGGTGCTGATTGTTCATGTTGGAGACCTTGATCTATAAGGAATTTTATTTTGTGCACTTAAGGAATTAAAGTGGACCTAAATTAATATCATTTCCCAAGAGAAAAAACTCTAATTCATTATGAGTAAAAAGTTATGCCTATTTTTCCTCAGGACCTATTTCCTGCCAGTTTTTGGGTGAAACATGTGGTGTTTCTTCTTGCGATGTTCTGTGTGCTCATATGGGACCTTTCACAATTAAAGGAATGTTCTTGGGTCAAGTTAGGACCTAAATCCAACATCAATTTATATTCATTCTAGCATTAGTTTTGGTTTAAATCTTGAGACTAGACCTATATTGTAATTAAATGCCTAACTGGCCAACCTGTGGCTTAGCTGGCTATATAAGGGGTCTAGATTGATGTAGTAGAGCATAATGGGTGAGATATAGGAAGGATTATCAAGATACATCATTGAAGAAAAAGATAGGATTCAAGATATAATTGTGAATTCATAATTCTCATTGTATAAGGCCGAAACCCGGAAGGCCTCACAACCAGGCATGTTGAAAGAAATAATATAATTCTCTGTTGTTGCTACCAGTTGATTGTCTCATATCCATTGTGTTTCCATTGTGTTCATGTGATATTTATATTGCTTCCATTGTGTAACTTTGAGAAAGGGCTTGTTGTGGATTCAAGTGGACTCAATTCTGCTTGATTCTGCTTGTATCTACCCTGCCCCTGCGTCAGTTCCCTTAAGTTTGTCTTTCCTAGTCACATATGTCCATATTGCATTTCTAACATCCCATTTGTACAACTACCATTGCATCCATCATTTGTACATAGTCATAATAAAGTCATTCAGTCACATTGTTGCATTGCCCATCCGCCCTAATTCTGTTGACTAATCACATTTATCACTTGGGGGCAGAAGAGGATTGAAAATTTGGTACCAAATGGATTCAATAAGTGCTACAATTAGCCATGTTAGAGAGAGATTTATCAGAGTTTCAGAAGAGTGGAAAGTTATTGAACCTTTGATGGACATCATTGGTCAAACCCTAAGTATTCGATCCTACAACATGATGCTTGAGCCTTCATTGACTTTATAAATTAGGATTAAAAATTGACAAAAACACCTTAAAGATCAGAATGCTTGGAAATACTTTTTGAAAATCAAGAAACATTGAAAAACACTAGAAATTTTCTTTTTGGATAAATCTTTAGGAAATTAACTTTTTATCATATCTTTTGAGCTATTCGATGATGTTTCGACTAGATAAGCCATGATAAAGATGTGATATATTATTGCCTTTGAGTGATTTTTTGGAGGAAGATTCATCAACTTATGAGAGTTCATCTAACGACATGGTGATCAAAGAACCATCGAGGACTATCTCATAAGAGGACAGATTGACCTTTTCTTGTTTATGCAAACAGATTCCTTGGCTATTTAGATCTTCTATATCTTAATACCAAAAATCCACTTGCAACATTGAATCCGTTGACACAGGTATTCAGACTCCCATAGTTTGGTCATCCAACTAGTGAGGGTTGTAATTGATTCAAAAAGGAGGTTACCAAAAACTGATAAAAAATGGTATTCATATCATCATGATGTGGTCAGTGATGATTGTACTAGCTTTTCGGTTCCAAATTGCTTAATGATGAAAATTTATCCTCATGGTATTTATTTACTAAAAGTTGGTGACACTTAGGTTGCATTGCATAATCATGTTACATTAATTACATTATCATGTTAGGTTAATTGCATTATCATGTTAGATTAAATGCATTTGTTTGTGGTTAATTTTCCAAGGGCAAAAGGGGGTACATCAATAATCTTGGTTAGTCAAAACACTAAAGAAATGTGGGATTCAATCAAACGTCTTACTCTTGATCAATCAAAACTACAAAGAAAATGAGATTATCTTTTGCATTCATGCATAGCATTAATCATTAATCATTATCCATATACCAGAAAAAAAGAAAAACATCCATACATCATTTGCATACATGTAGTTAAGGATAGAATTGCAGTGGCATTGAAAAATTCAAAAAAAATGAAAGGGACATCTCCACATGCATTTCCATAAACCATTTTGCATTCATACATTGAGAAAAGAGAAAACCACATTTTAAATCCATACATCATTGCATCATTTATCTATATCATAAAATAAGATAACTACATCCATAGCATAAATCAAAGGAAATGCATAAACACATCATATAGCTGCATAAAAGATAATCTCATAAAAAACTCATCAAGGAGAACCAAGGAGTATATCATCATAGATCATCAAAAAAGTGTTCATCAATGATCCATCAACTCAGTATATCAAGATACGATGTCATACAAAAGTGGTACATCAAATGGTCCGATCAATCAAAAACATGACATGTGATACAAGTACATCAGCCATGAGTGAATCTATCATCAAGGCAATCAAGATCTTGTAGCATCAGATCCATCTAGACCTCTACCATCCTATGGAGGAGGAGTCTGAGAAGTACTCACTCTGCTCTATCTCTGCACCATAGCTGACATAAACTGCTACATCAAGGTGACAACCTGATCTAAATGCCCAACAACGCTAGACATATCTATCCTCAGAGACTGAACCTCTTGTACTACAACACCTATAGTAGGAGCATCCTATGAACCCTGTCCATGATCCTATGGCTACTGATCCTATATAGGCACCTGCTGTGTCGAAACTTGATCTTGATGTGCTACATCATCATCTTGCTGAGCCAAGGCTTCTCTCGGCAACTAAACCAAAGGATCCAATCCATCGGGAATCTACCTAGCCGCATCAACATGAGCCTGTCTCTGTTGTCTCTAATGTCTGTGAGCTCTTTGTTTTCTATCTGCTCTAGGCTATCTATCAAGTGCATCATCCTGACCTCTAGCACAATCTCTATCTCTCACATGACCATGTCTCACTCGTCCTCTATCAACAATAATAGGAGGATCTCTCTACCCTCCTCATCTCTTCCATCTACCCCCACCACATCCACCACCACCTCCATCACCCTGACCTGGGATAGGCTCTATTGGATCAGTGAACTGAGTAAACCTATTACACGCCAACCAATAGGAAAAATCACAAGACATACCTACATTAGCTACACTAGAAAGCATCTCCCATTTGCAATAAGCCATACCAACAATTTGATCTAAGGAAAAGTCATAATCAATAAGAGGACCCCACATAGATCTCTCTGCCTATACCTAAGCATACAATGTTGTACCCTGTGGCATATCCTGTGTCCAACCATACTATCTAGAAACTCTACCAAAGTAGAAGTGCTCAATAGTGGTAGTAGTGTGACCAATCATCTAGCGAGCGGAAAACATATATGGTTACTCATCATCATCCTCCCTCCATAACTCACAACCCCTGTATGGTCTCCATAAAACCTGATCTAGATCATCAATCTGTCATCACCAAAAGTCCAGATGACCCAAATGATGCTGTATAACCATCCCAGTGTATAGAAAAGCATAGGGAAAACCTCAAGGTCAAACCCTGTTAGAAATGGGCCTAGTGATGGGAAGATGCTCCCACATCCACAACTAAAGAACCACTGCACCAGCTAAGAAGGATGCACTCGCTTGATAGACTACCTCATGTGAATCATGATATAACTATGCAAGGATGCATGAACCCCAATCAAAGCATCGAGGATGAGAAATAAAATCCTCCAATATCCTACCCCATCCAATGGAAAAACCATGACCTTGTCGGCTAGGAAGAAGTAAAATGCCAATCAATGCACCAAGTACTGTTGGCAAGGTAGGAAAGGAAGAAAACTGAGGCCAAGTGATCGTATCACCATCATCAATAGAATTGTCCCCAAACACTCATTGGCAGATAGTAGAATCATAGATAGAATCATAATACACTATCTCTCCCCTGCATGGGATCCGTAGTAATCGATACACATCATTAGGCATGATCGTCATCTCTCCATATGGAAAATGAAATGTGTTGTGATCAGAGTGCCATCACTCTTCCACTGTAGTCAGTAAACCATGGTTCAGCTGGAACCATGGTAGATCAAGGAGAAAACTCAAACCACACAACTCAATCACATGGAACTTAGCATCTGTAAGAGTCTAGCCCAAATCAATAACCCAAGAAGCTACTATTTGAATGTATAAAGTAGGGAAGTTTTCCTGTTGGCAAAGCAAAGGAATCATATCAGTATATCATATCAAGGAACTATCTCAAGTCAATCAAGTTTTTTCAAAGTATCAAGCAATCACACCAAGTACCATTTGTTCATTTCTCTGTGTCCTGAGAATGAAGCAACAGTATCAAATCATATCGGTTTTCACACTGATTGATTTATCGTATCAATATCCTATCCTAATCAGATTGACAAATCACATTCATTGGTAACACTATCCTGATATCCTAATCCATTCATTTTGTTAAAAGCAACAGACCTAATTTACTCATTTGACTCAAGCATCGAAAGTCATCAAATTTTTCATCAAACACAATCAAGTACAAGTGTGGAAAAAAAGTATAATTTTTTTTTTCAAAAGTTTGTAGGCGTGATTTTTATCAGCCCAGGCAACATTCCTCCTAAGTGACAATAAAAAGTTGTGAAGTGACATTATTTCAGTGTTAGGTGATAGTTCTTATGCTACGCGACACTGAATCATGATAGGCGACAACAGAAGGTGGCCTAGGTGACAGTAAATTTGCTAGGGTTTCCTAAGCGAGAGCGTATATGAAAAATGGCATTTTGACCTAGTTGTACGCAGGAGTATCCTATTCCTAGGTGAGGTTGAAAGTTTTTCAGGCAGCATAAAACTACATGGAAGCGTGAAAGGAAAGGGTAGATGCAACAGTTAAAGGGTTTAAGCGACAGTAAAATATTTCTAGGCGTGAATTTGTAGATTCAACATGATGGAACAAGAAATTGCAATAAATGGTAATAAATGAGCAATAAATGCAAAATAGAGGTTAGAAATAACTTACTGGAGGGCCATACTTAGGGGGCCTCACATATCTCTGACACCTCTCGAATCGATGCTCTCGAATGGGGACAACCATCTCAAAATTCACCGCAAGATCAGAGCAAAATCACCAAAGAGAAAACTAAAAATGAATAGTAAAACAAGGTTTTTCAACCTATTTAAGCTATTTTGACCTAATTTTGGAGGTGAAAATTGGCTTAGACCTATATATTGCCATATCAAACTAACCGAGACATCCTTGAACGCATCATATATCATCAAATTTTTAGAAATGAAAACATATTCAATGAATCGGACATCATCAAAATTTTCCAATCAAACTATTAATATGTTTTAATTTCTGAGGGGGCATCAGGGTATCAAATTGAAATTGAAATCAAACATCATGAAATCAGTGGGGCATCACAATTTTTTTTGTATCAGCATCAATATCATATCATATCGTATCAAGGGCAGCAATCAATCAGTATCTGAGGCATATCAGGGAATCAACAATCAGGACCTAAAAGCGATCAGGACTCACAAGAATCTTTGAATCAATGTTCTTTGCACATCAATTCAAAGAGGGGCATTTGTAGACACACAAAATTGGACAAGTGCTTTTAAATTGCAAAAATCAATTAAAATGGCTCAAAATCATCAAAATGCATAAAAAGGGATCAAATTAATTAAAAATGGACATAATTAAATAAATTTGGATAAAATCAATTAAATCAAAGGAAAAATCAAATAATGAGGTTAAATAATTAAATGAAAGCTTAAAGGGGTGAAAAACACTACATAATTGATTTTAATCAATTAAGTGTATAGTTGTTTAAATCAAAAATCAAAATGAACCTATTACCCTTACATGGCTAAATTTAATTAATTAATTAAATTTAATAATTCCTAATTTCTTTCAACAAAGTTGAGCAACCAATGAAAATTGAGGACAAAAAGACACAAATCACTTAAACCTTTAAAGTGTCCAAAGCTTTGAGACCATCTAAAGGATTGTCCCCTCATTGTCCCCCCATTTATGAACAAAGTAAAGTATTTGACTAAACCAAGGGATAATCATGATTACTTCACTCAACCCCCTACCCTTGGGAAATTACTATAAATATAGAGCATTTTGAGAGCAATTATCATCTTAGAACTTCATTTGCAAAGCATTGTTACTATAGGCAATTGAGAGCATTTAGAGCAATTATCATTGTAATTTTGTCAATTTGAGCTAGATTAAACATTGAATGAGCATTGTAGAAGCATAGTAGAAGCATAATTTCTCATTTTAGAAGTGTCACTAGTGAGGATTTGAGCTGAGAGCTTCACTTACCACCTCTTTCTAGAGAACCATGAGATATTATAGATCATAGTTTCAATTCTAATTAGATTTGCATTGTATTTACTTTCAATTGTTGCTATTAGATCTTAATTTCATGAAGGTGATATTCATCATCATACAAAAAGAAACTAAGATAGAAAGCATAAACATGAAACTATGATGCAATAATGAAAGCTAAATGCACGATGATGATCTCCAAAGCTCCAAAGTCTCCAAGAAATCCTGCAGCATAAGATTAGTATTCAAAGTTGGGATCCTAGAATGAGAAAAGAGCTCTCCTTTTAAAGGAATTGAAAAGGAATGGACCATGGAGATTAAGAGGCAAAATATTTAATCAAGGGTGGAGCTTGAAAGAGGAGCAATCCATGTGCACAAATATCCTCCAATGAGAAAATAAGAGTTGACTTTTGTGTCCATATGAGACAAAAAGGTATTTTCTTCTTTTTATAAAATAAGAATAATGCTTTATTTGTGCAACTTAGGATAAGAGGAAAAGTGGGGGCTTTTTATTTAATAAAAGGGGAGGGAATTCCTTTTAAATAAATAAAAACTTAGGATAAAATGGTTAGCCCATAGAAAATAATCGAATAAATGATAAAATAGGATTTGATCAAGGAAATTCATATAATTTGAAAAATGTTGATTTTTGAAAATATTGATTCAGGGATTTGATAAATTGTTGAATGGGGGCCCAAAGTCTGGGTGACCATTTTAGGGTGCATACAGCTGCTGAGATCAATAAGATTGTTGAAAACAAGGTTAAAGATATTAAGGCTAAAATCAGTAACAACGGGAACATGATAAATGAGGTCTTGATTCACAGCAATGAGGGACTTAGTGCTGCTGTCATGAACCTAAATATACTGCACAACTATCTGGAACAAAGCCAGTTGGAAAAAATGACCATAATGATTGATGATGATGTTGTGAATGTTGGTCCTGGAACGAGAACAAGAGGGCACATTCAGAGGAAGGTTCTTGAAAAGCCAAAGGAGTTGGAGGACTTGAAATATGCTATCCAAAAGATGGAGGACTCGAAGATGAAGGCAGACAAAATGATAAAAAACAAATAGTCTGGTCTGGTTGGTAGTGTATGCACCCTAAAATGGTCGCCTAGACCTTGGGCCCCATTTCTGCAATTTATCAAATCCCTGAATCAATATTTTCAAATATCAACAATATTAATTATATCATTTTCCTTGATCAAATCATAATCAATTCAATATTTCCTAAAGTTTGAGCCTCATTTAATTTAAAAGAGAAAAAAATAAAAATCTTATTTAATTAAGAGAACATGCTCCCTTTTAATTAATTAAAAATCTCTTTTAATTAAATAATAAAATCACTTTATTCTAAGCCTTTATTTAATTAAAAGGAATTTCCTCCCCTTTTATTTAAATAAAAAATTCTCACTTTTCTTCTTATCCTATGTTGCACAAATAAAGCATTTAATTCTTATTTATAAAGAAAAATAAAATAAAAAATAAAAGAAAAGTACTTTTTGTCTCACATGGACATAAAGTAAATGCTCAACATAAAGTAAATGCTTCTAATTTTCTTATTGGAGGATACTTGTGCACAAGGATCAAGCTTCTATTTTTCTCCATCGTTGATTAAGTCTTTTGCCTCTTAATCTTGATCGTCCATTGATTTCTCATTCTCTATAAAAGAAGAGCTATCTTCTTCATTTTGCATACATTTGAATTTCATGCTAATATTATGCTACAGGTTTTCTAGGTCATTTGGAGCTCTTTGAAGACATTCTACATCCAAGCTTTGAAGACTTGTTATTGCATTTCATTGTAGTTGCATATTTCCTTTCTTAGTTGCATTATCATGGCATATTAGCTTAGATTTCATTTTATGCAATAGATTAACTTGCATTGTCATATAGATTAATTTTGCATTGCATTGCATTCATTTGGATTTCATTGGGGATATTGGCATTGTTGCCCTTGTTTTTGATTTGGAATCTCTCATTGTGTGGTTGACTAGCAAGGTCATGAGTTTATAGCTCTAGTTGAGAGCAATTTTACAAATCTTGCAACTCCATGCATAGAGAGCTATGGATCGATTTGTGAGGGCTCATTGTTGAGTTTTCTTGCATGTAAAGATTCATAGAAGTGTGGTCACATTTTCACCATACAGGTAGCTGGGTGTTGCTAGTAGTTTTGCTTGTTGCTATTTTTCTTAATTTTTGTTGTCATTTTTAGGGATGCTTTGGGTCCTACTTTTTCCCTTCTAGCAGGTGTCTCTTTTTGAAAGACTTTAATGCTATATCTTTATGCTTTAATGTAAATGGTTTCAGGTTCCATTCAAAACCTATTTTTACCTTAATCAAAAACTATATAGATAGCAATGACCTATTTAGTACTTGTCCATATTTCTATATATTTAAACTACTTGCATAAACTATAATTTATTGTTATTTTAAGTTAATAAATGTAATATCAAATGTTACAATGCAATATTTTAATTATAAAAATTATAATAATTTTTTAATGTAATAATAATATAAAAAATTAATAATACTATAATATAATATATAACTAATATGTGTTTATTATAATAAATATAATATATGATAAATATAATAATAATATATAGTTAAAAACTAATACAAGATGATATAAAAATAAAATTAACTAAAATATAATACTATCATAATGATAATATTATAATAATAATATCTATATAAGTGTTTCTAAATGTATTTTTAGAAATCAATATTAGATGATATAAAAATAAAATTAATTAAAATAGTACTATTATAATGATAATATAATAACAATTGTAAAATACATGTGTTTGAAATAAAAGAATGTTTCCAAACAAATTTAAATAGTAATATCATCCTTAAATTAAAAAAAAATCAATCACTACAAAAAAAAAATAGTAATATAGTTTCCCACAGTAAAATGATTCATTCAAACTAATAATAATAATATTATTATGACATGACCAAAACATTGCAATGGGAAAAAATATTTCCGAAAAAACCGTCCTTATCGCTCAATTTCTTTAAACCAATGAAATGAAAGATAAATAATTTTATAAATTGGAAAATTTAAATATTGTGCATTTTACTTTATCAAATATTAAAATTTGATATGACAAAAATAAATTATGAAATTTAATTGGTTGGAATTAACTAGTTTAATCACTAGTTAAAATAGGTCGATGCCTATAGTTCTACAGCCTACGAAGGAACTAATAATGTGAATATAGATACAATAATATTTTTACAAAAACAAACAAATAATATATTTTATAACATTCTTGAACATTAAAAAAGACACATTGGATACTATGGAACTGATGAATTCTAAGCAAGTTTTATTTTATAAGGTTTTTTAAAAGAGAACTTAAAAGTTTAAATTAAAGTTGCTTTTATTAACAAAAACAAATATTTGAAGGTATTTAGATTTTGGGTGAATTCTTTTTTCAATTGATTTAATTACATTAAAATTTTGTCTTGTATAAATAATTTATTTGTACATACATACATACACACATATATATCTCATATATGTATGTGTGTGTGTGTGTGAATATATATATGTGTTTGTATATATATGTGTGTATATATATGCATATATATATATATATGTATGTATATATATGCATATGTACATATGTGTATATATATATGTGTGTGTGTGTGTGTGTATAAGAGCATAATTTAGGATCCAAGAATCATAAAACAATAATTATTTGTTCAAATATCCAACACTAAAAAGTCCAATGAGTAGTTGGACTAAACAACCACTAACATCATCAATCTTATTCAACTATCTATTTATAATCAAATAATATAATAAACTAAAAAACTTCAAATCCCAAAAACAAGTGTATTAAGACTATAAGGGTCAAGGAAAATTATGCAAGCCCCGCAATTGTAGCAAGTTGCATCATTCCTCTTGCAATTATTCATTTTGTGCCTTCTTCCCCCTCTATAATTGGATTGCATATTATTATCTTGACGGTGCTGCAAAGGATTGTATTGCAAATCTTAAGGGTTGTTCTAGTCTACCTCCATGTCACAGTCATGATGTAGCAAACTTCTAGGGTCTAGATGATCATTGGATTTTTTAAGGCATAGCTAGATAGCTAAGAAAGTTTACGTGGGGTGATTTCCCCATCCATGTACAATAGGACAATGAGTTCAACTTGGTTGAGACAATTTTGAACTTCTCTTGTAAAAAACTATTATTCTTTCTCCTTGTACCTTGGAGAATTCATTTTGGTAATGTCCTTTCTTTGAGAAATATGAATAGAATATTTCATGTTTAGACTTATTTGATTCTCCTCTATCCATGATACCTTCTAGAAAATTTATAACTCCTCTACCAATAACTGTAATCTCTAAAGGCCTCTTTTTGTCCATATTTATCTTTTTTGCACCATATTTGGACTTAAATGTGGCAAGTCATAGAGTAAGCATCTATATAATTGTAAAAAATTGTCATATCTAATGTAGCTCTAATACCATTCTAGATTCAAAAAATGAACCATTCAATCTTTTCCCTTTCAATCAAGGATTCTTCCAACTTCTACAATACTTCCTTGAATCCGTTATCATGTGCTTTGACTGATTCATCCTCCTTTTGAGCTAATTCTCTCATCTTACTTACACATTATGTTTAGATGTCTAGAGTATCAAATTTGGATAAGAATTATTTCTTCACTTATTTCCAATATTTTTCATGTTTAGGATGGGTCTTTTTATACCAATTCAAGGTGTTTTTCAACAAGAAGACCACAAAGTCTAATAGCTTAATTTTTTCTTCCACAACACCCTACCTTGCCCATAATGTTTACAAGAATAAAATATGTTTTGTAATCTCTATAGTGTCTTTTCCAAACAATATTAACTTTATCACTAGCTCCATTGTTGTCTCATCTATTTTAGGTTTCCAAAGTGATAAATTACTTGTTTGCTTCTTTATGATTTATACTATTGGGAGCTTATGTTCTATGCCCTTATCCCTTGCTACCTTAATCTCAAAATATTCTTCTCTAAGAATAATTTTTCTTCTTTTTCTCTTTTCACTTCTTTATGTAGTACTTCTTCAAGTGAAATCCTCATACTCTTATACATGATAGGGGATGGATCTTGAGATAGAAATAAGGAAACACACATAATTGAGAGCAGAGGGAGGGGGGTAAATTAGTTGTATCCAAAATAGTTGTGTCAAATAAAAACTTAACCTATGCTAACTTCCTTAGTTGTTTAAAATAAACATTAAAGAACTCAACCATCATCACAAGAACACATAACACCGAAATTTTTGCATGGAAACCTAGTTAAGGGAAAAACCATGGTAGGGATTGTAATACCCCAAAAATGGGCTATAAGTTCATTAACCTCCTACATCGACAAATCGAACAAAATCGACATCAAAGTCCTAATCTAAGGCACATCTAAACATCATCGAATCATAATTGATTATCTTAAATTTTGCATCGGAGAATATTCCTAGCAATATTCCTAATCATCTTAATTATCTTTAATTTAATAATTATTTGGCAATAAATCACATTTATCCTAAGTTTGATTAATTGAATATTTTCATATTTAATTAATTAGATTTAATATCTTGCCACTTAATTGTTTAATTAAATTTAATTCTATCTATTATTAATTGTATTATTTAATTTTGACAATAAATCAAAATTCCTATCTTTAATTGATTAAATTCTTATTTAATTAATTAAAGCATGTTGTCATTATTTAATAATATAATTTTTAATAAAAGTTTGGTAAAATAGTTAATTAACCCATAAATTAATTATTTTATTTTCAAAAATCAGTTGAGTTGAGGATAAATCACTTTATTTATTTATTTAATTCTTAATTATTATGCATATTCAAAAGAAACAGTTAAACTCCAAATCAGAAAATCAATGCAAGTTATTGACTTTTTGGAACTCAATATCCTTTTGAAGTTCAAAAAGCTGATCTAAACTCTAATTTGAGTTAAAAAGCTGTTTTTGCATAATTTTGAGAATTAACTATCTTTCATGATCAGATAACTCAAAAATCAAGATGAGTTAATTTGAGTGATTTATGGCTTTTTCCCATGCACCTCCAAAGCCCTGGATTTCTATAAAAACAAGGCTCAGCTCTTCATAATTCATCTCTCATATCTCTCAAATTTGCATCCATTCATCTCATATTTTGCATAATCACGTTGGAGAATTGGAATTGAAGAATCAAAGCTCTTGCGAATCGACATCTTTGTGAGATCAATCTTATTTTTGCATTCATATTTCATATCATTCTTAGATAGTTTCATATCAAGTTTTTCATATAGATAGTTTCATATCATTTTATCATTCTTATTGCATAGAAAATATCAAAAAAATAGCTTAATTACATTCATATTTCATATCCATCTTTTGTATTCAAATCCTTCATTTAGGTGTCATCTAGGTCACTGATCTCGATAATAATCTGAGAACATTAATCTCGCACCTATTAGAAGGCAGTAAATCGCTTGGTTAGATAGCTTTCAATTACGCATGATTTCGATTATCACTAACCTCTAATGTTTTACTGAGTGTTGTTTCTACATATCAGGTACAATTTTCACACACACATTTCTGGCGCCCACCATGGGGCAACCCACCTTTGCATGCTGGTTTTGATTTTTTTGGGAGCTAAAACCCCAAAGTTTCAAAGATTTAATTTTATCTCCCAAAAAGCTTGGAATTTTGGTCTGAATTTTTTTTTGTAAATTGGTGACATGTCAGGGCAGCTACAGTAAAAAATTTAAAATTTTTTGAGATGTTTTGAATTTTTAATAATTTTTTCTTGAAATTCCATAAAAAATTAATAACTGACACAAATTAGCATATTTTTCAAAAAAAATTATATTTTCGAAAAGCTCTTTAAATTTTACAGGGGGTCCATTCTTTGTGTTTTAAATTTGGACATGATATCATAGCTCAAATAGTCAATTTATAAAAACTGGTCTATTTTGATAAAATGGGTCTCTAGGGCACAAATGAAGAGATTTTTCTAAAATTTTTGTGTTTTTGGAAAGCTATCTATTTTTTTAGTAGGGGTCTCTATTTTGAATTTCTATTTTTGTGGCTAAAATCATATCAAAAAAATCAGATCTTGTTGACTAGGTCAAATGCAGCAAAAAAAATAAAGTTTTGTGATGGGTATGCACTTATTTTTTTACATGGTTCAATGAATGATATGAGTTGTCATTTGGGTTAATTGCTAGTTATTATTACTGATAATAATTGATTTTTAGAGCTAACTCTATGGTTTTCATAAGTTGAATATATTTTGCATATCTTGTTTGCTTGTTTGCTTGTTGGAGAGTTCGTCACTTGCTTGCATGGAAAAGCTCAACAAAAATTGCTAAAAATCAAGTAAAATCTACTAAGCACGTTGTGAGGATCCCAAGTATTCTCCTTCATCTAATAATATTTTGATTTGGGACTTAAAATAAATCTCTTATGTGTCAAGCTTGTGTGCATCTTTTCATGCTTTTGATCTATTTCTACACACATGCATAATTGATACTAGGTTGTGAACCCTTAAGGATTCATTAAGTAGTCTTAGAATACTTGTGATTGATCTTGATTGCTATCTTGGGTTATTGGACTCGCTAATCCGTCGGCCCCTCATTTCCACCCCGTGGTTGCAATCTCAGCGCCATAAAGGGGAGGGGTCAACAGGACAAAAGCGTTAAGTGTTCCACTTGGCAACCCTTTTGTGCTTTTAGGAACTCACTTATTTTCTAAGTTGGGGACTCATTTTAAGCTTGTGTGAGGTGTTAAGTGTTCCACCTTGTGGACTCATCTCATATTCGCTTTAAGCGTTAAGTGTTCCTCTTTCTACTTTTTGGGTACTTTTGGTAGATTTACTTTCGGGAATATATCTGTGCTCACATAGTAATTAGGCCCTATGAACACTATTCGTGATTCTTGAAAGATTAGATTCCCAGCGAAATCCTTCTTGATGATAGAATCCTTGTAGGTAGGGAGGATACTTAGTGCGTTTCACATTCAACTTGGTTAGTGCATCTTCTCTTATTGATTGACACAGTCTCTCTCCGGAGAGGTTGATAGATCACGTAGGGTTGATATCACAAGCTTTGGTGAATCAAAATTGGTTAGTGTGTCTTCTCTTATTGATTGATACATTCTCTCCCCGGAGAGGTTGATAGATCACGTGGAGTTGATATCACAGACCTTGGTGGAACAAAAATTTGTCTTAGCGTGTCAGATTAATCTGCTTTCTTTGTTTGGGTTAAAAGTGAAGAGGTGTCAAAACCTTGAATCTGGAGCCAAGTCCCCTTGTGGTATAAATCTGTGAGTCACCTTTAGAGAGGGTTAACCGTAGCGGACAATCCCTTGATAGGGAAAACTACGTTGACAGAACCTCAAGCGGTAATAGCCATTTTTGCCATGGTAGTGACAGCCACTATATAAATGTCCTTGTGGAAGAAATCTCCACGGGTATGGTTCATTGTTGGGTTGTCAGATCTCCCTAGCAGCTCTTGAAGATTAAGTTCTCAGACTGTGTCAAAACCCTGGTGCGCCGGGATTGGAGTTCACCCCTTTGAATCATAAAATTTGCAAAGTCAAACCATTACTAAAAACCCTAGAGAGGCCAATTTTTCATTCTCAGGTATATGTGTGTTATTGCAAAACTTTTTAGAACATACACAATTAGTACTCTCAGGGATTAGCACAATTTGGTCACTTGATTGTTCATGCGCAAGGTTGCTTTTTCCCTTGTTCATTATTTTTAGACGTGCTTGGAATCACTTGCTTGTTGTTCTGCGTGCTTATTTATCTACTTGGCTATTAAAAATGATCAAATCTGGCATAACCTTCAAAATCTGGACAATACAATTTGCAAACAATCCAAAACTGAAGACCTGATGTAAAATCTTTCTGGAGTCAAAAGTCATTTCAGGAAGTCAAAAATCATACGAGTTTTGTCAAGTGTCATTTTAGTATTACCCAACTATCATATGAGTTTAGCAACTATCATTTCATAGACTACCCAATGTCGTACAAGTCTGCAGAGTGTCGTTTGGAAAAATTTGAGAGAGTTGTCAGAAATTGTCAAATTTGCAAGATATCCAATGTTTCCAGCCTAGTTCCAGAATCTGTAAAAAATATCATTGTGTCAGGAATAGAGCAATAGCTATTGAGAATCAATACACATGTCTCAAAGAATTAGTACACACGAGGAAGAAATTCTAATCGCCGCTATGATGAAGCAGCTGCAAGCTATGCAAGTCCAACTTGACAAACTTGAGAAAGAGAAGGAATCTAAAAAGTTCTCCATGGAATCTTTATACTCTTTTCCATTTGATAAAGACTTGTACATGTCACCATGCCCCCGGAAAAAAATTGAGCAATATGATACCTCTTCCATGGAGAGTGACACATCTAGCTTTGAAGACTATGATGACTATGACGACAGACAATGTAATGATACCTATGACACCTCTGTTCCTAAGAGTCCTCCTCATCGTCCATTCCTACTTACTACAAATGGGCCGTCACATTGGATAGATCGTGAGGGCAATCCATATGATTCTGATTATGAAAGAGAATTTGATGATTTCTATGCACAATACCTAGATGATCCATCTATTTCACTTGAGGAAGAGAAAGTTTACCACGCTGATTATAAACATGCATACTATAAGGATCTCTCCTCTAAGAACTCTCAGGCTAAAAATAAAGATTACACTCTCAAGCAAGATCATGTTAATGTTGGACCTTTGTCTTGTGATGGTTCCCTTCCATCCCCTACTTCCTCCAATACCCATACATTTCCTAAAGCTTTCGAGTCTTTCAAATCTTTCACAGAACCTTCATCTGACACAAGCCCTGATACTTTTCATGTGGTTCCCTATAGTTATCCCCCAGGGCTACCTCTTGAAGAAACTCAAGCTAACCTTCACTTGGCTGCAAAGACTTTCAATAATGATAAATCTAAAGAGCCTAAGCCTTCATATGCTATAATCCCTACTTCAGCTAGTCCTCCACCATCTCTTCCAAAGTCATCCATACAATCTCAACATGCTTCCTTGTCCTTAGAAGTGGCTCCATGTCAAGAGGACTCTAAAAATGATAAAGAAAAGAACATATAGAAAGATCAAGATCAAGAACCCTCCATGTCATCCACTCCTTTTCCCGATGTCTCTTATCCGCTTCATGGTTCTTTTGATCCTATACACCCCTTTTCATGCATTCCACCATGTCTTAAGTCTTCTCTTAAGCAAGATCAGGCTACTACTTACACTAATGAGCTTATTGACAATCAAAATGACCTTACTACGCTTGCACTTTCCAAAGATGATACTTCTGTTAAGGTTGGTAAAAATGGTGTTCCTTCCAATGTTAAGCCTATTGAAAAACAAGAGAAAAATTATGCGCTTATGCTATCTGAAGATCCTTGTCAAGATCAAAGTCTTTCATCTTCTTGTTCTACCACTCCATGTTCACTTCCACTTTCTACTCTTCCTAAGTCTTTGCAAGCTTTGAAAAATCCTATCAAAGAAGGTGCTCATATTCAAGATGTCCATGATTCTATTGAAGATCCTAATGCTCACTCTAAAGATGCTGATATCCTTGGTTGTCATATAGATGCTGATGAACTTATTGATTATCCTTTTGCATCTTCCACTTCCATCCTTGGACCTCTTCCACCACTACTAAGGGCTTCATGCCTTCCTTCCATCTTGGGTCCTTATGTCCCTTCACTTTCCCCTCCTAACTCTCCTAATTCACCATCCATCTTGGGTCCTTACATACCTCCATCTCCCATCTTTCCTCAAGATCAACATAGATGCATACCCTTGAATCCTTTTCATCCACCCACCCATCTAAACGAGTCATATCCTCCCTCTTCCACAAATCCCAAGTCTTTTGGAAGTAACTTGAATGTTCAATACAAGAAAAAGAAGCAATATAAGAATCCATCAAAAAAAGATCACCATGTCTCCTCTAATAGACATTGAAACATAAAGTCAAAAGAGATATCTAAGAAAAAAACTACAAGACAAGTATGGATTCCAAAATCCATCATTGAAGATATTCTCTCTAGATCATCAAAAGGAAATAAAAAGCCTATGACTATATGGATTCCAAAGTCTCTCTTGAAAGAGTCTGGTGTTGAACAAAAAGTGAAATTGACATTCAAGCTTCCAAAGGCTTCCACTACATCTCCCTCCAAAAATATTCTTCCATTCCATGTGCCTAAACCACAACCTATGCTATCCATTCGCCATATTCTTTCACGTATTCCTTCATTCATGTTTCCTCCACCCTCTCACCACCCTTCAGGGTGTGTGTTTACATTGATCTTGCCTTCCTTTCCATCTACCCTTTCACAATCCTTCCATGCATTATCCTTCTACCTCCTATCATTTTTCCTCACTTGCCTATTCCTCCTATCTTCCAACCTCACTCGCTTTACATAAAACCTTATCCTCCATTTTTCTCTTTCATCTCCCTTTCCCTATCAGCATCTTTGAGCGTGTTATTTTGAATCCTTGGCATATCATGGTTTATCCTTTCAAGGAGCATTATCTAAAAAGCTTGCCTTCTTCCAAAAATTCAAAAAAAATAAAAATAAAAATAAAAATTGAAAATGTGCCTTGGTGAAAACCTGGAAACAGGCACCTTGGTAGCAAAAGTAAAGAGAAATAAATTCATCCTATGGTGAAAACCACTTCCTTGTGGCACCTTGGATAAGTACCATGATGAAAACCTGGCAATCAGGCATCATGCGTAGTTCTTCTACATATTTCATCCATTCCATCTTCTCTCTTTGATCTTGACAATGTTGATCTATACACGAATATTTGACTATTTTGTGAGCTATCTTACGATGATCTTGCTTTCATTCCTTCCATGTTTAGCCTTCATATCCATCTTCCTCCATTCATTTTCACCTATCGCTATCCTTTTCCCCTTTGGTCTTGATCTAAAAAAAAAGAAAGAAAGAGTAAAAGACAGTGCTATGAAGCCTCTTGACATGTCTACTTCTTTTGAATACATCCTGTCCTTCTTTGGCATTACGCTTTTGTGACTTATCCTATGCTAGCCTTTCATTACTTATCCAAATATGCTTTACATGACAATTTTTCCCTAGCTTGAGTATTCTTGAGGAGTTTTCCCTTGAGGATTTCTTCCCTTCATTCTCCTTCATTCTCTTGTCTTCCATCTCTTCCACCAGCTTGCTAATCCCTCTTGTTCTCCACCTTGCTAGACATTGGGATTGCACGATATGATCTTGCTTGGGAGTTTGCAAATAGAAAAATATGCTATCAAGTATACCCAGCATCAGAACCAGTATTAGAACAATTATCAGAATCAGTATCAGAATCAATATTAGAACCATTATTAGAATAATTATCAAAATCAGTATCAGAATCAATATTAGAACCAGTATTAGAACAATTATCAGAATCAGTATCAGAATCAGTATCAGAACCAATATCAGAATAATTATCAGAATTAGTATTAGAATCAGTATCAGAACCAGTATCAGTATCAGAACCAGTATCAGAACCAGTATCAGAACAAGTATCAGAATGGGCCTACAAAACAAGTATCAGAACACCTATTGGGGCTACACCTTTCACTTTAGTTTATGGGTCTAAAGCAGTACTACCTATTAAGGTTGAAATCCCATCACTTAGAATCAGAATGCATGGACTTGTCACTGATGAAGACTACAGAGTGTCTAGGTTACAAGAACTTGAATTACTAGATGAGCGCAGGCAAATAGCATATGATCATCTCAGAGTATATCAGAAAAGAATGTCTAGAGGCTACAACAAGAAAGTCAGACACAGAGAATTTCAGGTTGGTGATCTAGTGTTGAGAGAAAATCCTAAAAATCAATCACATCGAGAACGCAAGGGGAAGTTCAAACCCAATTGGCTAGGTCCCTTTGTTATCACTGCTACTTTTGGCTCTGGTACCTATCAACTCTCAACGACTGAAGGAAAACAGCTCCAAGAACCAATCAACATTCTCCATCTGAAGAAATTCTATGCCTAAGGCATTCAGTGCTTGGTAAATGTCCTGAAAAAAATCTTAAAAATCAGAAAAAGTCCTGAAAAAATGAGCATCTTGGTGAAAACCTAGCAATAGGCACCTTGATGATTCACAAAAAAATAAAAAATAAATCAAAAGTACAAAAAAAATTGAAAAAATGAAAAATACAAAAAAATACAAAAAAATGAAAAAAAAAAGAAGTGCCTTGGTGAAAACTTGGAAACAGGCGCCTTGGTAGCAAAAATAGAATCTTTGCCAAGATGGTGAAAACCTGGCAAACAGGCACCACTTGTTCCAAAATGCTCCATCTATCAGCACAATCTTGGTCTTTCCTAGCTTTCAGTCTTGCTTTAGTTTGTACATATCTCCCGGTTTGTTTCAACATTTCCAGTTTTCAATAAGTCAGTTTGTACACCAATCAACTTGCGCGTTTGTATCCTATCAATGTTCAAACTTGGGGGCAATCAATGTCATATCTTATATTCTCCAATGTATCTTAGACATGTCATATCCAGTCAAATTCCTTTAAAGCTTCAAGTTGAGTCTGTCTGTCTGTCTCATCTCCAGAAAGGATTTTGCATCTACAACAACGCAATCAAACATCAAAACTCAACTGAAAACAATCTGTGCTTTTCATGCTTTTATCTCCTTGTATGCTTAGTGATTCGCATTGAGATTTTTTCATATTGTGTCCCTTCAAGCTCTTCGATGATGTCCTTTATAGGATTTAGAGAGTGATGACTGGGGGCATAATCTTTTCTTTGTCTTCTGCTTGTATGTGAAAATCTAACATCTTTGGAACTTCTGGATTGAAATGGTGTTCGACTGTAAGAGCCTCTATCTTGAATTGGATGGCCATGCGTACCTAGACCATTGATACCCAGACAATTCAAGGAAGTTTGATCTAACTATTATCTTTTTGAGTAAGTTCTTTCTCCTACTGTGGAACGCAATCTTGCCTAAGGATGTGAACGATAAAGGGTCACTACGGGTAATTCACATTGGATTTAGAATGATCTCTTGACTGTTTGATGTGTTTGTAATGCAAGGTGTATTTAGGTCATCACGACGTTCATGTTTTGATGCTTGTACAAATTGCTATATCAAAATGGACATGATATTCAGGTCATCTTGGCGTTTGTGCCTTGGTGCTTATATCTGAGCCAACATTCCAAAAACAAATCAATATTCATATGTCCATGGTTGTATAACCAGTGGGTTTTTTATTGATTCTTGCGCATACAAATTGATATTCATATGTCTATGGTTTCATGGCTAGTGGGCATTGTATTGATTTATCCGGTTACCTAAAAGTTCAATGATGATAACAAATTGACATATGATCAGTGACTAGGTCCTAGGTCTTAGGTTGCATTTCATTTTGCATGTCTCATTGCATTTTGCATGTTTGCATGATCTCACAATGATTAAATGAACTTCAATGCTTAAATGATTCTTCAAATCGCATCTTCAAGTCTAACAAGAACTGCATCTCACACGAAGGTTCCTCCAATGAAATAGCAAGTAGAATCCTTTTTCGGGATCAAAATTCAAATATGAGATCATTCATATTATTAATTGCTTGCATAATCAACCTTCAATCATCACAAAAATCTAGTATTCAACTTAACTGATTATCTTACATCACACTATCGAAATTTCAACTTGGTCAACCATGGTCAACTCATGGTCAAACCTAGTCAAACTTGGTCTTTTGGGACCTTCCAACGATGCAGAATGTGTTCTTGAATGTGTTTCACCACACTTCTCAAATCAATTAACATGCTTCTAAACTATAACGCTGACTTTTCTTGTCAGATTTCAATTTTAATCTCGAAGGGGGCATGGTATTGCACATCATTCAAAGTCTGTAAATCAAATTCTATCGATCAAATCTATCAATATCTTTTATCAGTGATCAAGACAACAATCATGTCTAGTCGCTGATTCATCAAAAGTCCTCATCGCTCGGGGCAAATCTATCATCACTTGGGGCATATCAGATTTATCAATCCATATCAATCTAGTATTCTCCTAATCTTGTAAACTGTATCAGTTTTTGCAACCATCAGATCATAGTGTTCTTTCCTTGGTTCTTCAGCAACTGAAGGATTCGGATGTGATACCTGCTAGTTCTACTAAGACAATCGAGTCTAGAACGGGTCACTCACTTCTTATCAATCCTAAGGTTCAGAATCAGGTATTTTGACACTTTTTCACAATCATCGGTTCATTGCTGCTATAGTGAATATTATCTCTGGTCATTCAAGACCTCCTATCTCAATATCTCTCAATTGGTTTCTATCTTGAGATCAGTTTATCTTTTGAATCAGTTTCATATCTCTATCAAACACAGACTATCTTTGAACCACTGCGCTTCGCACAGTAATTCAAAGAGGGACAAAATGTAATACCCCAAAAATGGGCTATAAGTTCATTAACCTCCTACATCGACAAATCGAACAAAATTGACATCAAAGTCCTAATCTAAGGCACATCTAAACATCATCGAATCATAATTGATTATCTTAAATTTTGCATCGGGGAATATTCCTAGCAATATTCCTAATCATCTTAATTATCTTTAATTTAATGATTATTTGGCAATAAATCACATTTATCCTAAGTTTGATTAATTGAATATTTTCATATTTAATTAATTAGATTTAATATCTTGCCACTTAATTGTTTAATTAAATTTAATTCTATCTATTATTAATTGTATTATTTAATTTTGACAATAAATCAAAATTCCTATCTTTAATTGATTAAATTCTTATTTAATTAATTAAAGCATGTTGTCATTATTTAATAATATAATTTTTAATAAAAGTTTGGTAAAATAGTTAATTAACCCATAAATTAATTATTTTATTTTCAAAAATCAGTTGAGTTGAGGATAAATCACTTTATTTATTTATTTAATTCTTAATTATTATGCATATTCAAAAGAAACAGTTAAACTCCAAATCAGAAAATCAATGCAAGTTATTGACTTTTTGGAACTCAACATTCTTTTGGAGTTCAAAAAGCTGATCTAAACTCTAATTTGAGTTAAAAAGCTATTTTTGCATGATTTTGAGAATTAACTATCTTTCATGATCAGATAACTCAAAAATCAAGATGAGTTAATTTGAGTGATTTATGACTTTTTCCCATGCACCTCCAAAGCCTTGGATTTCTATAAAAACAAGGCTCAGCTCTTCATAATTCATCTCTCATATCTCTCAAATTTGCATCCATTCATCTCATATTTTGCACAATCACGCTGGAGAATTGGAATTGAAGAATCAAAGCTCTTGCGAATCGACATCTTTGTGAGATCAATCTTATTTTTGCATTCATATTTCATATCATTCTTAGATAGTTTCATATCAAGTTTTTCATATAGATAGTTTCATATCATTTTATCATTCTTATTGCATAGAAAATATCAAAAAAATAGCTTAATTACATTCATATTTCATATCCATCTTTTGCATTCAAATCCTTCATTTAGGCGTCGTCTAGGTCACTGATCTCGATAATAATCTGAGAACATTAATCTCGCACCTATCAGAAGGCAGTAAATCACTTGGTTAGATAGCTTTCAATTACGCACAATTTTGATTATCACTAACCTCTAATGTTTTACTGAGTGTTGTGTCTACAGATCAGGTACAATTTTCACACACATAGGGATCAAACCCACTAGATGATGTACTGACACATATAACCCTATTAAAGGTACAAAGGGGAATGCACATGCAATCAAGATAACTTCTCAAATAAAAATGAGGGTAACAACCTAAAATATAACTAGGGATACAATCCCAAAATGGACTACAATGCACTAATTTTGTGAATTGATTGATAGCATCTTAGTTATGAAAATATAGCTACAATGAAGTACAAATCTTTTCTGACTTACTTTAGATTGCACTCATACCTCTTCACACATCCACTGATAATCCATCCAACATCACTTTCTCCTATCCATTTCATATCATCTCAATTACAAATGATTTCATCTTTAAATACATTACATTAACTTATTACAACAAGGTCGACCAAGGACCTAATAAAAAAATATTACAAAGAGTACTACACAATACTCAATTCAATCCAAGATGTGTCAGATAAGATCTAGCAGCTAGGACCCAAATATCCATCCACAAATATCCTATGATCCATAGACCACTTTATAAATCTTCACAACATGTTATTCGTCAAGTTGGCCAAGAACACCAACATGCCACATGAAAATCACTGAATCTGATCACATAATCCAATGTGATCCACCAACATGAATATAAAATGATCCAAAAACATCGACAAGAAACATGAATTACAACAACAATAACACAATCATCTCTGTCTCAGAATTCACAATTGTCTCAGCATTGTTCATCAAGGATACAAAACATCAACCATTATCACTCAAGGAAAGTAGCTTGCTAGGATCCAAATCATGAACCATCTGAGATGAGAATAAAAATCTATGTTCTTCACTCACCATCAAGTTAGAAACCAAGAATATTGCATAACCGTTCCTCACCACTCCAAAAACTACAACATTGTCTCCACTAAAATAACTAGAAAATTATGCTACGATAAATTAACCATAAATTCCTCAAATTATAAAGAGAACCTCTACAAATTGACCAAGAATAAGTACATACATTCCATAACACATCTAAAACTTCACAACAACTTATATCAAATACATTGTCCATGCTGAACCACAACTTCTAATTGAACAAACCAGAAAACTGTCAAGAATAAATAAATATGTTGACATCAATGACAAAACATTAATGCCAACACATATATTCATGAAATATCCAACAACCTGATCTGGTAGTTTTGGTTCTCCATAGCACCCTTTCATCTTAATATTTTTTAATGACATTTCATTAGTTAGTGAACCTAACACTTGTCCCAAATTAAACATACTTTTATTTCCCATTTATATCTCTTCCTTTCTTAATTTCTTTATACTTTTGTTGACCAATTCATCAAAATATTCCTCTTGAAAGGAAAAAAAAATTCTTTGAAAGTTTTAAGAAATTCAAATCATCTATCATTTAAGATATATGCCATGTTTGATAGATCTGGTCTAATTATCAAAGTTTTGGAGAGCTATGGTAGGGATGGTGCCTCTATGCTACTAAGATTTCTAACAAATTTTACATCTTCCATAATCATTTATGCTCTTCTTCAAACTAATTAAAATTTGACATGCCTTTTTTACCCTTGTGAATTTTATTTCTTTAAGGTTTGTCATTCTTCCTCTCTAATTTCTTTTTCTTTCTCTATTTAACAACATCCACTTTGGTATACCCAAAAAGACCCTCATTAGCGCACTCAATCTTTCTCTTTACATTTTCCAATTTTCTACAATGTTTCTCTTTCCTCTCATCATTTTTTCTATCTTCCTCTGTATTTGGGCTTGCCATGGTCACTTTTATTATTAGTTCTAAATATTCATAATTACACTTTACTTAATCCTACTTAGGTTAATGCATTGCATAGTAGTTTGTGATTGAGACCCCTAGGAGTTTGCACCTCAATTAAGCACATGGTGTAGGAGAAATTTTACTTTTGTTGTGAGATCTGCCTTTAGTGCTCTTATCACATTATAATCCTAATCCATTGCACATACTTAATTTCATAATGGAGCATGATCCACATTTGGTGGACATATGATTACACCTAGCATATGTGATATCTTATCAACTTCTTATCATTGTCTCTTATCACCTTTCCTATATAAGGAGACCTATTATGTAATCATGTAACAAGGTGAATTCATTGGCTCAATTCAATATCAATCATTGCATTCATATCATCTCTCTTGTACTTTTATTTAACCTCTAGATCCTTGGTTCAATCTTTTCTATTTGCAAATTCTTACATGGTATTAGAGCCATTGGAGCATTTTTATTACCCGATTTGAAGAGATATTGATGCAAGATTTGAAGGTCCAAATCTTAGATCTGAAGACCAGCATGTTGCAGAAGCTCTTAGAGAATATCTACCTGACCATTACGTCTGAGAGGTTGTTTCGATTAAAATCAACTATAAACTCACCTATATTCAGTGAAAGTCCAAATTGAGGCAAATTTTTTTTGCAAATCGAACCGTACGACCTGATTTGCACCTTTGCAGTATTATTTTTCAAAAAAAATAAATTTATTTTGTATCTTTCTGAATTCCTTTTCTGTAAAAAATTGTTTTCAGGCCCGGTACATGCCATGCATTTATTGCATGCAACAGAGAATATTCTCTATTTATTCTGGCATCCTACGATGCAACCAACATCAACAGTGACATCAACATTGGGGAGACATAATCAATGACAAAGCACGACCTCAAACTTGAGCCCGAAGGTGAGCCCAAGGCCGAGACCACCTTAGTTCTTCTTTGTTTTAAAGTCGGTGGCTTTGCATATATAAACAACTGTGATCTTGTTCCCACCATCAATGTGTGATTAAATCCCCGATGAGCACAAAAAAATTTGGCCCAATCTGAGTTGATCAAGTCCCCAGCCGACCTGCACAGGAGATCAAATCACAACTAACCCTGAGAGCATACACCCAACCAAGCTTCCTTCATAGCTCGCTTTACAATATGCACACGGGTCCGCATACATAAAGGGCTAAAAAGCCCAACCCATAAACAATGTGGGATAATTGAATCCCACCACCCCCTCTATGTAGCTCCTAAGTGGCCCACAAGTAGCTAACCTACCACGTGGCCACCAATAGGCCACCCCCTTAGTGCCCCGTGGTCTTATAAGAATGTGATACCTGGCCTCCAGCCACGTCACCCGCGAGCCATACATATACAACCACATCATCGACCGATCACCATCTCAGTCAGTGCCATGTGGCCACTTGCCACATCACAAGCCACATCGACACAAGTGATGTCATAAGGTGAAAACACCATACAAAATGCTTGCATCACCATACAGTCAATGACATGTCAGCACATCCAAATTTTTTGCTGACATCATCATCCTCCTAGCCTAAATTTGATGGCCATCCAGCTGTCAAAATATGCTAAATTGGGCTTTTGGTGATGTCCATATGCCATAAAATTTAGCACAGTGTTTTCCTAACATCATCAAGGTTTGAATTTTCTTAGCCTTCACCATTAGAGTTTTTCATTTTGTAGTCCAACTTTAGAGGGCCATATCTTGCTAATTTTTGCTCCTTTTTTCAAGAATTTTTTTTGAATTGGGTTGAATTTCCTGAAGAATCTAGTGGTGGTATTAGTTTTGCAATTTGGTGGCTAGATTTACCAGAAATTACAGATTTTCTTGACTATTCCTGCCTATTCTTGATTTATGCAACTTCCAGGGCTTCGTTTGGGCACATATGATAACATTTCGAGGTGAGTTTTTTTTTTTAAGTGCATGATTTTTTGTCTAATTTTCAGATCTATAATCAATTTTTAGTGATTTGGGGTGGATATATCACTTTCAAAAATAGGTTAGTTTTGGGCTATATTTGCACTTGGTTAATCCTTGGATTTCAATTTTTTGATTTGCTTCAGTCATTTGAAGGAGTTATTAGTAGTTATCAGTCATTATTTGGTTGTATTATGGATAATTCAAAGGTTAAAATCCTCACTTTATATAACTATCATGAACGGAAAGTATCTTTAAGTGATCATGTGTTGAGTATTGGATTTCTTAGAATGACTCTTGGGCAAGATCAAGAACCTCAAACAGGTGTTGCAAAAAGGTGAAAATGGTTTGATTGAAGGGATAAAGCACTTGGCTCTGTTAGATCATCCATCTATCACAATTTGCACTTTCATATTGCATCTTGTACACATCTTCTTGATGCTTGGGTCATATTGGAAGGACTCTTTGGTAAACTTGATAGAATGAGAAAATTCAGATTAGGGAATGAGCCCATAGGTCTAAATCCTAGTGATTTTGACAATATTCATGACTTTTTCTCTAAGTTCAATTCTATTAGATTGGTGCTTTCTACTTGTGGCATTGTTAAAGGGGATGAACAATTGATCTTTTCTATTCTTTCCAAGCTAGGTCCTAATTATTCTATCTTTGTTTCTACATTCTATGCTACTATGGATGCTCTTGGTAGTGCATAGAAATTTTCTTCTCTTGATGAATTTGTAGTGCAACTTACAAGGGAACAAGCAAAGTTGGCACAAATGGGTCAATTGAAGCCTTCTACACATCATGCATTGATTGCAAGTGAGTCTACTTCAAAGGCTTCTAATGGTAAAGGAAAGAAACAACATAAGGATCCTAAGACTCATAACAAAGGTAATGAATCTCCTTCACACAATACTACTGAATCCAAGTCTTCTTCAAGAGAGGAATCATCTAGAAGAAAGAGGGTTAAATGTGCATATTATAAAAAGCTAGGACATAATGAGCATAAATGTTTTCAAAAGAAGATTGATGAGCTAACTCACATTATTCAGAAGCAAAACCTTAAGTTTCCCTCCTCAGTGTCTACTCCTTCTACACATTTGGCAGCTTCTACATCTCCATCATCATCCAAAGATAAAGGTAAAGGACATGCACTCTTGGCTTCCACACATCCTGAGCAAGGTAAATGAATTCTTGATTTAGGTGCATCACATCATATGGTATCTCTTATGGATATGTTTTCTTCTATTGAGCCTTGTAATTCCCCTAATATTTTGATGGGTAAAGGAACATTCATGAGAGTTTGTGGGAAAGGTTCTATTCCTATGGTCGTGGGCAAATTTAATGATGTTCTTTATGTACCATCCGTGACGACTAATCTTCTTTCTATTTATAAAATTACACATGGGGCACAAGGTAAAATTATTGAGTTCACTTGTGATTTTGTCTACATTAAGGACATGGAGATTAGAGATGTCATAGCTATGGAAGTTGTTGATCATACATCATGCTTGTATTCTTTTTCACATTTTGTTGATAATGATGATGATATTCATGATGTACACATCCCTTTTCCAAGGGATAATTATGAGGAGAACTTTGGGCACTTGAATCATTTTGTTGTTGAGACAAGTGTTGAGCTTCCTACTCCTCCACCTCCTACTTCTTCAGACATGGGATCTACTATTCAACAGGATGTTCATAGTGTTTTAGATCTTGCAGAATGTGATGACTACTTGGATGCCTCTTCATCATTTGTTGATTCTCCTGATGCAGATTTGGGAGACATACCTTTGATGATAGCATCATAGTTGGGGATACTTCTTCATCTTCTATGGAGATTGGCACTCTTGATTCTTCTCCTTCTTCACTTGATTTGTCGCATGAGGTGATAGATTCTTTGAGCTTGGAGATTCTTATTCAATCTTTAGAGATTCAGACATGGAGACTTTCATCTTCTTCCTCCTATTTGCAAAAGAATTGGCTTCTTCATCATTTGATGTATCTATTTCTTCCTAAGGGGATACATGTTTCTTGTAAGAATTGGTTGATCTATTGTTTGCAGGTTCTCTTCATCAACATGGGAACTTCTACATTATTGGGGGATATCATGTCTCCAACTATTCTTCTTATGGGGGGATAATTCTTTGTATATACATGATGTATGTAGTTCTTTGGGGGTCTTGAGCACTCCATCCATACATGCATCTATAGACACCTAAATTTGTCCTTTAACATTAATTTAATTTAATTTAATTAATGACTCCAAATAATATTATAGTTAAATTTTAATTAATTATATTTGTTAAATTCATCTATTTATTTAATTAAATAAATTCACTAATTATAGTATTTGAATTCAATTTAAATACTACCTTTCATAATGTATTAAATTTAATTTAATACATGTTCCTCCATTGTCCCCTTTCAAATAAATTTTTAATTTATTTAATACCCTCACATTCTTTATTTCTACTAAGCCATGACTAAATTAAATTAAATTTAATTTAATCCTACATCCAACCTAGATGCTATCCTACACACATCACTTTCTATCTAATAAACCTACCCACTAATTAGCTAAGATTAACTAGGCTAATTTTTAGATTCCTACATCCATTGGTCTTAATTATTTTCTCACACACGTGTGAGCAAATTTCCAAAAATTGTCTTTTCAAAAATTGCTAAAATTTGCATAAACAAGGCTTCTTACATTTCTGATGACACTTCTTACACCTTCTAAAATGGTGAAAATGAACTTTTTCTCTTACACATCTCTTACACACACTTACACATGTACTTGAAGTACACATTGACCTCTCACATCCCAAGTTGCTCACACATGTGTGAGCAAGTCTTGGACTTTGCATAGCTTATGTGTCTCCTTGGTGGCACCTATGTGGATTCCACATAGATGCCACCTCACCCTAGCCCTCCAAAATCCCATAAATAGGACCCTTGTCTCAAGCAAAATCCATTCATTTTTGCATTAGAGTTAATATGTTAGTTTAGACTTAGAATTGCTTTCTTATAATTTTCATTAACCACTTGGTAGTTGTTAGAATGCATAGTAGAGTTTTATTTCATGCTTTACTTTGATGCCATTAGTAGCATTAGGCTTGCATGCCATTGAACTTGAGAGTTCCTTCCATAGCACCTTCTTGAGCTTCAATGACTTCTTATTGAATGCTTGAGGGTTGCTTCCATAGCTCCTCCTTGAGTTGTTCAATCTTGATTTTACCATGCATTCATAGTAGGATTCATACTTGTGTTGGGAGAGCACACCCACAACCTCTCTAAGAGCTTAAATCAAGCAAGTCTTGGGTGCACTTACTTCATGCCCATTCGAGGTTATGGTGAGAATTAGTATTTCTTACAAGTTTATGAACATGTTAGAGTAGATTGAATATGCTCTTTATCATTAACATTTTCATGTTTGAAATTGTTCTTAACAGGTAGGTTTTCATCATATACATTTTGGCACGCCTGGTAAGACCCACAATCCCATTTTTTCTAACTATTTTTCTTGATCTTGTGAAAGTTTCCTATGAATTTTCCAAACAAGGGTCTCCGCTCGGCCAGAAAAGAGTTTTTCTCTCATTTTAGTTTGTTCTAATCAATAACACTTGTATTTGGTAATCACATTAAGGCTAATGATCATCATTAAAATACCTAACTGTATCTGCAAATGAAGAAAAATACATAAAATTAATAAAATATTTGTTTTTGTGCAGATAGGTGTCTTTGCATGCACACAGGTGTCTCTGTTAGAAAAGGGAGTTTCCTTTGTGTTGTCTTTTTTAAGTTGATTAAGTAAAGTTTTCTGACATATCATTGTGTCTTTGTCATAAAAAACCTTTTTATACATTTGTAACTTAATGGGAGCATAAAACTTTAAAACATTGGTGGTTAATCTCTTTTTTTTAATGTAGACAGGCATCTCTTCCTATACACAAGCATCTTTGACAGACAGGCGTCTCTTCTTGTACACAGGCATCTCTATCTGATTTTAGCATGTTTTCATAATATCTTGCACTTTAAGTTTGTTGATCTGAGTTTTTTGAAGATAATGACATTTTGTGACTTCTAACAGTGATTTTGCAGAACATTGACCAAGATTTGAACATTCTAAGATTACTAATTTATTTGTTTTGTAGGACGTTGTTAGAAGACCAAACACATTAAACTACTTACCAAAGTTGTTTTGTAGGTTTCCAAGGAGATTCAATCAAACATTGTGTTTTATTAATGATTTCTTAGGCACCTAGCATTAAATAGGAAGTTTACTTATTTTTTGATAATGATTCATTAGCTAGGGGATTATGCTCTTTTCTCCAAGTGAGAAAATCAAAAACCTAGAACCTTTTGAATTGATCATTTGTTTGGTGTGTTTGGGAGAAAACCTCATTGGATAGGAGATTATGCTCTTTTCCCCTTGAGGGAAAATCAGAAATCCAGACTCCTTCTTGGGGCCAATCCATGTATTTATTTTCAATTCTTTAGATGGGCCTACCGACGAGGTAAAAAGCTCCTAGGAATGACCCACGTGAGAATGAGCTATTTAGCCCACCACTCCAACTCACATTAATGAAATTTGCTTTTTGGGGTTAAAGCCTCACAATCCAGACAACATTTGAGCTTATACACAGATCTCACCTAACATTTAGTAGGGCCTTGTAGTCTCAATCACATTTACATGACTACTTGTGTCAAGGTTTTTTGTTGGGCTATATGTCCTAGCCACACTTGCACGGACACAAAGAGTATGTTTGAACAGAGACCCTCACTAAAAGCCATTAGTTAGAATCCACCCAGTTCACCTCCGTGTATCGTCAAAAAATGGAAGCACTTCCATTTAGGACTAGTTTAGCCCTTTGAGTAAGTGGTCTGGGTCATGTCAAGCGCCTTAAATGGGTCTATGATTGGATTTGGATTTTCCCCCTGTTCTACTTCTCTCTCCACCTATTTCCAGCCTTTTTCTGGCACTCTATCTTGAGAAACTAAGATCTTTGACCTCGGGGTCAAGGATGACCTTTTGGGTCAAGGTCGACCTAAATCCTAACCTAGGCCAAGGTTGACCTTGAATTCAAACTAGGTTACAGTCAACCTCGACCCTGACCCTGGGTCCAAAATTTAGATTCCAGAGGTTTTGGGATGTCGGGCTTTGAAAAGTTTTATTTCCTACTTTCGGGTCGGCTGTTTCAGATCCACTTTTCATGATCAAGCATCCACCCTCCATTGAATTCAAGCATAAGTGCAATAAAGTGATCAAGCAAGCAACAAGGAGAAGGAAACCATTCAAGAATTCATTCACCCTCAAGCATTTAAGCATTCAAGCATTCATGATCCAATTCATCAAGGAGATCCATTGATAGCCATTGAAGGATTCAATCTCTTTGGATCCGTCTTGTTGAAGATTTCTCCATCCACATTCATTCAAGCTTCTTCCTATTCCAAGATCCATTCAAGATTGTTTTTGAAGATCTAATGCAATTTATTTGAGACATCCTACATACAATTCTACATTCAAGGATTTGAATCCTCCACAAGGATTTCAACATAAGCAAGGTGAATAGTTCCATTTACTTTGTTTATATATTACAATTTTAATTATATTTCAAGGCTGATTCCAAATCGGGGTTTGACCAAGACAAACCCCTCATCCAACAAACAAAATCCTTTTTCTTGTAGGTACATGTGTGGGACAACAAATATCAGTGCAGATCTGAGTACCCTTTTCAGTGAACTTCTGAAATCCGTGAACAAAATTTTCGTCAGAGCAGTGCAGGTCAAGGATGACTTTTTGGGGTAAGATTGTACCTTGGGGTAAGATCTTACCCCTGTCCTGAGGTCAAGGATGGCCTTTCTCAGAAAGATAGAAGGTTTTTGGGTTTTCTCTATTTTTGCATTTCCAGGCCAGATTCGGTTGTAGAATTTCCCAAAACTGAACACAGACACTAGAAAATAATATTTCCTAGATTTACCCTATTTTGAGGTTAATATTTTTCTTCAATTTAATCAAGTTTCTAATATATACTTTCTACAACGGAATATAATGTTTTCTCCTTCATTCATATTCTTCATTGATTGATTCATTTGTGCATTAACCATTCTATTTTGGTTGATCAATTTGGATCTCTCCTTTGGGAATTTGGATTAAGAAGTAGATCTTACATTCCCCCACACACATCCAATACATTTTTGTGCTTCCAATTCTATATATATTACATTTTGGTGAACCCACGATAGACAACTCTTTCTTTTATGGTGTTAGATATTGCATGTATTAGATTTCTTTTATGTGTTTTCATCTCATATAAAATCAAAATACAAAAATATTCATTTGTTTATGCTTTATATTTTCCTAGTTTAGTTCATTTGCATTACATTGGAATATGAGCTTTACTACCTCTAGTCCTACCTATAATATTCCAATTATACGAAGTTGTAGACTTATAGGTGCCTTTGATCTTGAGTCTTCCTCTCCTTTCCTTAGGATCCTAGATGACAATCTAATTCTTCATGATTCCAACCCTACGATGGAGAAAAACTCTTCTCACTCATCTCATGATGAGGATGATGCTTTAAGAATTCCTCCTGAACAAGTCCAAAAACTTTCAACTAAAATTGATAAAATGGGTAATTGGCTCATTCAAGAAAACCATAATCAAGATTCTATTCAAGCTATAGAGGCTCTTAAGAAATTCCTTTGTGATAATGATCAAGGTGTTAAAATCTCCTATGTGGTATTACTCATCTCATGCATTCAAATGTTAAACTTTTAGCTCAAGAAGCTCAAGATTTAGGATTCACTCCTCCTATTAATAGTGCGGAACCATCTTTCATTCCTTTACCTAGCATTCCTACTTATACTCCTACTTTGGTGACTATGACAGTTCCCTCTCTTCTTGTGAGTGTTTCTCCTGTGCCCCTTCCTACATCACAACCTTCTTACCATAATGTTCCTTTTACTTATTATAATCCTCTTCCAACTATGGTTCCAAGTGTTCCTCCAGTTGTGTCTTGCATTCTTGCTGCTTCATACACTTTACCTAGTATTTCTAATGCTGCTATGCCTCCTATTTCCTCTAATGATTCAACAATAGTTAGTTTGGCTCAAACTGTGTCATCTTTATAACAATAACTTGCATCCTTGACTCAAAACAAGTTTAGCATTCCTACATGTGACATGGGAAGTCCTTTATCCCTAGACATCATTCGTGCTCATGTTCCTCAGCAAGCCAATATGCCTCATCTTGATAATTACAATGGTAAGGGAGACCCTGTTACTTATGTTAAAACATTTCAAATCCTTTGTAGTGACTATGCTCATGACCATAGGATTTTAGCCAAGTTTTTTGCTAGAAATTTTTGTGACAAGGCTTTACAATGGTATTGTTCCTTGCCTCCTTATTCTATTGACTCTTTTCCAAAACTTGCTAATGATTTTATTCAAAAAATTTAGAATAACATTGGTCTGCAAGTGTCCTTGACTGATTTAATGCACTATAAACAAAACACTAAGGAAAAATTGACTGAATTCATTGGTAGATTTAAGCATTTGTATGCTCAAATTTCTTATCATGTTCCTGATATGGATATTCAACATATGTTTATTTCAAATCTGCAAAAGGATATTAGAGATAAGATTTTGCTTACTGAATTTACCTCTTTTCAACAACTTTGTTCAGCACTTCATCATTATCAATTACAAGTGAGTCAATTTGAGAGAAACACTCCAATGGCTCCTATTCTAGTTGATAATAGTGATGTTGCTCCTAATCCAAACAAATTTCAAAAAAGAAACAACTATGTCAAGATAAATAAACAAGAAAATGTAGTTGTTGATCAAGTTGTTGTTGCATCCCACAATGCCACTTCTGCATCCTCTGCTTTTCATTTGAATCGTACGTTTACTCCTCTCTCTGAATCTTTACATTCTATAATGAATATGTTGTTAACTACTAATATAATTACTTTACCTCCTATTAGATGTCTTTTACCTACTACAGTAGCATCCAAATCCTTTGATCCTAAAGCCTTTTGTTAATATCATCGACAGAATGGTCATGATACTGAGAAATGTTATTCTTTAAAACATAAGGTCCAAGACTTAATTGATTCTAATGCTTTATATGTTGATAATTTTGATTGTAGTGGGAACAAATATGTCTCTCCTCCTAATCAAAACCTTCAAATCTATATGAATCTTTTACCTACACATGATACTAATACCATTTCTTAGCCATCTTCTATGGATATTTTTTATGATTCAAAGATGGATGATCTTAATCACATCATTAACCATGTGGAGCATGTTGTTTTATCTCAATTTGTATCTCCACCTCAGCCTCAATCTCAAACCCAACCTCAAGTTCCACCTCAACCTAAACCAAAACCGCAACCTAAACTGAAATCTCAACCTAAACCTCAAAAACAACCTACGAATAAGAGACCTCGGGAACTTTTGATTACCTTTAATGATTCTAAGACTATTAAAGCTCCTGATGCTCCCCTTTACATTTATGCTAGGATTTATTAGATACCTACGTGTGGTTGTCTTGTTGATCCTACATCTTTAGTGAATGTTATTACTGAAGAAAATATTTTTATGAAAAACTTACAACGTGATTCTTATGACACATGTGATGTATGGATTTAAACTTGTAATGGTTTTCTTTATCCAGCATTTGATTCCATTAACTTTCCGGTTGAACTTTGTGGTAAAATTGTGAACACTACCTTTGTTTTTGTTCCTACTTCTGATCAATTTCAAGTTAAGCTTGGTTTGCCTTGGTTGAATGCCATGCATGTTGTTGCTTCTCCTATCCATAAGTGTCTTAAATTTATTCATAATGAAGAAGTGAAGATGATTAACCATAGTTTATATCAACCTTCTAGGCACAAGGATTGTGCTACATTTGACTTCTTTTGGCCTTCAATAACTAATTCATGTCCTTCTCAACCTGATAATCTCTTTCGCTCATATCAAGCCTATAAGCATAGTAAGATTCTCAAGTTAAGCATGCCTCTGATGGATCTTAATCATGGTCTTTTGCCTACACCTTCCATACCTCCTTTATCCATGGCTTCTAGTTCTATTAATCAAGCTCCTAATGTTGCTTGTCGGTCTGTTGAGGATCCTATTAATCCTCCTATAGAACCTATGCAGGATCTGGTAGTTGTTCCTCCTAGTTCTCAACATATTTCAAACAAGAAAAAATGTAATCGATATGCTAATGAACATCGTAAGAAGTTTCATGCTAAAGCTAAAGCTCATGCCTCTGTTATTCAAAATTCGTTACCTGCTTTTGATCAATCTATACATGATGTGTTAGAAGAAGTTATTGCTAATAATGATGTTAAGATTCATGATTATGATGATTCTATTCATATGTTAGATCCTATTTTGATTAATCTTGATGAAGAAGATACTAATGATGTTAATGATGAATATGAGACTATTGACATTGACATTGATTTATCTAATATGCTTTCAACATAATTGACACTTACACCTAGTATCAAACATTATGATTCTCAAGAGGATCCTTGTTTGGAACTGGCTATCATTCCTACTGTATTGGATATAGTCCCTCTTGTGAGTTACCCACCTTCCCTAAATGATATAGAACAAGATGGGGAGAGTAGGTGATGCACTTCATTGGCTTGTCCTTTATGGTATCTTTTTATGTGTTTTCCTTTTGTACGGTGCTTCTCACGTGATGTATTTGCTAAATGTTGTTAGATTCTTTTATATGACCCTTATTGCTTTGTTGGTGCAAGGTGATAAAGGAATTGAACCTATTGTATTATTCCTCTATATGTATCTTTACTCTTTTATATGTTGTTTCATGTTATGTTATACTTGTGCTATTGTTCGTAAATGTTTCCTTGTGTAGTCCGCTTGGATTTGTGACTTGGTAGCACTGAATCTTTTTGGTCTCTATGTTGTGGTCCGAAAAGACTCTTCTTCATAACTCTTATGTGTTCTTTCCTCCATTGTGATTTTAGTTCTACTTTCTTTGGGGTATGACATTAATTCATTTTCAATAATATCAAATATATACTATTTTATGGTCATACTGACTCCATGGTAGGTAGATCTCTTATGTGTTCTCTGTATGTTTATGTGTTATTTCCCTTGATTTGTCTTGGCTTGGGAGCATCCCGTAGTGGAAACATAATCAATGGAGTTGTTTATATTTCTGTTCAAGCCATTGCTCCTATTAAAGTGTTAGCAATGACTTTAACATGGGGGCATACACTCTTCTCACCTGTTGCACACACGCACTTTCAATATACATATATTTTCCATGGTACTTCTCTCCCTTTATGGATTAGTGACTAATCCTTAAAGCATGGATTTTTTATTTTATAGGATCTCTTGATCCCTCCAATTTCAAAATTCTGATCCCTTAAGGTCAAAGGTGTCCTTAAGAATGGATCTCTTTTACTTTTGATTTTACTCTTGTGGAATAGAATATTCCTAAGGCTAAATCTTTGATGGGTTGACTAGTGAGTAGCCACATTCACTAGGCGGTTCAATTCCATCTTTCCAGTTGACCATTTCCTTGTGAGGTTCACAATGAGACATAAGTTCTTATTGGGTGAGGTAATCTCTCTCTCTCTCTCTCTCTCTCTCTCTCTCTCTCTCTCTCTCTAGAGATGTCTCTCTTATTGTGATCTTCAAGTTGATGAAGACCTGAGTCCCTGGGGGCTTGAGGATTCCTTTGTCCCTTTGATTTCAATAAGATTATCTTTTCATTATGATCTCCTTTACCAAGATTTTTTATCGAGTCCATACTCTTGCTAAAGTGGGGGCTAAATGTATCGTAAGAAAATGGAAGCACTTCCATTTAGGACTTGTTTATCCCTCTGAGTAAGTGGTATGGGGTCATGTCAAGCACCTTAAATGGGTCTCTGATTGGATCTGGATTTTTCCCCCTATTATGCTTCTCTCCACACCTATTTCTAGCCTTTTTCTGGCACTCTATCCTGAGAAATTGAGATCTTTGACCTCAGGGTCAAGGATGAACTTCTGGGTTAAGGTCGACCTTGACTTTGACCTAGGTCAAAGTTAACCTCGACCCTAACCCTAGGTCCAAAATTCAAATTCCAGAGGTTTCAAGATTTCGGGCTTCAAAAAGTTTTATTTCTCGCTTCCAGAGGTTTTAGGATGTCGGGCTTCAAAAAGTTTTATTTCAATAAAGTTTCTAATATATACTTTCTATAACTAAATATAAGGTTTTCTCCTTCATTCATATTCTTCATCGATTGATTCATTTTTGCATTAACCATATTTTGGTTGATCAATTTGGATCTCTTCTTTGGGAATTTGGATTAAGGAGTAGATCTTACATTCCCCGACACACATCCAATACATTTTTGTGCTTCCAATTATACACTCCAAAAGTTTGATAATATGCACGTGAGAAGAATATTAATCTCCCCAAGACACTCACCATATCGAGCCCCCTTCAATGTTAACACTCAGATAATAGGGCATCATGGCCGAAGCCATTGCGTGCTTGGTGATGGTCATATTCTAAGGAGTTGTTGGGTGTTTTCCTAAGTCAGTGAGAAAAGGTTTTCAATCCCATCCAACTTCCTTCTAGGGATAAAGAGTGTGCTTGTTACTTTCATTGCAAAACAAACCCATAACTTGAATTCTGCAAGGTTGCTTTGTCCCTTGCAGGACTATTTTCAACAAATGTGATTGTAACCCAAATGTTTGAGGTATGCATGAAATTGGTTCTTTCCAAGAACATCCTTTGATATATCAAGATATTGTCCTCAAGTCATGACTGATAATGTTAAACATAAGAAAGAAAAACTCCCAGTGGCACAAGTCCATAGAGAGAAGAAAATCATTGATCAAAAGATTAAAGCCAACCAATATTATTTGCAACCTATTCAAAAGTTTCCAGAGGCTATTGAGAAATCAAATAAAATCATCTACAACAATCGGGTTGCTAATTTTGTTGCCAAGAACAAAGTGAACATGGCCTTTGTCTCTTGGACTTTAAATCAGAATCAAATCAATCCATCTTCCACACCTTCATCAAGAAATAGGGTCAAAGAATCATTCTAATAGTGTCTCATAGACCTTAATTCCAAAGAAAACATTAGTCCCTTACTACTTTGAGAATTGAGTCTTTCTCTAGTAGTCCTAATCCAATCATATTTTGTTTGGGGATCATTAGTCTATCACCCAAATAAAAGAACACTTTAAATCAAAACCAATCTTATGTTTGCATAATCACAAGGTCTTGTTTCACCTAGGTTTGTTCCAAGCCTTTAAATTCAATCTCATCAATCAATCTAATCCTCAATGAAATCAAATCAATCAATCCAATTCAATCAATCTAATCAATCATCAAGACTTAATCATTAGTCCAAGTTGCTCCTAGTTCACCAAATCCTTTTTCTTTCCATACCTCATCCACTATTCACCCTTCTTCAATTCAACCATTCTAAGGCCACTCGTGCATGGTACTTATCTAATCAAAAGAAAAGATAAGACAAGAATCTCTCACCATGGATAACGATCAGGAAACTATCTATCAAGAAGACTTTAATGACAAAGAAGAACCCCACATGGAATCTGACACAGTAATACCCGAAAGTGTCAGTGCCAATCCATGAGCTAAATAATTCTTTGAGGATCCTAAAAATTTAAGCTTATTGGAAGATCTAATCCAAGCCAATAGTGCCAACATCTTCATGAATCTTATTCAAAGAGGGTGTTACCCTCCCTGATAATTTTGATGAAACTTTTATTGAGAACAACTTGATTCGAACCAACAAAAGAAAAGTAGCACCTATAATGCCATCAACATTTGATAACACAACTCAACCTCCCCTTGATATGCTTGAATTAATCCAAAAACTTCTAAAAAAACCTAACTCAAACAATGGGGTGAGTAATGATGGTTTAAGTGCAGGACATGAGCCTGAACAACAACCAAGGTCCTCAAGATGATGCTTTGCTTCTATTTTCTCAAAGCCTAGTGGAGTCCTAAAAAATCAAAACTTTGCACAAAAAAACAACACCAATCAAAGACATAACACCAATCTTCTCCCTGTGGGAGGACATAATGCATCATCAGGAAGAGGAACACATCAAGCCCATACAATCACCACTAATCCTCCTGAATTAGTCCAACAAATTGATGAGCTCAAAGGCATGATGATGGCTATGCAAAAAGGCAGGAAGAAGAAATTTTCTTTTGCAGAAATATGTCCTTATCCTTTTGACAAATCAATCACTTTCCAACTATTCCCTGCCAATTTTGAAATTCCAAAATTTCATAAATACAAGGGAGACTCATGCCCTATGCAACATTTCAAGGAATTTTATGTAGCAGCACAAGAAGTTTCCCACAATGATCATCTTCTCCTAAGAATTTTCACTAGGAGTCTTGGAGGACGAGCCTTAGAGTGGCTATTGAACCTTCCTTTGGGTTCCATCTCCACCTTCCATGATCTTGCTAAAAAATTTGTTACACAATATTCTTATAACACGGAACATCAAGAATCCCTCAGCGATTTGTGTAAACATGAAACAAAGAAATGGAGAAACCTTTGCCAATTTTCTCCAAAGGTGGTGACATCTCACCAATCACATGCCTTGGAAAATCCTAGATTCACATCTAGTTGATATCTTTACTAAGAATCTGGTTACAGAAATGTCATTTTAGATGAAGATGGCTGCTCCAAATTCCTTCAAGGGACTCATTAAAAAGGGGAAGTCTATTGAAGATGGACTTTTGATGAAAGGAAAAATTAAACACTATACCCCTAATTCATCTAACAATACTAATGATAAACCCAAGTATTGGTCTAAGAACAAAGGTGTTGTTAATGATGGAGTGATAGATGCTAAACACATCCAAAATGTTCAAGCATCCAACAATAGTAACTAAGGCAATCACAACAAAAATGATCAGAACAATCGCAAGAATAATCAAACGAATCAGAATAATCAAAGCAATCAGAATAATTTGAATAACCAGAGACAAAATCAAGGATCTGGTTATCGTGGTTCTCTACTCTCACGATATAATGGCAATAACAACAATAACAATCGACAACAACAATGATGACAATTTACACAGCTGGCATATTCTCTTGATGTGATCTTCTGATGTCTAGTCGATCAAGGGATGATGTTTTACCCTAATACCAGGCCTTTCAACAAAAATCAACCTAAACCCAATTGGTATAAGGATAACGAATACTATGATTATCATTGCATAAAAGGGCATGAGATTAAAAAATGCATGAAGTTTCATCATTTTGATCAAGATTTGATCGATGATGGTAAAATTAAAGTAGAAGGTCAAAATGCCTCTACTTCTAATGCCTAGCTAAAAATGTATTCTAAACCTTTTCTTGAACATAATCAAAACAACACATCCATGTCCGAGGGCTTTACTTATGATTATTCAATGAAAAAAATCTCAGGAGATGAACGCACTTGTGGAAAATTAGCTAAAAATGATGTTTGTGGCTTTGAATCACCATGTGCCCATATTGAACAGTCTGAAACTCATTTAAATACCTTGACTTTAAAAAGTGTGGATTACAATGTTACTACTCGCTGCCCTCGCGTAATTGTACAAGCTGCTGCCAATCCACCTGTTGTAGATCCACCTACAACACCATCTACCTCTACACGACTTGCATCATGTTATGATTTTCTTTCCCAAATGAAGAAGACCCCTACACAAATATCCATACTAGAGCTTTTACATACATCCCCCATTCACAAAGAGGTCCTTGAGAGTGCCCTAGCTGAGTCTCGCATCCTAGAAAATATCAATGCCTCTCAATTCCAAGTAATGATTAGAAATTTGGCTGCCCAACAACATTTGGTTTTCACCGACAAAGATTTCTGAGGTCTTGACCCTCATCATAATAAACCCTTGCATATCCAAGTCACCATCCATAACACCTGAATTAAAAGAGTCCTTATAGACAATGGATCTGTAATCAATGAAAATTGGACAAGATCATTTGAGTGAGAAATCAAGGCAAAAATGAATACAATTAAATGTAATTAAATCAAATCAAGTCAAAATCAAAGATAAATTGTAATTAAACCTTAATCTAAATTTAATTGAAAATCAAAAGCCATTAAATCAAGTTAAATCTAATAAATCATGATTAATCAATAAATTGTACAATTAATCTAATTAATTGTATAGTTCAATTTAAATAAAATCAACCCATTCAAGGGGTACACATGGCTAAACAAATTAAATAAATTCAATTAATTAATTCTTATTTTCTCTGAACCACCAAAGGGGAGGAAAATGAATCAACCAATAGGAATTGAGAACCAAGCTCACATGGATCAAGCCTAAATCAAATCTCAATCACTCACTTGGAGGATGCATCTTGTCCACTCTTTTTGTGTTCTTGTCCTAAGCTTTGAGGACAAAATATTTAAATGGTCTCCAAAGGTGGAACCATGGACTCAACTCTCACCTAACCTTGATCAACTCAACTACACCCCCTACCCTTGCCAAAATCTATAAAAGCAAGGCATAATTCACTCATTAATCATCCACAAATCTGAGAATAGCATCAAACCTCTTTTAAATTAGAGCTAGAAAGGCAAATTTAAGAGCTAATTAGTTGTATTTTCATTTGGAATTGAACTTTTATCTTGGTTTATCATTCATTCTCATTTTAGGACTATCACTAATGGAGGCTTGCTGAGAGCTTTGCATTAGCATCCCTAAATAGAGATTCATAAAGTACTTAATTGTCAATTCTTTTCTTAATTATATTGTTATTTGTGGTAATTTAGTTATTATTTTGAGTTATTGATGATACTAACCCTATGAAGGTACTTTTCTAGTACACAAAATGGTGCCCACCATGGAGCATTAGGCCTCATAAATTTATAAATTTGGAGAAGTAAATTTCTTTTTGCAAATCTTGTTTTACTCTCTATTTTGTAGATTTAACAGTGCATTTGATAGTTTCTCCAACGCTTTTAAGGTCTGAAACAACACATTTACAATAAAGTTTGGTGCCTTTACGTGGAGTTTTAGTGCTTTTAAATCCTTCTATTTCTATCTTATTTCTTTCAGGGCTTTTACCCTGATTCTCCAACACGTTTAATTGATTCTCCAGTGCTTCTAATACTTTCTGTTAATGCCTTGTCTTAGTTTATCCATGCTTTTAATTTTTGTTCTAGCGCTTTTAAAATTTTATGCAGTGCATTTAGTTTATTTAACAATGCTTTCAATCATTTTAATAGCACTTTTAATAGATTTTGTTGCGCTTCCAATTAAATTGAGAATTGACAGAATTTAACTTGCGAAAAATGATTTCTCCATGTCAACAAGATGATTGGTCATAAAAAATAAAAAAAACTAGAGACTAGATTTAATAGCGAAGGGAAAGCTTTGACTAAACGGATTAAGGACGAGAATATTGCACACATCAAGCTAGTTTTGAAGAATTCTCAACAAGAAAATGAGGTATATGAACAATACTTGAAAGTTGTAGAAGCATATAAATCAAAGTTCATCTCATTAAATTGGATTTACTTACCTTAATCAATTTTGTCAAAATTTGATAAATAGAGCTTAAATTCAAATTTATTCTTGTTTTCTACATTTTCGCTGGTTGTGTTGACTAACTTGTTGGAGGAGAAGCGAATGGAAAGGAACGATCGCCACTAGGTTAGCATAAAAATGGAAAATTCATCAAAAATTCCCATAGCCTTAGCTAGCTTCGAAACAAGGTAACCCTAAAACTTGGCCAAATTTTGCTTAAATTGTGGCCTTGTCAATTTCAAAATCTAGTAATTAAAGTAGTCTATTATTGTTTGAGGGATTTGATACTAGGCCTGTGTTCTTCACTTTCTAAGTGAATCAAAATGCAAAAAATATCAAGTTCCTTGATTAAAAGAAAGGCTAAGTAAATCAAGCACTAAATTTGAACAACCCCTTGTGTGTAGAATAGAATAGAAATATTCAATTCCCATTAATTAGTGGGTTTGGTAATTGAACCTTGCTAAAAGTGTTTGGGAATTGAGAAATAGATAAGGATATGCTCTTCACCTTTTGGTGAATGAAACTCCCAAAACCTATCTCTTTATTCCACTTTATTGCTTTCAAAATGAACATGCTAGATCCATAGTGGGCTCGCCTCCTGAGATTTACCTTAATGAGGTCGGTGAGAGGGAAAACCCAAAGTGGGATACAATTTCCTTTACCGCAATAATCTGACCCACTCTAAAATAAAATACATAAATCCTTAATGGGGTGTGTGACAAAAGGGTGTTAAGATTTCAAACTTCCTCGAGTAGTCCTACGGGATTGCGCAAAACTCCAACATACTGGTGGTGGGAAGCCTCCTAATTTTGGAGGATGAAAATTTAATGTCCATTTTGAACGAAATCTTGATTAAATACCTTGATAAATTAGCAAGCCTACCTCATTAGAGCCATTTAAAAGCTAAATTTGACCTTAGGTAGATTAATTGGAAGAATTTCTTGTGATAATTGATAAAATCATTGTGTTGTGCTTGAAAGTCTATGATTACAAAAAGAAAACATCCATTAAGATCCAAAATTCAATTAACAATAAAGATTGAAAATAATATTCTATTCACAAGAATTCAAGAAATAGAAAAAGAAATGGAAACATTATCCAACCAATTCTCATTAAGAACATTGTTTCCTTACCTCTATAATCAAGAAAAACATCATGAACGCCATATCTTTGATAATTCAAAATTTGATAAAAAAGAATATCATGAAAACCCTATATTTGGTAAAAAAAAAATATCCTAATGATAAACCAATATTTGATGAAGAACCTATTTCAAAATATCAAAAGAATCTCATCTTTGATCAAGGAAATCAAGAGGAATTAGTCCCATCTCAACAATCTTCATCATATGACAACTCTTTGAGAAACATAAATATATCCAAATATCCTTGGGATCGAAGTACCATTCAACCACACATTCTATTGTTGTTGTAGGAAACAAATGCTGGAAGGAAACTATTTTATGACTACAAGAAGAAAATACTACAATGGAAATTAAGCCATAGCTACAGAAAAGAAAGTACTGGAATGGAAATTACAGAAGTGAAGTTACTAAAAAAATATGAAGAATTTTGCAAACTAAGCTATAGTGCTTCATCTACTCTGTCACTTTGGTTGTAGGAAGCGATAGCTAACCTGTGGCTTTGGCTGCAAGAACAATTCAACACCAATACTAAAATAATGAAAATGTAGGAAGATGAAGTTAACTAGCATGAACCTAACTAACTATGGATTTCTCACCATGTGGGCCCCCTTGGAAGAGTATCCCAAAAACTTAATTATGCAAAGTTAAATCTCAATACTTCATTTGCTCATTGATTGAATAATTGAGTACAAAGATGTATGAAGACCAGTAAACAATAAAATAAAATTGTATTGCAACTAAAACTGAGAATGCCCTCCTTCTCATGCAGGAGCAAGGCTTTATTTAAAAGGAAAACTTCTAATAGCTAGCTAATCATGCCACAAAAATAGGCGGAGCCTTTATTACAACACTACCAAAAGAAAAGAAGAAAGCTATAAAATTGGAAACATATTAGATCTAGAAAAGAGGAAAGAGTTGTTGCGATAGAAAATCTAAATTCCCACTCTCTCCTAGATTTCCTCAGAGAATTCATCACGTTGTCTTAGTCTTTTTTTGGAAACTACCACCTTGATCATCTAGAAACCTTTTGCTGGTGTTGCATTAATGTTTCTCCGTTGGAGTCTGCTAAAAGACTGGGTTGAGCATCCAATGTATGAGTGCACTTCACCTGGTCAAGATGATGGTTTCTATATTCATGCACTACACTTAAAATTTTAGGATAAAGACATTCATGGTAATAAACACCAAAACATGCATGCATTATTTATGTTGGGTGTGTGTAGGATCATGGTATACCAAACTATAGCCTTAAGTGGCAATGAAAAATCATAAAATCAGGGTTAGTCAACTTGACGTAAAAGGTTGAACATCTTATAAACCTTATGTAAAAAAGTTGTAAGAGTAGTGTATACTAATGAAAGTATCTTCATAGAATTAAGGTTAATCATCAATAATTGAAATAGTAACTAAATTAAACCACAAAGCAATAGAGAAAACTATAGAAAATTAATGATCAATTGAGCATCCTATGGCTCTCTAACTAAGATGTTAATGAATAAGCTCTTAGCAAGCTCTCATTAATGCCTTTCTAAACTCAAATTTCAAGAGGTTCAATGCAATTCTCAGATGTGTGGTTGATAATAATGAAGGATTTTGGCCTTCCTTTTATAGATTTTCCAATGGTAGAGGGTGTAGTTGTATTTGATCATGATTAAACCTTGGTTGAATCCTTGGTTCCACCCTTTGAAGACAATGCAAAGTTTGTGTCCTCAAAGCTTGGGACAAGTAGAAAAGATGGATGGTCAAGATTTTCTTTCACTTTGAGTGATTGAGATTGAATTTAGCTTGATCCATGTGAATGTCTTTCCTTAAATCTCATTGGTTGATTGATTTTCCTCTCCTTTTGGTTTGTTGAGAGTAATTGAGATTTATTAATTGATTTAATTGATTTATTTTAGCCATGTACCCCTTGAATGGGTTGAATTTAATTTAATCCAAGACTATACAATTAATTGATTTAATTGTATTTTGATTTGATTGCACTCGATTAAAATGCTCTCAATTTTGATTTATCTTGAATTAAGACTTGATTTTAATTTTGATTGGCTATTTATGCATTGTGATTCAATTGCTTCAATTTTGTCCTTGATTTGCTTTGGTTTGACTTGATCTTTGTCCATTTTTAGGTGATTACAAATTCCCCTCTTTGAGTTGATGTGTGAAGCATGTCGATTCAAAGAATACTCTGATCTTGCTTGATAATAGGTCCTGACTCAATGATGGTCGATCCTTGATGTTTGTTTGATGTCTTTCGATGGTCGATCCTTGATTTTTGATATGAGATTGCTGCAAATAATGATTGATATGAAACTCTCTTGATTGATGTGGTTCTCTGATGATCATTCCTGATATGATGGTTGATTTGATGATTGATCCTAATATGATGCCTGATTTGATGATTGATCTTGATATGATGCCCCTTTCGTTTGATTATGAAAAATTTCCTAATAAAAGCTTTCACTTTGATTTGATGATCTATCCCTTGATTTTTGATGATTTTACTGATGATATCGATCTGATTATCCAATGGTATGCCCCCTCAGAAATAAAACATATTGTTGTTTTTGTTTGATAATTTCCAACGATTGATTGATATGTTTTCATTTCTGAAAAACCCTCATGATATGTCGTACTTCCCAATTTGCCCTGGTTAAATATGATGGGTTAATATAGGTTGAAGTCAAATTTTCACCTTAAAATTAGGTCAAATTAGCTTAAATAGGTTGAAAAACCTAGATTTACTATTCATTTTCACTTGTCTTTGGTGATTTTTGCTCTGATCTTGCGGTGAATTTTGAGATGGTTGTCCCTATCCGAGAGCATCAATTCGAGAGGTGTCAAAGATATGTGATGCCACCTGACTATGGACCTTTGGTAAGTTATTTTGAACTCCCTTATTGCATTTATTACTCATTTATTAGCATTTATTGCCAATTTGAATTTCATCATTGCTAAGAATCTGTAAAGTCACGCTTAGCAATATTTCATTGTCACCTAAGACTGTTTACTATCGCATCCACAAATTTCAGTCACACTTACATATATTTAGTTTTTTCCTAACAAAATTTCATTCTCTCCTGATAACAAAACATTCACGCGTAGATCTAGGGCAAAAATGCCAATTTTCAGTTAGGTTACCGCGTAGGAAACCCTAACAATTTGTTTTCACGTAGGCTACATTTGGTTATCGCCTAGCATGATTCATTGTCACCTATGCGTAATTTGTTTCTTGAGATAGAATTAATGTTGCTGAACAACCTTTCGATATCACTTAAGAGAAATGTCACCTACTATGATTAAAATCACACCTGCAGCCTTTTTTGCAAAATTTTCACTTGTACTTGATTTTTTTTATGAAAAATTTTGATGATTTACGATGCTCGATTTGAATGATTAGATTAGGTTTGTTGCATCTAAACTAAACAATTGATTAGAATATCTATATATTAATACCAATGAATGTGATTTGTCAATCTGATATGATGGGTTGATGGTTTGATATTTCACTCTCAAGATCTAGAGAGATAAAACAATGATTTTCCTTCCTCAAGATATAGAGTTAGGAGATAACTTGATCAAAGTTAGCTATTCCTTGATATAATATGCTGATATAATTCTCTTATTTTTCCAAAAAGGCTCACTTTCCTGTATTGTATCTCCAATTGGTTGCTTCATGGATCATCAATCTTGGGTAGGCGCTTACTCCAGCGGAGTACCATGTCATTGAGATTTGCAGTTTGAGTTTTCTTCTCAATCTTCCCCAGTTCCAGCTGAACTATGGGTTATTGACTGCTGTGGTGGAGCGTTGGCACTCCAACCACAATACTTTTCACCTTCCACATGGTCAGATGATGATCACACTAGAGGACATGTATCATTTGCTACGTATCCCATGCTGAGGAGAGATAGTTTATTATGATTCTATTTATGATTATACTGTCTACCAATGAGTGTTTGGGGACAATACTATTGATGATGATACTATCACATGGCTGTAGTTTTCTTCTTTTCCTACATTTCCTGTAGTACTTGGTGCATTGATTGGTGGTTTACTTCTTCCTGACATATGAGGTCCTGGTTTTTCTATTGGTTGGGGTAGGATTCTGGAGGATTTACTAGCACAGCCTCGACGTTTCGATTGGGGTTCCTATGTGCTGGCATAGTTATATCAAGATCTTCATGAGGTGGTATAAAGAGAGAGTTCTTCCTTATCCACCGGTGTCGTGATTCTTTAGTTGTGGATTTGGGAGCATCTTCCTATTACTAGGCCTATTTCTGATAGGGTTCAACCTCGTGGTTTTCCATATGCTTTTCTATACACTAGTATGGTGATTCAACATCATTTAGGTCATCTGGATTATTGGCGCTAGGTTATAGATGATCTTGATCAGGTTCAATGGTGTCCATACATTAGTTGCAAGGGTTGGAGAGAGGATGACAATGAGTTACCTTACATGTTCGATCCTCGTTGGATGATTGGCAAGTCTGATACCAGTATTGAGCACTTCTATTTTGGCATAGTTTCTAGATAGTATGGTATAGTGCAAGATATGCCTCTAGGTGCAGCATTATATGCTCAGGTACAAGCAGAGAGATCTATGTGGGGTCCTCCTATTGATTATCAGTTTGCATTAGATCAGATTGTTGGTATGGCTTACTACCAATGGGATATGCTTCCTGGTATAGCAGATGTAGGTATGTCTTATGAGTATGCAAATTGGTGGGCTCGTAATAGGTTTATTCATTTTACTAATCCAGCAGAGCCTATTCCAGGTCCTCGTGATGGTGGTGGTGGTGGTGGTGGTGGTAGGAGTCATTAGAGATGGCGAGGATGTAGAGATCCTCTAGTTATTGCTGGTAGAGGATAAGTGAGAGATCAAGCTAGAGGACATGGTGATGCCATTGATGTTCATCCTAGAGCAGCAGATAGACAACAAAGATAGTAGAGACAAGTTTATGTTGATGCTGCTAGGTAGATTTCAGGTGGATTAGACCCTTTGGTTTAGTTGCAAAGAGTTGCCTTGGCTCAACAGGATGATGTTGCAGCATAGTAGGATCAAGTTCCAACACAACAAGTGCCTCCACAGGTTCATCAGCCACAGGATCAGGGACAGGGTTCACAAGATGTTCCTACTATGGGTATTGTAGTACGAGAGGTTCAATCTCTGAGGATAGATATGTCCACTGTTGTTGGGTGTTTAGATCAGGTTGCTGCCTTGATGTAGCAATTTATGTCAGCTGTGGTTTAGAGACAGAGTGGAGTGAGCACTTCTCAGGCTCCTCCTCCACAAGATGATAGAGGTCTAGATGGATCTAGTGCTACGAGATCTTGATTGATTTGATGACAGATTCACTCATTTTTTATGTCCTTTGTATCACATGTCCTATTATTTGATTGGTTGGAACCTTTTATGTATCACTTTATATGACATTATATCTTGATATACTAATTTGGTGGATCATTGATGAACCCTCTTTTGATGATATGTGATGATATATTCGTTCGTTCTTCTTGATGATTTGATTTATGAGATTATCTTTGTATGAAGCTATATGATGTTTATCATGCATTTATTTGTGATTATGCGATGGATGCAATGTATCTTATTTCTATGATATAGATAGATGAATGTATTGATTTATGGATTTATGAGATGTTTTTCTATTTTCTCCTTGTATGGATGCAAATTGTTTTATGGAAAAATGGATATGGATGATCCTATGTTTTTTATTTTTTAAATGTATGCAAATGATGTATGAGTAATGATTCTTTTTCTTTCTTTTCTGGTATATTTATGAATAATGATTAATGCTATGCATGAATGCAAAAGATAATCTCACTTTTGTTGTTTGGAATCAATGATGATGATATTTGAATTGAACCCTATATTTCATTTTTCCTCTTGTAACTTAAGCTAAGAAAGGCAAAACACATATATACAATGCACTTAATCTAAAATGTATGCAGTTAACTATCATTATTCAAGATTTAGAGCTTATAATCATCATTGAGCACTTTTGGAATCCCATTTTAGTATAACCATCACTAGTTCAACTATGATGATATGAATACTTTTTACCTCTTAGTTTGCTTTCCCATCGGTCTCTTTGATACAACTATCACTGACTGAAGCCAATCATGAGAGTGTGAATACCAATTTTTTCGAATTCTATGTTGCAAGTGGATGTTGATATTATGATATGGAAGATCAAAATAACCAAGGTATCCGTTTGCGTAAACAAGCAAAAATCTCCATTTTATCCTATGTACAAGTCCTCGATGATTCTTTGATAATCACATCCTTAGACAAATAATACATGATTTAAAACTTTGATTTTAAGACAACCATTCAGAAATAAAAAAAATATCATCCTTTCATCATAGCTTGTCTAGTCTAAAACTTTCATCAATTTTCTAGAAAGAAATGGTTTCATTAATTGAGTCAACACTTAGAAAAAAAAATTTGCAATGTTTTTCAAATCCATAGTTCAAGTGTAGTTCCATCCATTTCATACTTTTAATCCTGACAAAGGTAAGGTCATTTAAGTTCTTGGATCAATTTTTTATTTTAGTCTCAAATTGGATTGGGATGTAGATTTGATTAAGTGTTCCTCTTTTAAGTGTGATGAATTGATTCTATGATTGAATAAAGCTTGTTGATGAATCCTCGCTCCTTTAGAGTAGATTTCCCCCAGTTTGATATTGATTTCGTTCATGGGACTTAGGACAATTTTTTGATTAGGTGACCACAATCTTGAGGTACTTGCAAATGCAACTGTGGGGCTCTATTATGCAATATATACAAATGATGGTGACTACAATATTTACAAGGTGACCTTCTAGGTATGTGACTGACTTGGACTTTTAATGGCACCTGTTTACCAGGTTTTCACCGATTGAATGGATCTAGCTCTTTTTTCTATTTTTAAAGCTTTTTCCCTTTTTTTTTTTTCTACCAAGGTGCCTATTTGCTAGGTTTTCACCAAGGCACTTTTCTTCTTTTTCTAATTTTTTTTGTATTTTTTCTTTTTTTTTCAATTTTTTTCTTTTTTTTCAAGATCATATATGAATGTTTTTGCTTTCTTCATGCTCAATTTTTAACTGTTTTTGATATTTTCTGCTTTTCACATGTTTTGGTTTTTTTCAGGATCTCTTTTCACTATGTACAATAAATATGATGTTGCTCCATCTGATACTCTTTATCCTCTTTTGTCTTCCTCATGTGTAGAACTTCTTGAGATGTATGCTATTTATTGGCTCTTGTAGTTCTTCACCATCACAATCTGCTAGTTTGTATGTGTTGGTCCCAAAATTTTCAACAATGAGAAATGGTCCTAACCAGTTTGCTTCCCACTTTCCTTTCTTTTCTCATTTTGCTTGGTTCTTGGGATTTTCTCTCAAAACTAGGTCCCCTAATTGGAATGTTCTTGGCTTGATATGTTTATTGTATACTTTGGACATCCTATTCTGGTAGACCTTCAAATGATCAAATTCTTGCTTCTATTTTTCATCCAAGAGTTCTAGCTCTTGTAGCCTTGCAACCTTATAGTCTTCTTCATCTATCCAACCATGCATAGATACCCTCAAAGATGGAAGTTCAACCTCTAAAGGAAAAACTACTTCTATTCCAAAGACTAATGAAAAAGGTGTAGCCCCTGTTGGCATTCTTATGCTTGTTCTATAAGCCCACAAGTTCGAGTTTATCTTAATGTGCCAATCTGTCCCTGAGTTGTCCATTGTTCTCTTCAAAATCTTCAATATGTTTTTATTGGTTGCTTCGGCTTGTCCATTACCTTGAGGGTAATAGATTGAAGATGAATGATGAATCATGTGAAACTTGGTGCACAGTTCCGTTATGTCTTTGTTCTTAAAATGATTTGCCTTATCCGTTATGATGGCATGAGGTATGCCATATCTACAAATAATATGATTTAGGATAAACAAGGATATGTGTTTGCCTGTTGATGTTGATAGGGGTACAACTTCTACCCACTTAGTAAAATATTCAGTTGCCATGATGATGAATTTATGGTCATTCGAGGATGGCGGATAAATCATGCCTATTAGGTCTAAACCCCATTGATAGAACAGCCAAGGTGTTTTCATTGGATGAAGCTCTTGCGCAGGTGCATGTATCAAATTCCCATGGAATTGACATTTCTTACAAGTTTTTGCAAAGTTACATGAATCTTTTTCCATGGTAGGCCAAAAATATCCTATCCTTAGAAGTTTCCTGGCTAGGGATAATCCATTTGAGTGTGATCCACAAATTCCTTCGTGGATTTCTCATAAGGCTAAATTTGATTCTTCCTCTTCTAAACACCTAAGGAGTATTCCATCAAGACTTTTTCAATACAATGTTTCTGAAACTATAGTATATTTGGCGGCTTGACGAATGAAGCTTTTCTTTTGGTTTCTGGTTTGATTGATAGGAAGGGTTTGATCTTTCAAGTAGGCATAAATTGGTCCATACCAGGGTGATTTAGTTGTAGTTAGTAGGAAAATGGTATAAGGGTGGTTTGGTTCAAATGCGGGTTGAATCACTTCTACCAAGAACTCATATCTAGCACTCTGATCTGACATCTACAAAAGTGAGGCCAAAGTTGCCATAGCATTCGTTGCTTTGTTCTTTTCTCTCAGCACTTGTTCAAATGTGATGAGTATGCAATAATTCTTGAGATTTTGCACCATGTTTTTGTAAGGTATTAATTTTTCATCTTTCATTTGATATTCTTCATTGACCTAATTTATGACCAATCATGAATCTCCATAAACCTTTAGTTCTGTCACTTTCCACTCTAATGCTAGCTTGATTCCAATAACCAATGCTTCATACTCTGCTATATTGTTGGTGCATGGAAAAAGAAATTTGTAAGATTTAGGGATAGTAGAACCTTGAGGTGTGATGAGAAGTATGCCTGCTCCTGATCCATGGTGAGTGTAGGAACCATCAAAATAAAGTTGCCATATTTTTGCTTCCACCTTCACAATTTCTGAATCCGCGAATTCCACTTGTATAGGATGATCATCATGAAGTGGTGCTTCTGCTAATTGGTATGCAATTACTTTCCCTTTGATTTATTTGCTATCAACATATTCTATGTCGAATTCACTAAGTACCATTACCCATCTTGCTAGTCTTCCATTCAATGTTGTTTTGCTAAGTAGATACTTCAACGGGTCAATTTTGGCAATGAGCCTTATCTTGTGGGCTAGCATATAATGGCATAATTTTTGGGAAGAAAAAAATACAGCCAAGCATGCCCTTTCCATAAATGTATAGTTCAGCTCATATTTAACCAAGGTTCTACTAATGTAGTAAATTGCCTTCTCTTTTCCTGTTTCATCCTCTTGTGCTAAAAGTGCCCCCAATGAATTCTCTGTTGCTGAAATGTATAGGATCAAGGGCTTGCCTCTGATAGGTGGCATCAAGATTGGTGGATTCATGAGATATTTCTTTAGTAGATTAAAGGCTTCTTCACATTTTTCATCCCATTTGAAAATTGTATCCTTATGCAAAAGTTGGGTGAAATTATGGCATTTTTCTGCTAATTGGGAGATAAATCTACTAATGGATTGGATCCTTCCTTGTAAAGATCTCATCTAGCTAATGTTCTTAGGTGCTTCCATTTCAATGACAGCCTTCACTTTAGCAGGATCCACCTCTATCCCTTTCACAGATACAATATAACCTAAGAGTTTGCCAGATTGGACTCCAAAAGCACATTTCTTTGGGTTGAGTCTCACTTTGAATTATTCTAACCTTTCAAAAAATTTCACCAAGATTGGTAGGTGTTCTTTCCTTGAATTTGATTTAGCTATTATGTCATCCATATAATCTTCCATGAACTTATGCATCATATCATGGAATATTGTAGTCATTTCTCTTTGATAGGTTGCTCCTGCATTCTTTAACCCAAATGGCATGACATTCCAGCAAAATGTACCCCATGCACATGTAAAAGTGGTCTTATCTTGGTCTTCTAGTGCTATCTTTATCTGATTATACCCACTAAATCCATCCATGAGTGATAACATAGAAAGTGCCCCGCTGTTAAATATACAATAGCATCAATACTTGGAAGTGGGAAGTCATCCTTAGAACATGCCAAGTTTAAGTCTCTAAAGTCCATGCAGATTCTAATGGATTTGTCTACTTTTGATACTGGTACTATATTTGAGATCCATTATGCATAATCAATGGCCCTTATAAATGCCACCTTCAATAGTTTTTCTAACTCCACTTTGATAAGTAGGGCTATATGAGCATGCATTTTCCTTAGTTTTTGCTTAATAGGTTTTGCTCCTTCCTTGATGTTTAGGTGATGCATTATCAGATTTGGGTCTAAACCTAGCATATCATCTTAAGACCATGTGAATTTAACTTGTCTTTCCTTAAAGAACTTAATGAATTATGTCCTTTCTTTGCTAGATAAGGATGCTGCTAAGTGGATGAACTTCGGCTCTGTTTCTAATCCAATGTTTATCTTTTTTGTCAGCTCAATCAAGATCGGAGATCTTTCTTCATAGTGTTCTGGTAGAACATCCAAACTCCCTTCCATAGGTGCCTCAGTTGGGTTTTCACCTTTGGAAACATCCTTTATTTCTTTATTTTTTTCTTGATCTAATGTTGCCACAAAGTGGTTTTCAACACTTGATTCTTTTCCTTTTCTAATTTTTTTTATTTTTTCATTTTTCCTCGAATTAGAAGTTTGGAATGCTCTCGCTGATTATTTCTTCTTGATATTCTCTGATAGACGAAGGTTCAACCACGTTGAGGTATTGGGACACCATGTTGTCATTCAAGAAAGTTGGCAAGGTAGTTGGTTCAATGACATCCGATTCAATTAAGTTCGAGCAGATGAGATTCAATGGGTCGACACTTAAGTTTGTTTCGATAGGGTTTAAGGTGTAGATCTTGTTATTGGAGGGTTCATACATTGTATCTTGAAAATCTCAAACATGGTCTCCCTCTAAATGTTCTAAAGAAGAAGGATCAAAGTCCCCCTCACTAGAGTCCTCTCGAGTTTCTGTTGCATAAAAGTCATGTGGATTAAACCTAACATTTGACTCTTCCATAGTAGGTCTCCATGAAGGAATGTATGGTTCACCTACCCATTGATTAATTTCTATCTCTATACTTGGTATATCATTTAGAATCACTTGGCTAGAACTAGATGCTTGATTCGAAGTCAATTATGTCATTGGTCCTTTATTTTTGGTAGAAGCATAGGTATGAATAACATCAATACCCTTATCTTGGCATGACTCTTCTGATAAGGTCTCTCATTCCCATTCATTAGAATCCTCATCACTATGATACTCTAATTGTAATATTTGGTTATAAAGTTTGGGATGATGTTTTTGAGTGTATCCTTCCTCAAGATACCCTATTCCTACTTTCTCCTTAGAATCTCATGATGTACTTTCTAAGGGTTCAATGATTCCTTCATTCTTTGTGCCTAAAGGTCCTTGACCTTTGTATCCCATCTTTTGCATGATTGCAAATCCTTTCCCATATTGATGTGTGGGAATGGTTATATTTTGGATATGTTTGACGTGGGCACTTGATTCTTCATCTTTGTACAACCAGTTTAGGATGTCATTGTCTTCTTCATCCATGGCGGATGATGTACTTTCCCTCACGAAGTCCTCATTATATTTATGGGGTAACTTTGAGGGTTTCCCAAAGGACTTGGGTGATAAAGGTAGGTCCATCATAGATAAGGAGTATTCACCTACTCCCTTTTTCTTAATCTTACATTGCTTATCAAAAAATTTCATCATTTGGTCCATCTTTTGATAATGGGTCTCTTTGGTGAATACTTGAGTAGCTTGTATATGATCTTCTTTTATTTCTTCAATAATGTTATCCTCATTAACCCTCTCTTTTCCTTTAGTCGAGGTAGTTGGGTTAATGAGTTTTGGTGTGTCTTCAATAATAACTTCTTCCTCCATCTTTGCTTTTCCCTTCAACCAAGAGGTGTTCTTAGAATTTTGACCTTGCTCCATTTGCTTAGGTATAGACCCTTCATTATTATGTGGGACTAGGGATTCATTGATAGGCTTGACATTATTACAATATTGGAACAGATTTAGATCCCCACTTATCATTATCTCTTGCCCTAGATATGGGAATTTTAGGCATTGGTGATAAGTTGAAGCAATAGCTTGCATTTCGTGGATCCATGGCCTTCCTAAAAAAATATTATATGTCATCTTTAGGTCTAATACTTTTCATATGGTCTCTTTTTTCATGGGACCAACCCTTATAGGTAATACTATGACTCCTTTTGAGGCTATTTCTTCGTCATCATAGGCTTTTATGGTTATCTTCTTCTTTGGGTCAATAGCCTCTTCAGAAAATCCTAGGGCTTTTACCAAGCTAAGGGAACAAATGTTTAGGCCAACTCCTCCATCTATAAGGACTATTTTCACCCTATGCTTATGGATCAACACTTCTATATGTAAGGGCAGATTTTGGGGATGATTAAGAGACATGTCATCTTGTTCAGAAAATGATAGGCAATGAGGTGTGATTAGGTGCCCTACCATATTTTGGAATTTGTCTACCTCCAAGTTTAGAGGCACATTTGTTTCCAACAAGGCTTTTTCCAAGATATCCTTATGAATTGGTGATAATTTGAGTAGCTCAAGAATAGAGATTTGAGCGGGAGTTCTTTGTAATTGCTCAACCAAGTTGTATTGCTTTAATGATGATGTTGAAGCTTGGTTTGATATCACCACTTTTGGAGCATTGGTAGGTAAGATAATTTTTTATGCTTGCCCCCTAGTGACAAAATTTGATGATACTTTCCTTGACTTATCTTTCACTATGGTAACATTTATGGTTTTATCCTCTTCTCTTATAGTATTTATCGTGTTATCATATGTGTGAGCAAAGTTCACCTTCTCATTACCCTTTTTATGATTTTGATTCATATTTGATGACTCCCCCTTTTCATGATTCAAAAAGGGGTTCTTGAAGGCCGTATGATCTCCATTATTTTGTGGTCCTTCAATTTGAATTGTTCCCTTGTCAATTAAATCTTGAGCCAAGTGTTTTAACCTCATGCATTCATTTGTTGGGTGACCCCTATTTCGATGGTATTCACAATGATGGGATGCATTCCACCAATATGGTTTAACTTCAGGTTCATAATATTTCATGTTGGGTAATGTGATGACATTATTGGAAACCAAGGTCTTTAATACATTCTCCAAAGTTTCACCTAAGTAGGTGAATTTCTTTTTATTGTAATTGGAGTAAGATGATTTTGATTTGTTTCCACTAGCATTATTGTTGGAAGTATTGGAACTATTATTGGAATTATATGGAGCTTTGTTGGTTTGATTAACATTATTTGAAGAATTTTCTCCAAATAGTAAGATAAAAGGTGTTGACTTCACGGTGTGGGCCTCCAAAAATCCATCATTAACAAGGTTTTTATTGTTGGTCTTCGTCCATGATTTGGATTTATCATTATTATTCTTGGACCCTTGATTATTAAAATACTTAGGTACATAATTATTGTTGTTTCCGTTATTGTTATTGTTGTTGTTGTTGGACTTGTTATCTTTAAATAATTTAACTTCAACTCTTTTGACCAAGACATCTTCAATCTTTATCCCATTTTCAATGAGTTTCTCAAATGTTGAGGGACATTGAAGTTGTAATCTATAATTCATTTTCGAGGTCAAATTGTTGGTGAAGATTTCCATCTTCTCTTTCTCTAGGATACTTCATGGATACCTTGCAAAAATGGTCCTCCACCTTTGTAGGAATCCTAAAAAGGACTCTCCATCTTTCTATTTGGTATCACATAACTTGAGCATTGTGATTTCATGCTCAATGTTATAAGAGTAATGGGTTACGAACTTGGAGGCTAACTCCTCAAAGGACTTTATTCTAGGGGTTAGTTTTGAAAACCACTCCATTGCGGGACCTCCTAAGCTTCTAGGAAAGAGTCTCATTAGATACGTATCATTGTGCATGAACTCTATGCTTAGGGCACAAAACTCCCTTAAATGATCATGTGGGTCTATTTTACCCATGTACTTATTGTATTTAGGAAAAATGGTATTGAAAGGAAAAGATACCATTGCTAAGCTTTTGTTGAAAGGAAAAGGACACAAAGCTTCTATGGAAAAGGCCTTAGGTTTGGCTGCCTTCTTCATGGTATCAATTTTATCTTGGAAGGCCTTTATTTTCCTAGTCATAACATTCATAGGGTCATCTTGGTGTTGATCTTTCTTGAGTTGGTCAATATCAAAATCATAGGGTAGCTTTACTCCCTTTTGGGCTAGGTTTAAAAAGAAGTCTTCCCTATCTTTGTCTATTAATTTCTCCATAACCTCTAGGAAATCATTGTCTCGGGCAGCTTTCTCAACCCTTTCTTCAAGTGTCTCCTTAGGATTATAATTGGCATGGTTGATATTGTGATTATGATATGTTGAATTTCTATCTTCCATCTCTTCAAGTCTTGGTTCAAATAGGTTTGTAAAAATTTCCTCTTGATTAGGGTCCTTGAAAATACTTTGGTACTCAACTTCTTGCCCTTGGTTTGCAAAAAGAGTGCTATCTCCTAGTAATGATACCCTATATGTTTGGGACTGCATGGAAACCGGCATCCAACAAGGGTTTGATTGGGAATGATCCTTGATTCAAAAATTGTTGATTTTATATTGAAGAGATTTAAAAATGTAAGATGAGTTTTCAATGGATATCTCTCACTTGTTTATGTATTTCAAACACAACAATCACACATTCACTTGTTTCTTTTTACCCTTTTAACATAAAATGTTTGATTTGAAGAATGTTGTCACAGGTTTTGCACAAAAAAAGACACTTCAAGCACCTACCTAGCACAAGATTTGGTTCATAAACATGGCTCTAAAAGGTAGTCTTGCTATTTTATCAAGGATTTAGTATTGATTCCATTCAAATAAAATTTAATCTCTCATCCCCCAAGTATGTTAAGGGGCTTCCCACATGCACTGAGGTACGATTTTGCGCAATCCATGAAGATTACTATAGGAAGTTCAAAAAATTAAAATCCATTTGTCATACACCCCATTAAGGATGCATGTGTTTCATTTTAGAGTGGGTTGGATTCCCGCAGCAAAAAAGTGAGTGTATCCCACTTTGGGTTGTCCCTCACACCGGCCTCGTTAAGGCACAACTCGGGATGCGAGCCCACTAATTCTCTAGCATGTTCATTTGTAAAGCAAGGAAAAATGGAATTAAGGTTAAGCTTTTGGGAATTTGGTTCACCAAAAAGGTGAAGAGCATATCCCTAACTTTCCCTTTAGTTCCCAAACACAATTAACAATGTCCAATTGATTTCACCCACTAACTATTGGGATTTGAGTATTTCTACTCTCTTCCACAAACAAGGGGCTTTGATTCTTAATGTTTGATTCCTTAATCCTTCTTAATTACTAGATTTTGAATGCACCAATGCCACAAGCTAAGGGAAAAAAAATTGACTAGTTGAGGCTTACCTCATTCTTTGTAGCTAACCAAAGTTAGGGGCATTTTTGTTTGATTCCATTATTTTTACCTTACCTCGGCAATAGCTCTTCCCAAGTGTGTTTTTCCACCAGCAAGTTAGTCAACACCAACAATCACAATCAGGGGAAACCAAATTGAAATTGATGAAGCAAAGAATTATGTAATGAATTTAAAGCACCTTATTTGCAAATTTTCAAGGAAAAACTTGAACTAAGGACTAAAAATCTAATTTAAAGAGACAAATTTAGATTTATATGCTTCAACAATTGCAAGATAATTTTGGTATACCTGATTTTCCTCCTCTTGTGATGTCTCAAGAACACCCTTAATGTGTTCAAAGTTTTCTTTCTTGATATTTTTAGCTAGTACCTTTTCTTCTTGATTGAATCTACTTTCTGGCTTATGGACCTTTCTATGCCTGCTCATTTACAGTAAAAAAATCAAATAGAGAGTTAGATAATGAACTTTATCAATTTAACAGTAAATTCTGACAACAGACAACAGGCGACATTGTCCAGCTAATATGCATGAATAAATTGCTTACAAGCGTAACTTTAATAATAGCGAGCATCACTTTCCAATGGCTCAAGCGTTATCAAAAGTTATACCGGCGTGAAAAAATTATTTCAAAGTGTAAATAGTATTTAAAACTATGACAATGAACTAATTCAAGCAACAATAAATCAGTTCAAAGCATGAATCAAAAGATCATAGGCATGATTTTTTCTCTCAATTGCTGAGCAAAGCTTTGACACAGGTGATAACGAATTGAAAATTAGCGATACTGCTTAAATTGTAGGCGTGAGTATTTTTGTCAAAGGCATGAACACTTTATCGCACATGCATGAACGTTTCTCTTCTAGGCGACAAGAAAGAATGTAAGACTGAATAGAAGTGATCAACCAGACGTGACTATTCAGCTAATCAACGTTAAGATAGAGATTGTAAGCGTCATCAGAATGACTGCAAGCATGAATAAATTGATTGTACGCATGACTTCACCTATTTTCTACAGAAAATTAATGGCAAAGTGAAGATAACAGCATACAAAATATGATCCAAATGATGAAATTGATAAAATGAGGCTTAGAGCCCCATGGTTGGCGCCATTTTGTATACTAATGAAAGTATCTTCATAGAATTAAGGTTAATCATCAATAATTGAAATAGTAACTAAATTAAACCACAAACCAATAGAGAAAACTATAGCAAATTAATGATCAATTGAGCATCCTATGGCTCTCTAACTAAGATGTTCATGAATAAGCTCTCAGCAAGCTCTCATTAATGACAGTCCTAGAATGAGAATGATAAAGATAAACAATGATAAAGCTAATAATTATCAAAATAAATGATAATTATGCTCTCAAATGCCTTTCTAAACTCAAATTGCAAGAGGTTCAATGCAATTCTCAAATGTGTGGTTGATAATAATGAAGGATTTTGGCCTTCCTTTTATAGATTTTCCAATGGTAGGGGGTATAGTTGTATTTGATCATGATTAAACCTTGGTTGAGTCCTTGGTTCTACCCTTTGAAGACAATGCAAAGTTTGTGTCCTCAAAGCATGGGACAAGTAGACAAGATGGATGGTCAAGATTCTCTTTCACTTTGAGTGATTGAGATTGAATTTAGCTTGATCCATGTGAATGCCTTTCCTTAAATCTCATTGGTTGATTGATTTTCCTCTCCTTTTGGTTTGTTGAGAGTAATTGAGATTTATTAATTGATTTATTTTAGCCATGTACCCCTTGAATGGGTTGAATTTAATTTAATCCAAGACTATACAATTAATTGATTTAATTTTATTTTGATTTGATTGCACTCGATTAAAATGCTCTCCATTTTGATTTATCTTGAATTAAGACTTGATTTTAATTTTGATTGGCTATTTATGCATTGTAATTCAATTGCTTCAATTTTGTCCTTGATTTGCTTTGATTTGACTTAATTTTCTTTGATTTGATCTTTGTCCATTTTTACGTGATTACAAGTAGAATCTGTAGGAAATTAAATGTAGTTTCTAAACTATTAGCCCTTGTTTGAAAATTTTTTTTGTCTAATTGTTCAAAATTTTAGATTTCAATGCAGTACTACAAAAATTTCAGGGAAAAGATAAAGAGTGCATGTATGTCTAGTCACCTTAATCACAATCAAATGATGATATATTTTTCCAAGATTCTAGATATAAGTAGTAGACTCATGCCTGAATGTGATGCATATTTTTTTGTAATTTTTGGTCGAATAAATAATTAATTATGAATTTTCTACTACAACTTTTTCAGAATAAAAAAACTCTCGTGTCTGACCACCTTAACTAATTCAAAATTTTACCAAATTCAAAACTTTTTTTTTTCTTATAGTAGCTGAAGCATAGAATGTGATGCATGTTTCAGATTTTAAAAGGTTAAATGGTTTGAAAGTTATAGTTGTTTTTCAATCAGTATGTCAATTACAAATTTAAAGATAACTCAATTGAAAAATAAGTAATAATATCTTACTGAATTCAAAATTTGACAGCAATTATATTGATGGAAAGCTGATAATGTCTTTAAGAAACCCTTTTCATTTCATCAATTTCTTGTGAAAAAATAGTCGTCAGTTACATGGTCGAAGTCTCGATATCAAGAACTATCTCCTAAAACATGCGTAAAGGGTTGACCACCCACATTTGGTAATGCCCAAGAAAATACCAAGCCTAATCGGATATCTGATAAAATCAGATATCCAAAATTTTTAGATATCCGAAATGTCCCACCTATTTTGAAATTCCAATTGCACCTCTTTTTTCAAATTCAAGTTTCATATTAAATTATATTTTTGTTATGTTAATATTAATTTCATTTTAAATATTAATAATAAATAATAATAGCATAGCATTAATATTATAATATTAATTTTTATATTAGTATGTATTATATTATTTGATATACAAAATGATTTTGAAAAAATACTTGCACAGTTGATTTGAGGACAGACAATTTCAGCCCAAATCCTCTTGAAAGTATTCAGCACAGGATTTTTCTACAAACTCCTTGTAATTTTGGTGGTCTGACTATACTGAATAATTAGATGTCAATGGACTTCCCCTCGATTGAATACAATCAATTAATTTTTTAACTCTCGAAAATAAATTTCACATAGATGTAGAACCACCATATGCTCATCATCTTTTCTAGAACTAATAGTGGAATAAAAATTGATGTAAGAACATTTAAGGTACATTGTCCACAAAAAGGTATATGAAACCTTTAAATATACATTAAAAAGTGGAGATGAAGGCTCTAGAGAGAGAGAGAGAGGAGAGAGAAGGGGAAGGGGGGAGAGAGAGAGAGAGAGAGAGAGATTTTGCCAAAAAAATTGGCGGGAGATATTAGATATTAGATATCAGATAGTATCGAATATCTGATTATGTCTAGTGGTGTAAAAAAAAAAAAAGATTCTTTGGGTCTGTCCAGAGAGTCACATTTTTTTCCTGAATTACGGGATTCAAGTTGTAGCGAATCATGTTTTGTCTCTAGAGGAGACAAAAATCCACTTTTTGGGGTGATTTTCTCTATTACCAAAGGTATTTACATCACCTTTTTGGTCTAACTATGGGGAGTAGTAGTCTTCGAAAGCATAAACAGAAGAGGAGACTCACAAATGAAGATGTTGAAGTGTATAGAGAAATGGATAGGGTTGGCCATCAGAACAAGAGACAAGTTATGTTAAATATTAAAGAAGATGTCGGCATAGACCCACCTTTGAATGTGGTTTCAAGTGAAGATCATGAATTTGAAGATGAAAATGTTGGTTTTGAAAATGAGAATTTAGGTTTTGAAGATGAAAATGTAGGTTTTGAAAATGAACATGTAAATTTGGCCAATGGAAGTGTGGACATTGTCAATGATAATCTACTGATTGAATATGAAGGAATTGACAATGATAATGGTGCAGAAGAACCAAATCAACGTTACACATCTCAAAATTATATGAGAAATGAAGTCCCTTTGGAGAAAGAAAGACAAACTTCAAAATTGAGACCTCAAAGAAGAACTAAATGGTTACTTGAAATTGATGAGAAAATAATGAGCAATTTCGATGGCAAGAGATAAAAAAGTACCCTTTAGTTGTGGTTTTCAAACAATGTTGTTCAAAAAAAAATTGTGAGACACATCCAACATTGCAAATATCAAAAAGAGATTTTGAACCCCTAAAGCCTTTTTTTTTTGTGCCTCTTAAGATTTGAAATACTTGTTGTTGCAAATATCATGTGGAGTTTTCAATGTACCATGAATTGTTACAGTCCATTCATTCTAATTTGCACAGTAGTGAAATGTTGGAGGAGTGTGGTGCAAGTGCTCTTCCAAAATCATCAAGAGACTTGCTAGATCATTTTTTATGTCCTAGAGATTATTGATGTTTATTTTATAGAAAAGATTGCTTAAATGACAAGTGCTTAGAGTGTGGTGGGCTAGTGAAGTTTGTTGAATGTTTTCATGAGGGCTTTGAACATGATTTTGGAAAGACAATTGTCCACAAAAAGGTATATGAAACTGTTAAATATACATTAAAAAGTGGAGGTGAAGGCTCTAGATGTGAGTTGGTTACTAAAGAATGTAATGTAGCTGATTTTATTTCAGATTTCAGGAAGAATCTTTTTTACAAGTATGCAAGGCTTAGTCATAGGTCTCAGTGGTTGGATCAACAATTCAGGATGTGTAAGGACACTTTCCCAATTGGCACTATTATATCATTTTTTGACTTTGGAGAGAACTATACATTGCAGCCCCAAAATGAGTTGCAAGCTCAATATTACAATTCTATTCAGGTTTCTATTTTTGTGCACATAACATATAGACATTCCCCTGATAGTATAGAAGATGACCAGAAGATAATCAGAGAGTACCATTTTTATATGAGCGATGATAGATTGCACTCATCCGAGTTTTTCCAACATTGATTTGAGAATTATTTTGAGTGGGTGTAGGAAAATAATATTTCTATGGATAGACATCTCATTTGGTCAGATAACTGTATAGGTCAATTAAAAAATGCTCATATGTTTTATTGGTTATGTAGAATGCATGTAGAGAGAGGTGTACCTCATATTTGGAGTTTTTTTTAGGCCGGTCATGGGAAAGGGGAGCATGATGGAGCAAGTGCATGCATAAAGAGAGCTCTAGTTAAGGAGAAACTAAGGATTTCAGGTGCAGAACTCATTGATGCCCATTCTATTGTTGATTGGTGTACTTCAGCATTGTCACAGGGGGGACTCTTGATTCAGCGATGTGAAGATTCTTTTGGTTGGTTGAGTTGGGCACAATAGGAGATAGGTTGGATTGTCAAACTATGAAAGATTCTTAAAAAATGCATTCATTTTGAAGCTCAGATGCTAGTACATGGACTATTTGGACATGAGAGTTGGCTTGGTATTGTTCGAGTTTTCTTTACTGTGATTGGGATCAGTGTGAGTCAAGTGAGTGGGTTGATACATGGGTTCCAGATTATCTTACTCCTTTATCTCTTACAGTCTCTGTAATAAATGATGACATGGATTGTTCACTTAACTATGACCATCTTTCAAATCTTCTACAGCCATGACATGTTTTTGCATTGGTTGCACCAGATGGGAATGATGAGAGATCAGATTACTGGTTAGCATGTTGTGTACGAGGAAAGAAGAAACTTGCACAACTGATGAAAAATGATGATATGTTCACATATCCAACAGGATCACATGTTGTTGCGGGAACATGGTTGCACACATATATGATTAGAAATAATGGCATTCCTGCGTTTGAAGACTACGAGAAGCACAAAACCTTTCTCATGTATTCACACCTTGTTATAGCAGCCAATGTTAAGTTGTTGAAACATCAAGGAAAACCAAAGACAAAGGAACTTTGGACTATTAGTACTGCTGATCATGAAGCAAAACTTAATACTCTCAAGCACAGAGATGACCCTTCAAGCACACTTTAGTAGGTAAGTTCAACTCAAGTTAGATATAGTTACATGTAATTTGCATATTTAGATGCCAAAATGACACTTCTTATATTCTCTATTAACTTTTCTTTTGCCTTTCGAATGTAGGGATTGGAGTGAAAAGGACACTTATTTTTATATATAGTTTTGTAATTTTCATATTTAGATGCCAAATTTTGTATATAAAACCAACAATCGAATGTAATGTGCATAGTTAGATGCCAAATTTTGTATATAAAAACAACAATCGAATGTAATGTGCATATTTAGATGCAAAATTTTGTATATAAAAATAACAATCAAATGTAATGTGCATATTTAGATGCCAAATTTTGTATATGCAAAATTAGATGCAAAATTTGAAATATAAAAGAGCCCATGGGGTTGATTTGCAAAAAGTCAAAGCCCACATTTGTATTGTCTTAATGCCATGTAAAGTGCAAAAAATGTGTTTCCTTACTATGAATGTTGTATCCTTATATAATTTGTATCATCTTAATTTTGTATCCTTACATTTCTATTGTCTTAATTCCATTACATTTGTATCATCAAATGATGTAATAGTTGGAGTCATTGAGTCAAAATTGGTAAAATGTGTCCAAAGTAAAATGATGATTCCTTGGAGTGAAGGGATAATGTTCAAGGATTGCATTCAGGCACCGAATGGACTATGCCATTAGCTCTAATTGGGTGGTTAAATATTAGGAACAACCCCATTTTGTCCACTAAGTCGGTAGAACATTTCAGACCATGCTGGACCAAAGTGTTCCCAAAGTGCACTAAGCATGATTGGACAGAAAACTTTCGAGGCTCATAACTCAGACCCCGTGAGAGGTATTGGTGATTCATGAGATGCTACAGGACCAAAATTTTGAGGCCTACAATAACCTCTCTCCATTCTGGGAGATTCAAATTTATTTAAATTTGGCATGCCAGTCTTGTTCGATGCCAAAACTTGCAGTGAGGGTCAGTTGAAATTTGCACCAATGGATTGCTTCCAAACCATTCATCTTGGTACCTAATGAACTAAACCATTATCTCTAGTTGGGTGGGTAAATTCTAGGGACAACCCTATTTTAACCATTGAGTCAGTAGAACATTCCAGACCACGTTGGACCAAAGTGTCACCAAGGTGCACTAAGCATGATTGGGCAATGAACTTTTGAGGCTCGTAACTCAAACCCTGTGAGAGGTATCAAAGATATGTGAGATGCTACCAAACCATATTTTTGAGGCCTACAATAACCTCTCTCCATTCTGGGAGATTCAAATTTCATTGAATTTGGCACGCCAGTCTCCCTCGATGCCAAAACTTGTAGTGAGGGTCAATTGAAAGTTGCACCAATGGATTACTTCCAAACCATTCATCCCAGCACTAAATGGACTATGCCATTAGCTCCGGTTGGGTGGGTAAACACTAAGGACAATGCCATTTTGACCACTAAGTCAGTAGAACGTTCCAGACCACACCGGACCAAAGTGTCCCCAAGGTGCACTAAGCAAGATTGGGAAGAAAACTTTTGAGGCTCGTAACTCAGACCTCATGAGAGGTATCAAAGATCCATGAGATGCTAAAGGATGAAATTTTTGAGGAATACAATAACCTCTCTCCATTCTGGGAGATTCAATTTTTTTTGAATTTGGCACACCAGTCTCGCTTGATGCCAAAACTTGCAGTGAAGGTCAGTTGAAAGTTGCACCAATGGATTACTTCTAAAAAATTCATCTCGCACTGAATAGACTGTGCCATTAGCTTTAGTTGGGTGCATAAATGCTAGGGACAACCCCATTGTGACCATTGAGTTAGTAGAATATTTCAGACCACGCCTGACCAGAGTGTCCCCAAGGTGCACTAAGCACGATTGGGCATCAAACTTTCAAGGCTCATAACTCAGACCCCATGAGAGGTATCAGAGATCTGTGAGATGCTACAAGACTACATTTTTTAGGCCTACAATAACCTCTCCATTCTGGGAGATTCAATTTTTTTTTAATTTGGCACACCAGTCTCGGTCGATGTCAAAACTTGCAGTGAGGGTCAATTGAAAGTTGCACCAATGGATTACTTCCAAACCATTCATCCCGGCACCAAATGGACTATGCCATTAGCTCTGGTTGGGTGGGTAAATTCTATGGACAACCCTATTTTGACCACTGAGTCAGTAGAACATTTCAGACCAAAGTGTCCCCAAGGTGCACTAAGCACGATTATGCAAAAAAATTTCAAGGCTCATAACTCAGACCCCGTGAGAGGTATCAGAGATCTGTGAGATGCTACCAGACCACATTTTGAGGCCTACAATAACCTCTCTCCATTCTAGGAGATTCAAATTTATTTGAATTTGGCACGCTAGTCTCGCTCGATGCCAAAACTTGCAATGAGGGTCAGTTAAAAGTTGCACCAATGGATTACTTCCAAACCATTCATCCCGACACCGAATGGACTATGCCATTAGCTCCAGTTGGGTGGCTAAATGCTAGGGACAACCCCATTTTGACCACTGAGTCAGTAGTACGTTATGGACCACACTGGACCAAAGTGTCCCCAAGGTGCACTAAGCATGATTGGGCAGTGAACTTTCGAAGCTCGTAACTTGGACCCCATGAGAGGTATCAAAGATCCATAAGATGCTATAGGACTATGTTTTTGAGTCCTACAATAACCTCTCTCCATTTTGGGAGACTCAAATTTGTTTGAATTTGGCGCACTAGTCTCGCTCGATGCCAAAACTTATAGTGAGGGTCAGTTGAAAGTTGCACCAATGGATTACTTCCAAATCATTTGTCCCGACACTGAATGGACATCACTCTTAGCTCCGATTGGGAAGGTAAACGCTAGGGACAACCCCATTTCAACCACTGAGTCAGTTGAACATTCTAGACCATGCTAAACCAAAGTGTCCCCAAGGTGCACTAAGCACGATTTGTCAACAAACTTTCGAGGCTCGTAACTTGGACCCCATGAGAAGTATCGACGATCTGTGAGATGCTACAAGACTACGTTTCTTAGGCATTCCTAGTGTATTTGCAGGTGTACAGGTAGAGTACTGATATTTTGTCCAAAAGACCAATACCTGAATTTGAGATATGTTTTGATATGGCTAAAAGGGTGTTTGATTATTGCCAAAAGGGTGTTTGATTATGTAATTAGGCTAGTTTGAATTCTTTTAGCCATTGGGAGTAAAGGGTAAGTCTAGAAACCTTGAAACCACTTTAATACATATCCTTATATACCTCAAATGATGAATTACATGCGTGAACACACGTAGCACATAAAGCATACACATAAATTTTCTTAAGTCATGAAGCATACATGTAGCACATAGATTATAAAATATACAACATGAATTCACTTAAGTCATGCATGTAGCCCCTACACGTGAATTTAGGTTATGAATAATGTACTTGAATATACAAGAATATACTTAAGGCATAAATCGTACACATGAGTACATACACACAAGAATATTTACATACTAACAATGAATAAATGAACACACAATTAACAACTTGGATCGAATATTAAATTTCATATATATCAAAATGAACAATAATTCTGTACATATTTACATGTCAACATATCTAGATACAATGTGGCATACGCCATCTCAAAATGTGTCATATGACATCTCAAAATAATAAGTTCAACTATAAATATTTCTAGGACATCATATTCTACTGGTGGATCATCAAAATGCAGCCTCTTTGAAGTACTCTTCGGCTCTGATGGATCGTGCATTCAAACACAAAAGTGAAACCCCAAGTTAGATTAAAATTCAGAATCATAGTCAACAATAATAAATAAAATTTAAACTAAAATTGAACTCTCATATAGATCACCTCTCTATCTCCTCCAGCAGACAGGAGACCTTATATATGTCCTTGGTATCCTAGGAATAGTGCCACCAATGTCGACTCCCACTTGTATATGTCTGTGAGCATGAGATTGATCTACGAGTTATACTATTTAATGTTAAAAACTTGGTGGCAAATATATGTTTACAAAATAACTAAATTAACATTAAAACTTACCTATGTTGAACTTTCTTCATGGATTTTTGGCTGAGTCATTAGTGATACAAACCCTTGGCATTCTGGCTCCCTCAAACTAGGAGTGACCTAGAAAAGTCAAACAGATACTTCATACTATCATAACTTGACCATATTATATATACTTGATAGTAAAATACACATAAATAAATTTAGAAATATATGTATCATGGGGCTATCACTATGAATGGATATGCCTGTGACTCTATCATGATGATAGGGTCTTATGACATCATCATATGCCACTCTCTGTCAAATAAACCATGTAAATTAAAAATGAGTACGCACAACTAACAATTATACATGTATGCATAAATAAACTAAATTACTTAATTACATTTCCTTTATCAATGGCCAACACCTGCACCCCCTCACATTTCCCCCCGGTGGCAACTGGTGACACTTGCATCAGTATGTAAAAGATGATCATAAAAATTAGAAAACAATGTACATATACTATTATCATAATTTAAAAAGAAACCAATGAGTACATTAAAATATATGTACCATGGAAGTTTCAAGACCAAATGATATGGTTGAAAGCATGGACCCCTCCACTTGTGCCATCTCCTCCTCTATCATCAATTGAACATAAATGTAACACATAAAAGGACATAAGTGGGAAATTATTATAAGGAAATTCTACTAAAAATATGAACAATGAAATTTAAATACAATGTAAAAAGTGAATAGTTTACCCTTACCATAATAGTGGGAGTCCATGGCTCTGTAGGCTCCTGATGCACATCTCCATGAGTTGCTTCAATGCCTATAGTGTGCTGTGTAGAATCATCCCCATCGAAGCTGAAATTATATGCATCACTATCGGTCAGGGGACCAAAGCACAGATTCTTGCATATAATGGAAGTGTGGGGCACACAAACATGTGAGCTCATGGAGGATGTGGAAGCACCAGAAGCATTAGGATGAGGAGGCAACAATGTTGTGCTCTGTGTAACCAGTAGATCACTCAAGGTGTGAATGACTTGAATATTCTGTGAGCCGACCTCAACAATAATGGCTGGATGTTGCACTGTGGGAGGTGGTGAAATCTTGGGAGGGGGAACATATGTGCAGGATTTCACCCATTGTGCCCATGGCTTATCTTGCAGAGCACCTAAACCTACACCCTGGTTTAGTCTCATACTCCAATAATTCACATTGTGACCAAGCACAAATTCAGCATACAATTTTTTAATAAAATAAAATGGGACATCCAAATTGTTGTAAGGTGGTCTATCAAAAACCATCCACTAACAGTCTCAAAAGTTGTCACATATTGCACTATTTGTGCACCATTTAATTGGTCTACTTTTAGACCGGTTTTAGGATCCACAAAAAGATTATCTATGTCATGTTTTGTAATATTTGGGTTCATGACTTGATCATAATCAAGCTCATCATCAAATTGGGCGTGCATGGAATTGTGCCAAAAAAGTTTAGCACTATGTTGCTATGTAAGTTTCTCCATGTTTTCAATAATTGACTTCAATCTCCTAAACATGGGGTGCAATGTGGGGATATTGGCATATGTGGTTTGAAATCCTCTAAGTTCATTTAGATTATCTCCTATTAGATCTTCTAAATGGTGAGGGTTTGTGATAGGTACGTCTTCTAGAGGTGGGGGACTGTTGGGAGGTGGTTCTGGATTGTTTGCGGGATCATTAGGAGGATTTTATGATTCCATGTCTGATAACAATGAAAAAACAAATAGATAATTACAATGAATTTTAAAAAACAATACAAAAACTCATTGCTACCCTAATTTTTATATAAAAAACTATATATTTCTATTTAAAAATAATAAAAACAATAAAAATTAGAAGCTTTCACTTACTTGGCAATTTAGGAAAAATTGGATAGAGGATTTGGGAGCTAATATCTGATAACCCTAGCTGCGTTCACATTTTTACAATGAAAAAATGTTGAACGTGGCTAGGTACAGAGATATATATCTATTGGTAAATATCGCATATTTGATTTTGCCTTTAGCTTTGGCTTTTGGCTTGGCTAGGTGTCCTGACACCCAGGCCTACTAAAAAGTCAACAAATCTATTTGTGTGCTTTTGGACGAGTGAAAATAGGTTTTTTTCACATCGCCACTTTTTGGCATACCATGATCCTGCACATACCCTATTCAAACAACTATTTTACTTATAAAGACATAATCATAATTTCAAAGTAATAAATATAGCATATTCATCCAAGTGTAGCATACTAAGTGTGTTTAAACCATAGTAGTAGTCTAGTGGCAGCATGCCACATAATAACATAACTGAGTATAAAGTCTTTGAGAAAATATAACAAGACAAGGAAAAAGACCTAGAAAAGACTATCCTAGGGTATCTAAAGTATGACATTAATATACCTCATCACTCCCACCATAAGGATGCATGACCTTTCAATTTTTTACTTGCAATTTTCACCTTCTTTTCCTTAGAAACATTTTCATATTTAAAATAATTTTCCATCTTGGTTATCCAATCCATCAACTCATCCAAATCTAGCCTTCCACTATATTCTGGAGGATTGAAATGAGGTGTAGCCTTTAGATTTGTTAATGCCTTCAAAATTATTTCTTCACCTTGATCCATGATAGGTGAAGGTTCTGCTTCACCTTGTTCATCTTTGGCTTCTTTATCACTAACATCATCAAGATGTCTTCCTTTGCGTTGGGCTATCTCAATAACTTCTAATCTAGTAGCAATCTATCTTAGCATATCACATAAGCCTAGATCTTCCTCTCGCCTCCCATGAACCATCTTGAAACCCTTTGAAATTGTAGGTCAGATCACAATCTACCACCCCACAAAAAAATATCAACTAGGGCTTACAAGAAGGAACTAGATCTAACCTCTCTCTGATATCACCTAATGCAAGGAGGAAGGGGGATGGGGCAAAAGGCACACCCAAATAACAACCTACCTACAAAATCAACATTTGGAAGCAACAACACAAGACTGGGAAAGAGAGAATGCAAAAAGATTTCATATATTACTCATGATAAACTTCATACATGCTAGGTTGTAAGGCCTTCCGGGTTACAACCAATACAATGAAATTTAAATACAAACAGTCCTCATATGTGCAAGGATCTGCCAACCTTTAGATTCTATCCTCTAAAATATCCTCCTCTTAAGATCTACAACATACTATTCCATTTATACAAGAGGCCACCTAATAGGTTGGCTCTAAGGATCCTTAAGATCCAACATTGGAGTAAGGGATTATCCAAATTTAATTTCACATGATCCCCAATGATCGATGCAACCATTAACTCCACGACCAAATCAAATTTACAATTCAGCCTAAAAAAAGATCCAAAATAAACCACTCGATGAGAAAGACTACCAAACAACAAAAACTAGCTCCATGAAGAACTGAATTGAGAAACAACCAAGCCCCTTTGGTGGAAACATGAAAACTTAACTGAGAGCCCAAAAGAAGCTATTGCACTCATCTAACAACTCTAACATGTTTTGAGTGATATAGGATTTCCAAGAACACAAGATGATCTTGCATCACAAATTTTGGAAAAGGTGAGATCTTCTCAGGGTCTTGTTGCTCTCTAAGATTCAAAATAAGAAGCATGGATGCCGCAATGCATGGCTATGCTAGTTGGGCATCACGCGGGAGATTGTTGGGATATGAAGCCCAATGGTCACATGACCATTTATTTTCTTCCATCTTTTTGTATTCGAAGAGCTTTCTATAAATGTCTGTGTGCAGTCATGATTGTATTGTATTGTACTATGGATTGGATTAATATAATAATTCCCTTCTTGAGAGTGGATGCATGAAATTTATGAACCACTATAAATCATGTTCTTGTTTTGATCTTTATTTTTCTATTTCTCTGCTTGTCTTTTAACTTTACACAATGCAAGGAGTGCCAAGTATGTGTGAGGTCCTACCCCGACCCATCTTAGCTCGACATTCATTTTGGCATTTGATTCATCAGGATGATACTTTGATTAGAGACATTTGACCTATTTTTGCTTACATATGCTATCATTAGATCTTATGACATGATTGTTATTGATTTTTATGATGATGATGTTAGTTGTACTCTTTATATATGCTCATTTTGGTTCCATGATTATCTATGATATATGAATTCTACATTCTGCATCTGTTATGTTATCTTTCAGTATAATAAATATTGGTGGAATCATGGTTCTATGATTAGCTTAGGATTACATGCTTATGTGGAAATAAAATTGATATTTTGAATAATGTGGATTATGCAATGTTTCATGAAACACAGTTAGATATATATATGTGTGTGTGTGTGTGTGTGTGTGTGTGTGTGTGTGTATATATATATATTTGTCAAGTTTAGATGTTAATACTTCATTTTGAATTGAATATTAATGCAAAAATTTTATGATGTACTGGCATCAAAATTGAGTGTGCAGAAATAAGACCATGGTTGAAATTTGAAAAAACAAGAATGGATCTAAGTGCAATCAGTTTGAAACCAAGGTCGACTCTAAGAAAAGAATGACCTCGTCGTAATGTGATTTTATTCGTAAACATGATGCATGTGTGTATGTGGTTGACAATGTTTGTAAATGTATGTTTGTAAGTAAATTTTATTTTTGTGAAAATATAAATATAATTTGTCCACTAAGCATGCCAAATGTGTTTTGTGATGTGTGCTTATGTGAGGTGTCACTTGACACCATGGTGATGATGTGGCATGCTTGAGTGGAATAAGGACCCCACCCTCTCCTTAGTTGGTCTTGAGTATTCCTAAGCTAGGTAGGTGGTTTAAGGAACCAAGATTTATGTAACCAATACTCTATTTTCGGATGCAAGTTTAACTGGGGTTTTTGAGGGGTTCTGTGGAGTCCCAAGGTGTGGTTTAGGTTGGATTTTGATGCCCCAAGGCTAGTACATGGGTTAGGGGGCTTATTTATTCTATTTCCACTTCCCTAGGCCACCTTTTTGTCTCTCCAAATGGGCCATTTTTGGTATAAACGAAAATGGAAATGTTCTCTAGGTTGCTTCACTTTTCCATGTGTTGAATTTCATCCTATTACTATAGCAAGGGCAAGTGTCATTTTGTCTTGGATCTAGAAACTTAATTATTTTGGGAAGGGAGATGAGAGAGGAATGTTTGAATGTCTATAGGGGAGAGAGACTTAGGAAAAGCACACACTTGTTCATCTTGTTTATGCTAGATTTAGAGAGAGTGAGAGGAGGACTAGAGAGTTTTTGGGCTAGTAGATTTGAGAAGGATAGCAAGCTTGGAGTCAAAGGGAGCTCTTCTTCAACCTTTCAATTTTGCCTTTGCTTAGGAGGAGGTTGGTGGCTTCTATCATGTAATTATTTTGTATATGCAATGAAGAAATGTACTAGTGTGAAATTTGCAAATTGTAGTACTTGTGTTGAATCTTATATTGTTTGGTTTCATTGTGTGACTTTATTTTCAATCTTGTTTGTCTTCTTGATTTGATTCATGTTTTTGGGTGTGCAAGTTTACTCCTCATCCTTGCGAGGATTTGAGGAAGACTTGGGGTGAAGGGCCTAGTTGGGAATTCTTTATGTATGAGAACATGGTTGTATGGGCACCCATGAGAGCCTTCTTATGTTTGTTTGGGGGCCATAAGGGATGTGTTGATGCTCATGGATTTGAGTTGTTTGGTTGGAAGGGCTTTGTGAAGGCATGTGATATATATTGAAATGATGTTTTGTTATAAGATAGGTGTCTTCATAAGAGAATTTTTCACCTTCACCCATCTATGGATTCAATCTTTAGAATCCTTTGTGCAAGCTTGGGAAGGGAGTAAATTGTGAAAGTTTTTGTACCAAATTGTGGCATGTATGTTTATGTAATGTGTTGTTTGTGTGTAACCCATCCTATTCTTGTTTCCCCTAACTCAGGGGTGGCCATGTAATGGCCTAGACTGGGAGGTGAGCCTCCATGACCATGTGGATAAAGTCTTTGTGTTGTAGGTTTGGTTCATGGTTTGAAGGAGAAGTCCAAGTTTGAAGTTCAAGTTAAAGTTGAGAAATTTTAAAAGACTGTTCTTAGGTGTAACAACTTGAGAGATCTTGCTCTATACATTTTGCTTTCTATAACAAAGAATTTTTAATATGATAAGAGATGGAATTAAGACTGGTTATACTAGTAGGATTCCTGAATTAGTCTTAGTGAAATTTTATTTTCTCTCTTTAAAGTTCTAGTTTCTGCAACTATTAAATAAATTTTAAAATCAGTTCTCTGCATAAATGTTATGTGGATTAGATATGGACTAGAAATGTCAAATTAATTTTATTTGCTCAGAAAAGGTTGAATTTCCTGAAACTGTAAATTACTTATTAAATCAGTTTTTCCAGCATATATGTTATATGAAATTGTTATGTTCAGCAAGGTTAAATTAGTTCTTTTTATTAGCTCTTTAAAAGTTAAATTTTTTTGTATCTGTGTTGAGCATTTTAATGTTGTTAAAAGATTATTACTATTATTACTATGACTCAGATTTTTTTGCATTAGTAAATGTCTTATGACTAAGCAGTAATCTAGCAGGTAGTTAGTTAATTGAGTACTTGGAAATATACATTTGAACTTGATAATAAGATTTTTTATAAATTTACTTTACAACAGTATAGTATGTTTATACAGAATGAATTAAAAGGATTACATGTCTGAGTGTATGTTTATTTCCTTCTATCAAGTTTGTAAGTCAAGTAACTGGTAGAATAAATGCTAAAATGAAAGTTGTGTATAGAATCTCTTCTCAGACTAAAGAATGAATAACAATTTTATAAATATATGAAAATATGTCAAGACTGAAACCTTAACTTATGTAAGAAAATGATATGTATTAAGCTGGAAATCTGTTGTAATTATTCACAATAGAAAGTTTAAGTACATTTTATGTTTCTTTTCTAATTCAGATTTGATGTTGAATCTGCTTTATATTAATCTAAATATTTTTGCTATTATAAATATACATTTTTATATAGCATAATACTATATAGATATATATTTATAACAGTGAAAAATATTTTGCAACAATGCCTTAAGTATTATGTTTCTATTCCTATGATAATAAACTTGTAATATTTTATTTGTGTATATATATATATATATATATATATTATACATAAAATTTTGTATAATATATAATATATAATCATATATTATATATATATATATATATATTTTAAAATGCTAAAAATCAACAATGCCATTTCGCTGTTTAAAACTTGAAACATTTTATAATATAATAATACATATTATATATTATACATTAAATAATGTATAATAAATAGTATATATTATTATATAATACATAGCTTGAAAGATTATATAATATAATATTATATATTATATATTATACATTAAATAATGTATACTATAAAGTATATAATATTATATAATACTTTTCTAGTAACAATATATAATATAATATTACATTTATATATTATACATAAAATAATGTATAATATATAATATATATTATTATATTATACATGTTTTATTTTTTTATTAAAAAAAAGGGATTGCAAAAGTTTCGGGCTGAAGCCTTGTTTCTCCAGCGCTGCGTGCGCGTAGCAGTGTCGCCATCACTCTAAGTCATGGCAGTGGCTTAGCCACGAGAGTGACTGCAGTCACTATTGTGACTGCAGTCACCACAGTGACCGGAGTCTTTGTTGTGTCTACAGTCATGACAATGACTGGTCACTGTCGTGGTTAGGCCACATGCAGCACGACTACAGTTTTTACAAACCAAAATAAATTTTTAAAAAATCTCTGCTATGTAACACTGCGTATAAATAAAGTGAAATGAAACTAAAATGGATCTAATCCGTTGTTGAATCTATACTTGAAATAAATTAAAACCTAGGCCTAGGGCCTGTAAAAAAAAAAGAGTAAACAGATTGAGCACTGCTGGGAAATATCTTAGTGACCTCCATAAGCATACAAGCAGCATGCTGAATTTTGGTCTTGGAGAACACAGAGGTCAATCACCCTCTCCAGACTTAGCTCCTCAAAAACCTACATAAACAAATGGTAGGAAAATTAGGGTTCCACAAACTTAAAGAGGCCCCAACCCTAATTTTGAATTAGGGTTTGGGAGCTTATAAAATAATCTTTATTTTTTCCTGGTAAGAGATATAATATATGTATGTTTACATTTAATAGTATAATCTTGATATTTATTTCCATAAACAAGTGCAGTAATATTTATGTTTAAGAGATGGATTTTTTATTGATCTCTGGAGTTAGTAAATAAGATAAGTTTTAGACTGTGCTATTTGAATTACTTTCTTTCAAAAAAAAAAAAAATTTACGAATGATCATGGAAACTTGATTAATAGAAAATTATGATAGTTGAACAATTGACATGTGAAATCTCATTAAAGAAATAAATTTTGTATGTTAGTTATAGAGTTAATGATGTTACAATATAAATGTTATACTGGCAGATTCTATTTTATGAATTATATGTCATTCTGAAATATTCATCATTTTAATTTTCTATTTGTCTTAATTTATTTATAGGTTAATGAAATTTTTCTAATAAAATTCAATTGATCAAATACTTATTACACTCTTTTAAGTTTGTTAAATAAATATTAATGAATTTGAATAGATTTTTAAAAAAAGGCTATTGAAGTGGCTAGACCTTTTTAACTATGAATATTAAGGGAAATTTTGTTAAAGGAAATTTTGAATTAAATAACATGGTAGATATTAAAATTTAGTGAAGAAGTATAGTTATTTATGTCTAAATTAAGATAATATTTTATTGTTTTATGTCTCAACACTTTTTTCATTATTTGATTAATTTTTTTCCTATTTTTTTTTTAGAATTCCCAGGGATGACCCTCTTATCCTATAGACTAACTCAGTATCCTCTTAGGGAGATGTTCTCCCCCTCTTATACCTATAACATGTCGCCTAATGTTCTTCAGCCGTGTAGGGGATGAAGGCACGCCAGTGCATGTCTCGTGTCCCCTTATGAGATGTTGGGTTATTGGCCCATGCAAGCTATCGATCTCGAAGCTTTGCTCCCATGGGTCACTGTGTAACCTAGGTGTCTTTTATGTGAGCTTTTAGTGTTTCAAAAAAAAATTTGTTGTGTTTTTGTCCAATTATTTTGGGCATTACATTCTGGTATCAGAGCACAGTTTCTACTCTAGGAACCTTTTAACCCATTACGTTTGCCAAACTTACCGATGTTTTATCCTTAGTGTAGGATGCCTCCAGTCATGCATAGTGCTCGCCGACATGGGCGTAGACCTAGAGGTGGTCGTGTGGCAGTAGAGGGAGAAGAGTGAGCAGTCGAGGGACTAGGTGATGAGTAGAGGCCCCCCTCCTTCACTGCCACCTAATCCCAATCAGGATATCCTTAATGCATTATAGAATCTGGCTGGTATTATTATGGACAGATTACCTCCGGGAGGCTAGCAGGCCAGATTTTGAGAGCGGAGTAGGAGTCCCCCTCCTAGACGAGTAGCGGAGTAGGCAGCTCATGAGGGTGAGTTGGTGCACATGCCAGAGCCACCACTAGGGTTAGTGTTGAGAGTACCTCATGACATAGGGGACTTGATCAGAGACCTTAATAGACTATAGCCACCACCCTTTTCAGGATCCACGGCTGGGATAGAGGTAGAGGCTTGGCTTTTAAGCCTCGAGCATTGCTTTGGGTTGCATTCTTATGAGAGCAACCTTAAGGAACACTTTGCAGTACACATGATGAGAGGGAACGCTTCTACTTGGTGGAAGCAAGAGGAGGTTAAGAGTCATCTAACCATGGACACCCTCACATGGGAGATCTTCTTGGAGAGATTCTGAGCCCGATATATGTCAGAGCATTTCGGATAGCGTCGCATCGACGAGTTTCATGACCTACAACAGAGAGGCATGTCAGTAGCCCAGTACAAGAACAAGTTTCTTGAACTCCTTCCTTATGTGGACTACATGAAGGATGAGAAACTCTAGTTCAACCACTTTATCAAGGGGTTAAACTATGCCATAGCCGACAGAGTGCAGATGGTACCTGCAGGAGATCTACATGATACAGTGGAGAGGGCCATGGTAGCTAAGGAGATCCATAATAGATCTCACGATGCATGGGACCAATCACAGAACCAGAATGCCACATCTCATTCTTCTGATTTCCAGAAGTCTCATTGGAAGGGAAACCAGAAGAACTCATCAGGATCATCTAGGGCACCCCAGTAGTAGCAGCAGTAGCAGCAACCACAATAGTCTCAGCAAAATTAGAAACAGAAATCTTCTCAGGGACAGCAGGGCTCTAAGCCCAAGAAGTGGCACTCACAAGGATCTCAACGAGATCAGAGGGGACAGTCTCAAGCTTCCAGAGGTGGATTCAATGGGTCTAGTGCTACAAGAGGACAACAGTAGTCTAGGCCTCAAGGTATACAGCTACAGGCTAGAGGACCGTGCTACACATGTGGTGCCATGGGGCACATAGCTAGGGATTGTCCTATAGGCCGTTCAGCTGGCAGTAAGAGAGTGGCAGCTTCTGAGTCTACTATAGGAGACATGGGTAGAGCACATAGAGTATTTGCAGCAGTTGATAACTACCAGGCTAAGCACCAGGCCATAGTCATTGAGGCTGCAAGCACGATCGGAGGTAGTAGTATTTCTATCATTTTTTATTCTAGAGTCATCGACTCTTTTATTTCACCTTTCATAGTGGAGCGATGTGGGCTAGTGATAGCTAGGCAAGATGTTAGTTGGGAGGTTGAGTTAGCCTCAAGAGCTAGGGTATCCATTAGTTCCTTGGTGAGAGGTTGCCAGTTGCAGATTAGGGACATTTCCACCACAGTTGATCTTCATGTCACACCACTAGGATCCTATGATGTCATTCTTGGCATGTATTGGCTCTATTCTCACAAAGCCAAGATGGATTGTAGGTAGAAGAAAATGGAGTGTTTAGATGATGATGGGGTGACCTCAGTTATTATAGGAGTTTAGAGACTTGTATCCCTTTGTATGATTTCCATTATGCAGCTTAAGCGGTGCATGTGAAAGGGATGTCAGATATATGCTATCACTATTAGTGACAGAGAGGAGGAGGTAGAGAAGGAGACTTCTCTTGATGATCACCCTATTTTACAAGAGTTTGTAGATGTATTTCCTTCACAGTTATCAGGTATGCCACCACCTAGAGCAGTGGACTTTCATTTAGATCTTATACCAAGAGCAGAGTCTATTTCTAGAGTGCTCTATAGGATGACTACACACGAGCTCAGTGAGCTCAAGATTCAGTTAGAGGAGCTCTTGGAGAAAGGGCACATTCATCCTAGTGTATCTCCATGGGGTGCATCCGTCATCTTCATTAAGAAGAAGGACAGATCTCTTAGGTTGTGCATGGATTACCGACAGCTGAACAAGGTGACCATCAAGAATCGGTATCCCCTTCCTAGGATTGATGACTTATTTGATCAGCTTCAAGGAGCCCAAGTGTTCTTGAAGATAGACTTGAATCAGGATATCACCAACTAAGGATCGTGGATAGTGACATCCACAAGACTTCTTTCCACACACGATATGGACATTATGAGTTCATTGTGGTACCTTTTGGCCTCATGAATGCTCCAACTGTATTCATGAGTCTCATGAATGGAGTATTTTGTTCATTTCTAGACAGATTTGTGGTGATATTCTTGGATGAAATATTGATATACTCTCAAGATGAGCATGAGCATGAGGGGCATTTGAGATAGGTTTTATAGTGCTTGAGAGATAATTAGTTGTATGAAAGCCTACCGAAGTGTGCATTCTTCAGGATAGAGGTTCACTATTTAGGCCATGTGATATCAGGAGATGGGATCTTAGTAGACCCATCTAAGATTAGGGCGATTATAGATTGGTCGGCACCTACTAGTGTGATAGAGTTCAGGAGCTTCATGGGCCTTGCAAGCTATTACAGACATTTTATCGAGGGTTTTTCTAGAGTGGCCCATCCCATCACTTCCCTTCAGAGGAAAGGGAAGAAGTTTGAGTGGACAGAGAGGTGTGAGAGATATTTTTAGGAGCTCAAGAGAGAACTTACCAATGCACCTATACTAGCGGTACCTGATCCTTCAGTAGATTTTATGGTATGCACAGATGCATCTTTAGATGGGATTAGGTCAGTACTGGTGCAAGATGGTTGGGCTATTGCCTATGAGTCTAGAAAGCTCAAGACTCATGACCTTAATTATCCTATCTAGAACCTTGAGCTAGCAGCAGTGTTGCATGCTTTGATGAGATGGTGACATTTCTTACTAGGCCATAGATTCGAGCTTCATTCAGATCATCAGAGTCTCCAGTATATATTCACTCAGCCAAACCTCAATGCTAGATAGAGGAGATGGATGGAGTTCCTATGTGAGTATGATTTTGACGTTCACTACATCAAGGGTGAGGAGAATGTGGTAGCAGATGCCTTGAGTAGGAGATGTCATGAGCTCTCAGCTATGACTACTAGTACAGACTTGAGAGGGTGCATACTACAACACTTGCAGGAGGATGCCTTCTATTCAGAGGTTAGACAGATGGTTTAGGCTTAGAGACCCTTGGAGGGGAAGTTCACAAATTATACTCTAGAGTCTGAAGGCCTTCTTCATCATAGAGGATGCATTTATGTACCTTCTTCCAGTGGGTTGCAGGATTTCATCATCCTTGAGGCTCATAGAGCTCCTTATGTAGCACACCCCAGAGTCAAGAAGTTACATGCAGATTTGAGACAGCTTTATCATTGGTCGGGTTTGAGGACACACATTGCTGAGGTAGTGGCTAGATGCTTAGAGTGATAGTGGGTTAAGGTAGAGCATCGTCATCTAGGTGGACTTCTACAGTCTCATGAGATACCGAAGTGGAAGTGGGACATTATATCCATGGATTTTATAGTTGGTCTTCATATGAAATCTCATCGCCATGATGCCATTATGGTGATGGTGGATAGGTTGACTAAGGTAGCCCACTTCTCACCCATATGTACTACTTTTATAGCACCTGCAGTGGCACATGTATTTTTGAGGGATATTGTTAGACTTCATGGCATTCCACGCACGATCATATCAGACAGGGCCTCACTCTTTACTTCATCTTTTTTGAGAGAGCTACAGACCGCTTTGGGCACCAGGCTCAATTTCAGCACAGCATATCACCCAAAGACGGATGGTCAGACTAAGAGGGTTAATTAGGTATTAGAGGACATGTTACGCATGTATGTGATGGATCATCAGGTTAGGTGGGTGGAGCACCTTCATTTAGTTGAGTTTGCCTATAATAATGGGCATCATTCATCTTTGGGTATGTCTCCATATCAGGCCTTGTATGGCAGACCTTGCAGGACACCATTGAGCTGGCACAGGATTGAGGATAGAGTTTCCATTGGTCCAGAGTTGGTCAGACAGATGGAGCAGTAGGTAGATCTGATCAAGTAGTGTCCTAGAGAGGCCCAAGATTGACAGAAGAAGTATGCAGATGCTAGGAGGATTGATAGAGAGTATATGATAGGTGACAGAGTCTTTTTGAGAGTACGGCCGAATAAGAGCCCAATCCATTTTGGAACGGGTTCTAAGCTGGCCCCTCATTTTATCATACCTTTTGAGATTTTGGAGAGGATAAGCCCAGTAGCATACCATTTAGCCTTGCCACCTAGCCTGTCATGCATCCACGATGTATTTCATGTCTTTTTTGAGGAAGTATGTATATGATGAGTCTCATGTTATTGATTGGGATGCTTTACAGGTGGAGTCAGACTGACAGCTGGCTTTGGAGCCAATACGTATACTTGCTCGCAGGACCCTGGCCCTTCGAGGTCGAGAGCTGGACCAAGTTAGGGTCCAATGGGATTGCTACGATGAGGTCACAACATCATGGGAGGACACAACACAAATGAGAGATCAGTACCCCCATCTTTTTGATCAACTCCAGGAGGAAGTTCATGCCTAGGGGGGGAGGATGTGAGGTCCTACCCCGACCCATCTTAGCTCGACATTCATTTTGGCATTTGATTCATTAGGATGATACTTTGAGTAGAGACATTTGACCTATTTTGGCATACATATGCTATCATTGGATCTTATGAGATGAGTGTTATTGATTTTTATGATGATGATGTTAGTCGTACTCTTTATATATGCTTGTTTTGGTTCCATGATTATCTATGATATATGAATTCTGCATTCTGCATCTGTTATGTTATCTTTCAGTATAATAAATATTGGTGGAATCATGGTTCTATGATTAGCTTAGGATTACATGCTTATGTGGAAATAAAATTGATATTTTGAATAATGTGGATTATGCAATGTTTCATGAAACGCAGTTATATATATATATATATATATATATATATATATATATATATATATATATATATATATATATATATATATATATATATATATATATATATATATATATATATATATATATATATATATATATATATATATATTTGTCAAGTTTAGATGTTAATACTTCATTTTGAAATGAATATTAATGCAAATATTTTATGATGTATTCACATCGAAATTGAGTGTGCAAGAATATGGCCATGGTTGAAATTCGGGGAAACAAGAATGGATCTAAGTGCAATCAGTTTGAAACCAAGGTCGACTCTAAGAAGAGAATGACCTCATCGTAACATGATTTTATTCGTAAATGTGATGCATGTGTGTATGTGGTTGACAATGTTTGTAAATGTATGTTTGTAAGTAAATTTTATTTTTGTGAAAATATAAATGTAATTTGTCCACTAAGCATGCCAAATATGTTTTGTGATGTGTGCTTATGTGAGGTGTCACTTGACACCATGGTGATGATGTGGCATGCTTGAGTGGAATAAGGACCCCACCCTCTCCTTAGTTGGTCTTGAGTATTCCTAAGCTAGGTAGGTGGTTTAAGGAACCAAGATTTATGTAACCAATACTCCATTTTCAGATGCAAGTTTAACTGGGGTTTTTGAGGGGTTATGTGGAGTCCTAGGGTGTGGTTTAGGTTGGATTTTGGTGCCCCAAAGCTAGTACATGGGTTAGGGGGCTTATTTCTTCTATTTTCACTTCCCTAGGCCACCTTTGTGTCTCTTCAAATGGGCTATTTTTGGTATAAACGAAAATAGAAATGTTCTCTAGGTTGCTTCACTTTTCCATGTGTTGAATTTCATCCCATTACTATAGCAAGGGCAAGTGTCATTTTGTCTTAGATCTAGAAACCCTAATTGTTTTGGGAAGGGAGATGAGAGAGGAATGTTTGAATGTCTATAGGGGAGAGAGACTTAGGAAAAGCACACACTTGTTCATCTTGTTTATGCTAGATTTGGAGAGAGTGAGAGGAGGACTAGAAATTTTTTGGGCTAGTAGATTTGAGAAGGATAGAAAGCTTGGAGTCAAGGGGAGCTCTTCTTCAACCTTTCAATTTTGCCTTTGCTTAGGAGGAGGTTGGTGGCTTCTATCATGTAATTATTTTGTATATGCAATGAAGAAATGTACTAGTGTGAAATTTGCAAATTGTAGTACCTTGTGTTGAATCTTATAATGTTTGGTTTCATTGTGTGATTTTGTTTTCAATCTTGTTTGTCTTCTTGATTTGCTTCATGTTTTTGGGTGTGCAAGTTTACTCCTCATCCTTGGGAGGATTTGAGGAGGACTTGGGGTGAAGGGCCTAGTTGAGAATTCTTTATGTATGAGAACATGGTTGTATGGGCACCCATGAGAGCCTTCTTATGTTTGTTTGGGGGCCATAAGGGATGTGTTGATGCTCATGGATTTGAGTTGTTTGGTTGGAAGGGCCTTGTGAAAGCATGTGATATATATTGAAATGATGTTTTGTTATAAGATAGGTGTCTTCATAAGAGAAGCTTCCACATTCACCCATCTATGGATTCAATCTTTAGAATCCTTTGTGCAAGCTTGGGAAGGGAGTAAATTGTGAAAGTTTTTGTACCAAATTGTGGCATGTATGTTGATGTAATGTGTTGCTTGTGTGTAACCCATCCTATTCTGTTTTCCGCTAGTTGGGGATGGCCATGTAATCGCCTAGGCTGGGAGGTGAGCCTCCATGGCCATGTGGATAAAGTCTTTGTGTTGTAGGGTTGGTTGCATGGTTTGAAGGGGAAGTCCAAGTTTGAAGTTCAAGATAACGTTGAGAAATTTTAAAAGACTGTTCTTAGGTGTAACAGCTTGAGAGATCTTGCTCTATACATTTTGCTTTCTATAAAAAGGAATTTTTAATATGATAAGAGCTGGAATTAAGACTGGTTATACTAGTAGGATTCTTGAATTAGTCTTAGTGAAATTTCATTTTCTCTCTTTAAAGTTCTAGTTTCTGCAACTATTAAATAAATTTTAAAATCAGTTCTCTGCATAAATGTTATGTGGATTAGATATGGACTGGAAATGTCAAATTAATTTTATTTTCTCAGAAAAGGTTGAATTTCCTGCAACTGTAAATTGCTTATTAAATTAGTTTTTCTAGCATATATGTTATAATGCAAAGTAAATTTCTGGATTCGATTATGTATAAGTTTTTTGCATCAACGTTTCAGATCGCACTCTGTGATCCATCATCAGGATGAGAAAGTGCAAGGATGAAAAGTGAAAAATTAGTTATATATGTTAATTTGTTATGTTTAGGAAGGCTAAATTAGTTCTTTTTATTAGCTCTTTAAAAGTTAAATTTTTCTGTATCTGTGTTGAGCATTTTAATGTTGTTAAAGATTATTATTGTTATTACTATGACTCTGATTTTTTTGCATTAGTAAATATCTTATGACTAAGCAGTAATCTAGCAGGTAGTTAGTCAATTGAGTACTTGGAAATATACATTTGAACTTGATAATAAGATTTGTTATAAATTTACTTTACAACAGTACAGTATGTTTATATAGAATGAATTAAAAGGATTACATGTTTGAGTATATGTTTATTTCCTTCTATCAAGTTTGTAAGTCAAGTAACTGGTAGAATAAATGCTAAAATGAAAGTTGTGTATAGAATCTCTTCTTAGACTAAAGAATGAATAATAATTTTATAAATATATGAAAATATGTCAAGACTGAAACCTTAACTTATGTAAGAAAATGATATGTATTAAGTTGGAAATCTATTGTAATTATTCACAATAGAAAGTTTAAGTACATTTTATGTTTTTTTTCTAATTCAGATTTGATGTTGAATCTGCTTTATATTAATCTACATATTTTTGCTATTATAAATATACATTTTTATATAGCATAATACTATATAGATATATATTTATAACAGTGAAAAATATTTTGCAACAATGCCTTAAGTATTCTGTTTCTATTCCTATGATAATAAACTTGTAATATTTTATTTGTATATATATATATATATATGTAAAATTATGTATAATATATAATATATGATTATATATTATATATTATACATAAAATTATGTATAATATATAATATATGATTATATATATATATATATATATATATGCTAAAAATCAACAATGTCATTTAGCTGTTTAAAACTTAAAACATTATATAATATAATAATACATATTATATATTATACATTAAATAATGTATAATAAATAGTATATATTATTATATAATACATATCTTGAAAGATTATATAATATAATATTATATATTATATATTATACATTAAATAATGTATAATATAAATTATATAATATTATATAATACTTTTCTGGTAACAATATATAATATAATATTACATTTATATATTATACATAAAACAATGTATAATATATAATATATATTATTATATTATACATGTTTTATTTTTTTATTAAAAAAAAATGAATTGCAAAAGTTTGGGGCCGAAGCCTTGTTTCTCCAGCGTTGCGTGCGCGTAGCAGCGTTGCCATGACTCTAAGTCACGGCAATGCTTGAGCACTGTCATGGCTTAGAGCCACGACAATGACTGTAGTCACTGTCGTGACTGTAGTCATAGCAAAGACTGGAGTCTCTGTTGTGGCTACAGTCACGACAATGACTGGTCATTGTCGTGGCTAGGCCACATGCAGGGCGGCTACGGTTTTTAGAAACCCAAATAAAGTTTTAAAAAATCTCTAGTATGTAACACTGCGTATAAATAAAGTGAAATGAAACTAAAACGGATCTAATCCATTATTGAATCTATACTTAAATAAACTAAAACCTAGGCCTGGGGCCTATAAAAAAAAAGTAAACAGATTGAGCACTGCTGGGAAATATCTCAGTGACCTCCATAAGCATACAAGTAGCATGCTGAATTTTGGTCTTGGAGAACACAGAGGTCAATCACCCTCTCCAGACTTAGCTCCTCAAAAACTTGCATAAACAAATGGTAGGAAAATTAGGGTTCCACAAACTTAAAGAGGCCCCAACCCTAATTTCGAATTAGGGTTTGGGAGCTAATAAAATAATCTTTATTGTTTCCTGGTAAGAGATATAATATATGTATGTTTTTTTTATATATGTATGTTTACATTTAATAGTATAATCTTGATATTTATTTCCATAAACAAGTGCATTAATATTTAAGATTAAGAGATGGATTTTTTTTTCAATCTCCGGAGTTCGTAAATAAGATAAGTTTTAGACTATGTTGTTTGAATTACTTTCTTTCAAAAAAAAATATTTTTACGAATGATCATGGAAACTTGATTAATAGAAAATTATGATAGTTAAACAACTGACATGTGAAATCTTATTAAAGAACTAAATTACGTATGTTAGTTATAGAGTTAATGATGTTACAATATAAATGTTATACTGGCAGATTCTATTTTATGAATCATACGTCATTCTGAAATATTCGTCATTTTAATTTTCTATTTTTTTAAATTTATTTATAGGTTAATGAAATTCTTCTAATAAAATTCAATTGATCAAATACTTATTACACTCTTTTAAGTTTGTTAAATAAATATTAATGAATTTGAATAGATTTTTAAAAAAAAGGCTATTTAAGTGGCTAGACCTTTTCAACTATGAATATTAAGGGAAATTTTATTAAAGGAAATTTTGAATTAAATAACATGGTAGATATTAAAATTTAGTGAAGAAGTATAGTTATTTATGTCTAAATTAAGATAATATTTTATTGTTTTATGTGTCAACACTTTTTTCTTTATTTGATTATTTTTTTTTCTATTTTCTTTTTTAGAATTCTCGGGGATGACCCTATTATCCTATAGACTAACTCAGTATCCTCTTAGGGAGATGTTCTCCCCCTCTTATACCTATAACATGTCGCCTAATGTTCTTCCGCCGTGTAGGGGACGAAGGCACGCCAGCGCATGTCTCGTGTCCCCTTATGAGATGTTGGGTGACTGGCCCACGCGAGCTATCGATCTCAAAGCTTCACTCCCGCGGGCCATTGTGTAACCTAGGTGTCTTTTATGTGACCTTTTAGTGTTTCAAAAAAAAAAAATTGTTGTGTTTTTGTCCGATTATTTTGGGCATTACAGTATGGAATATGAATGTGACACTTGGGACTTGTTGAAAGCTCTTTCTTATATCAACGACCTTCCAGGGAGATAAAAGGTAGTGTTGCATCAGTGGTTGATAAGTGTTTAAACGTTGCATTTGAAGCTCAATAAGAGCTTTCTACTACCTCAGTGAGTGCCTGAGGAAAAGAAAGGTGAAGATGGATTCTAATCTAGGTGCATGATATGATAGTAATTCAAGGTTCATTGAGACACTTGATTGGTTTTGACAAATTCTTGAGAGAAAGAAAAGAGGAAAGAAGAAGCTTAAGGGTTGTCCATGGTGGTGGTTTTCACAACACTAAAGCTATACATAGAGATTGCTAAGAGCATTCTTTTGCTTCAACAACTTTCCAAGTATATGTTATGAATATGTTCTTGTGGTTAGCTAGAAATGGATTAAAACATAGTAGATGTTGATTGATCGAAGGTGGAAATGTGTTACTATAAAATTTCAATAGCTTCTTAGAGAGTTTCAAATAAAGTAAGGGCGCACTAGGTTAAGGGATTTTGAATTTCACTGGTGATTGTTTATTTCCATTGATCTACAATTGATATTTAATCTAGAATAAAATTGCCTGAAAACATGATGGAATGGTTGAATTGGAATACAATGTTAGAATTTTGAACAAGCAGAATGCAACAGTGGTGAGTTCAGCTTATGATGCGCACCTCGAGGCATGCAGTGAGTTTTTGTAGAGAGAAAAATGATGAGCTAGATATATTTTGATGAGCCAAAAGGTTTCAATCCTTGGTCATTCTCAACCACAAACATTTTTTTATTTCCCATCTATTGTCCACATCAACTGTCATATGTTTCACTTTTTTTCACTTTCCAAGCCAACAAGGACAACTCGGCCTAGAGAATAAAATCATGAGGAATAATAAATTCAGTTATAATTTTTTCCCTCTCTTGGTCAATGAAGTTTGTTGTATAAAGACACTCTCAGCACATTCCATTGTAACAAACTTCAATTGTGACAAGTGGTGAATAGATCAAAATCTTGTTTTCTCTATTTTTATTATAAAAGCAAAATTTGGGTTATTTGCAAAGGGTTTTGAAACTCAGATGTAAAAGGTAGAATATAGAAATTTATAGCTTAGGGTTGGAATTTTGTCTTTAGAAAGTGACTATGTGGATTTTTCAGTAGTGCTAATCAGTTTGATCGGATTGAAGCAAATGTTGGAAAAGTTGTCTCTTTTTTGTGCTTTCAAATTGCATATGAATTGAAGACATCAAGGAAGTTCTAATTTGTCATTGTAATCTTTTTGCAAATGTATAATCTGTGTATGAGGTTCTTCAAGAAAGAATTAAACTCTGTATGCAGGTTATTGTGGGTTTGAAAAAATGAATGGATTTATAAGTATGATTATGTAATAATATGAGAGGTTGCATTAATGTCAAGCATTAGTTTGAAAAGGCCATTGGTTTTAAGTAATTGATTATTTAATTTTGTACTCATGATATCAAATTTGACTCTGTTGCACAAGAGTTAGGCACTGATCTATGATATTTTCAGATCTAGTTTAGAAATAATCAAATTATTCAAGTACTCTTTTCTTATTTGTTTGTAGGATTAGCATTAGAATGGCATTTTTACTCTCAAATATGTGTTAATGATAGACACTTATAACAGAGGCAATTCTAAATGAACCTACACATGTATTATGGTCTAGTAAACTAAGATTTATTTGCTTAGGTGTAGTACTTGTTCATAATGCGTAAAAATCCATGAGTATTACAAGGTTTACCCAACTAGGTTTTGTAGAGCCTAAAGAGTAGAAGAATTACTTGATTTGAAAGTGATTCTTGTCAATTGGCTATTGATCTCAGATTTATGTTGATAGAAGAAAGCTAATTCCTAGGTAAATTTGAGGAATTGGTTGAAGGAACCAACAAGGTTGATACATAGTTTTTATATAAGAACCCCCACATCAACAAAACATTCAAGATATATTCAAAACATTAAAAAACATACAAAATGCAAAATAATAAAACTTAATAGTTATGGTTTACAAAGTGAACAATAATAATCATATAAAAAATTTTAAAATGAAAGAAGTACAAAAAGACATGAGATTAGTGTTGCCTAAGTGAGGTTATTAAACCTCACTTGGGTTGAAGGGGTGTCACTGAAGTAGTGGAGCTGCAACTGTTGGCCAACTATCAAATTTTCCAACCCAAACCTACATGCATGTCAGAAGTGAAAACATTTCAAAAATGCAATGAACATGAAAAGAACAAAAAAAACTGAAGTTGTGGAAGTGAAAGTAGAATGCCCTATAGTATCTACATGAAAAAAAGGGAACCTTGCAATGGCGACAATACCGTAGAGGAAACATTGTCGAGCTCGCAAGGAGATTGTGAGTAGAGCCTAAAATGTCATGGTGGATTGACTGTAGTTGTAGAGAGCATAAATGAGCACCTTTTTAATCCCTAACTTAAGGAAGACTCGAGAAGACACTTGAATGAAAGAGGTGGAAATTAGTGTATTGTGCTCAGTAGTAGGAGCATTCAATGAAGGAATGCTTGGTATTAGCGTACCATGTATGTAATGGGAAGGGACACGTAGTTGATGCCTTTGTAAAGAAAGCTTTATTGTAGACATAGAGGGTGGTGAACTATTCACTTGTAAAATGGTTACAACGTTCAGTTTGGACATTGTGTTGTATAATTATTGTAGGGGGGCTTGTGTCACAATGGGTCAATTGTCCAAATCGTTAATTTTTGACACCTTGGTTGGATTAAAATTTTACACTTGACATATAGGTAATCAATTCCAAACTAATTATCCTATGTGATGATAAATTTTTTAATCATAAGACTACGTGGCACTCTGTGTGAACCTTGAAAGATAGCGTGTGCACTAAAAGCCAAAGAAAATAGGTGAGTGAAAAAAAATAAGAAAGAAATAAATTATTTTTTAGCGTCCACCAGGCTAAAGATAGGTGTAGTAAGGGTGTGATCCCATGTAGGGGGGATTTCTATAAAAATTCAATGGATGTTGCTGAGATTTTTTATGATTGTTCATGAAGGTTTCTAGATTTGACTGTGTAAAACTTTTTAGCATCAATGTTTCACAACACACTATATGATCCATCATCAAGATGCAAATCTCCAACTGCTTAGATTTAACTAATAATTCCCTCCCATAAAGGGCATAATTCTCTGACATGGAGATTTGCATCTTGATGATGGATCATGTAGTGTGATCTGAAATGTTGATGGTAAAAAATTTTACACAATTAAATCCAGAAACCTTCATAAACATTCATATGGATTGTGGAAATATGATAGCTTTGATCTTTTAGGATTATTTTAAAGTGGGGTCCCTTGAATTTTATAGTGGAGCTAATACTTAAAAGTTTAAGCTCCACAATTTATGGAAGCTAGTGCTCTTATGAATTCTTTTATTTAACATATTCAGTTTACATGACTAAATAATTAAAAAAAGTTTTAAAAAATTATTAATAAGAATAAATGTTTTTATATAATTGACAAGTGGTAGAAAAAAATTCTAAGTTGGGGGTAATTTCTAACCCCGCCTTTTCCACCTGCTCAAATTTGCACCCTAAAAATTAGGGACTATTACTTTTGAGGAAAAAATTCTAATTAATCATGTACATAACTTTTTTCACTTCATGGGACCTTTCACTCTATATATAAAAATAGATCTCGAAGCCCCCTCATAGAAATGCACCCTAAGTACCTATCAATAGTACAATCTAGGGGAAATGACCTAATACCCGCACACCCTAACTTCATGCACTTGTAGATCATAAATGACATGTTGGATTTCAATGATTATTTTTTGTTGTCTCTGTATACTAGTTAACTGCTTAAAGCTAAGGTTTCAAGTTCTGGGTATTCACATATCTCTCTATAGAGAGTGGTGAACACAAAGTGGTCATTTCAAAATGTCGCATGATACCCACTATGTTCTTGCATGAATAGTTGTTCACTAAAAAATGTCATTGCTTAAGGCCAAATGTCCTAGTAGTTGTTACAAAATGTGTCAATAGTAGTGCATAAATGAGACAATTACGAACCAAAAAATATTTTAAAAAATCAACTATTAGTAAATGTGTGATAAACTATTAGTACATTTATTATCATTTTTAATACTCCTTTAATATAGTAATTGAAAGGTCAAGATGACAAAAAGATCACAGCTATTAAACCCATTGTTAGATACCCTTCCCCAAACTATCCTTTAGCATTGTAGGATCCCCAAAGAGGCCCATAGTTGTTTAGCTTATGTCAACGCATAATATAGTTTCTACAGCACGCACTTACATTAATAGCTATAATTGATCGACTCACCTCTAGTTGGATATTTTTCTTTTTATTAATTAAACATTGCTTGCAAAGTTGGGGTCAATGGGAAAGAGTTCAATCTTTTATGATGTCCATCTATACAACAAATACTTGCCCAATCAAAACCACCTAAAACTAGTTTAACGGTACGGGGGTGTTTGAGAATTGGACACCCCCACTAATCTGGCAAGAGAAATATAGCCGCATAATAGTCATGTAAGAGATATAGATCATTACCACTTAGTAGCTCCCCGAGTCAAAACTGTAAAATTCAAATATAGTTGTTGTAGCAGAACCCTCAAAGCAACAAAACACTGATACATAGTTGTTGTAGAACAACCCTCAAAGGAAAAAAAAATTCAAGATATATTCATAACCTTAAAAACAATAGAAAATACAAAATAATAAAACTTAATAGTTATGGTTTACAAAGTGAACAAAAAATAATCATATAAAAAATTAAAAAATAAAGAAGTACAAAAAGACATGAGATTAGTGTTGCCTAAGTGAGCTTCTCAAACCTCACCTAGGTTGAAGGGGTGTCATTGAAGTAGCAGCGCTGCAACTATTGGCCAACTATCAAAGTTGCCAACCCAAACCTATGTGCATGTTAGAAGTGGAAGCATTTCAAAAATGCAATGAACATGTAAAATAAAAGGAAAAAAATGGAGGTATGAAAGTGAAAGTAGAATGTCCTACAGTGCCTACTTATCAAAAGGGAACCTTGCAATGGCGACAATACCATAGAGGAAGCATTGCCGAGTTGGCAAGGAGATTGCGAGTAGAGCCTAAAATTTCATGGTGGCTCGATTGTAGTTATAAGAGCATAAATGAGGAACTTCTAATGCCTAACTTAAAGAAGACTTGAGAAGACACTTGAATGAAAGAGGTGGAAATTAGCATATTGTGCTAGGTAGTAGGAGCATTCAATGAACGAAAGCTTGTGATGCAGGATCACCTAATCCTAGAGGTCACTATGAGATATATAAGGTTTTTGAGTCATTTAAAGTCAATTATATGATGTATTGATTCATTTTGAATCCATTTTTAAAGGTGTTGACAAGAAATGTAAGCATGTGCACAATATTGCTCAAGTTGTCAAATAGGTCATGTTTAGGTCTACATGGTCAAATTTATGTAAAAGACCTATGGAAGGGTAAAAGAATTATAAAAGTTCTTAAATATTCCATTTGGATATGTATAGAGAGGTTTGACAAATTTTTAAAGTCATTTTGTCAAAAATGTAAAAGTTGCATAAAAAGTTGTAAAATGCAACATTGACTAACATTGCAAAAATGATGTAAAAAGGTAAATGGTTGGTCTAGGAGTTGGTTATGAAGTTAAAAACTACCAAATACCTTATAAATACCATTTTATGGTAAAAAAAAATCATATTTGAGAGGAGGAATTAATTTGATACATTTTTGGTGCATTCTATTGTTGTTATTTTGATTGGGTTTTCAGTTTTAGTGTTGGTTCCAGGCCTTGTATGGCCATGTATGGCATGGAAACCCTATAATATAGTAATGGATAGATATAAATATGAATCCTATTTATCATTATTTTGGTTTGGTTCAATTTTATAAAGAAATGAATAAGTTATGCACGTTTTGGTGGAAGTTGTTGTTTGTAGATTCAAGATCTCCTGAGAACAGTCATGTTTCAATGTTTGGTACAGATTCATATGAAAGATTTAAGACCTCTAATAATATTAATTGGAAATATATATGAATTAAATTTTATTTCCTGTTGGTTTGAGTCATTTTTATTCAGATTTGTGAAAGTTATGTGCGTTTGAGTGGAAACTGGTTTTTAAAGATCTGCATTGGAGTCGCAGGCATTGATTTGTGCTTGTAGAATGATTTATGAATGGGAAAAATAAATGGCTTATATATTTAGAAACTAGAATCATTAATAATAAATGTGGAATTGGTTTGGTTTCATTTGGATTTATTTTGAGAAAGATATGAGATGCCCTAGGCAGGGTTTGGTATTTTAATTTTGAATTATGACAAGGATATGGATCAGAATTTGCAGTCTAAAACAATAATTGTTTGAGGAATCAAATTGGGTCCTTAGACCTTAATATTTTCTGAGGTGATAGCTATTTTAGGTATCTACAAAAATTTTTCTTTCCATAAATTTTGATTTTGAGTTTTAGTGGGTCAAATAACTCAATCTTTGAAAACTATAAAACTTGGGACAGAATCGAAGTTGTTTGTTAAAGGAAGCAAAGAAGTATTTTGTTGTTGATTGATCTTGTGAAAGAAGATAGTATTTGTCTCTTTTCAATTATTTCAATGATTAAATAAAGATTGGATCATCAAGATCCTAGATGTTGAGTGGTTTGTATGATGCTCTACATCAAAGTGGTATCAGAGCACAATAAAAGATCTAGTTTGAGAAGATGGCTTTGACGAGGAGTAAAAGAGAAATTGTTAAGGCATTGAAGGAGTGTCTATATGGTGATAAGAAGGAGAGAGAAGAAAGAGAAAGAAAGAAGAAGGAAGAAGAAGCTAGGAAGCAAGAAGAGGAAAGGTTAAAGAATCTTGAAGAAGAGTTGGATAAGAGTATTGTGAAGTGGGAGAGAATAGCATTGCTCTTGGAGCAGGTAGCGGATGAAGATGAAGTTACTGATGAAGGAATAGATCAAGAAAAGGTACACATTCCATTTGAAGGGCATGGACATCAGATGAATGCTGGTGTAGAGAGTGAGAGTGAACAACAAGAGGTTTTTGTTGAACCTTTTGAGGAAAAGGTTCTTGCAGATGAAGGAGAGTTGGTGACAGGTATGGTTGAAGAAATCATTTGCCCGGATGATGGAAATGTTGACAAAAATGATCAAGGAAGGAATGACATAGTACAAGAATCACATGATGAGAAGAATACTAACAGTGTAGAGAATGGAGTATTTGTTGATCACTGGAATACCCTAGAGATATCCGCCCAAGAAGAATACCAGATTATGGATCAATTTGATAGGTATTTTTATATAGATGATATGATGATCAGGTCTACTATATTTGTTCCAGGATTTAAAGGAGGTTTCGGGATACATACCACAAAGAGTATTCACCAGGAAGATTGGAACCAGCATGTTGAGGGAAGCGGCATCAATTTAGTCATTCTTACAATGACCACATTACCTTCATACAATTGGAAAACTCGGAAGAAAATCATGACAATTCAATGGGACTTGAATTTTTGTGTCCCCGAGAGTATGATGCAGGTGCATCCGCCAATTAAAAATATTTTGAAGATCCATGGTTAATTTATATTGTAATATGGCTTAGTAAGCCATTTTTGTGTCTTCATGATGTAATTGGGTGTGAGCTTCCAAGGTTAAATCATGGAAGTCTAAGTGTCATAGACATAAGAAATAAAACATTTGTTAATCGTGAAGTTGACAACTTTGTTGTCAACTCCACGATCCATTGCTAGTTTAGTTAGTATCCACATCGGCCATTTGAGTTGGTTGGATTAGTGGGAGTGATAAATTAGTTATGTGAGTTAGTTGTAGGAGTTATTAGGTTCTTTTGACAAATCTTTATATTGTATTTGGTAGTCGAGAAATGGCAGGGGAAAAGAGTAGAAGAATCAAGGGGAATAGAGAATGATCAGTGTAATACAATAAAATATGAAAGAAACAACATTTTGTCTTTACATATGGTTATCTCTATGACTGTTTGGTTTCTGAATGTTTACATTTACTATTTTGCAATGTATTTTATTTAGAATCGTTCATTCAGTGCCACAATCTATTATCTATACTGCCTTTTGGATTGAACATGTCTTTGTCATGAAAATGTCGTAATGGTATTTGGAGTAGAAGAGAATGACTTGTCTATTTTAATGTTCTCTGTTTGGATTGGATATCAAGTTCATGGTATCGGGTTTTGTCAAAGATGAATCAGTTTTTGATATCAAGTTTTATTTGAAGAAGATCAATGTTTCTCTGAAGCATTTAGACATTAACCAATCTAAGTATTGAATTTTATTAAAGTTCAATGATTTATTGAATCGGGTCTTGTGATAGAGAAACCGAAGGTTGAATTTGTGAATGGGTCTCAGTTTGTAACGGTTTCCATGAACCGACCTACTAAGTGGTTGTGCCGCATAGAAGAGCCGAGAAACTAGTGACAATAGTCACTGTTTGAAAAGATCCTGAGAAGATATGTGTGTGTTGAGTCACTCATGTTTGGTGTAGCCGGAGGATATTCGTATCATTCAATGAAATAGTGGAAAGGAGATGTGATGACAGTCATATGAAATAGGAACAGTGGCAAATATGTGTATTTGTGCGGGCTGTGACTTGCGGAATGAGGAGATACAATCCCAAACAACCCGCGAGCACTGTGTTTAGATATGGGTGCGTGGGATACCTGGTGTAGCAGAGTACTCCGGGTGGAAATACATATTGTGATAGTCTGGAGTACCCGTGAGCACCGATTTTGTCGAGAGGAACAAATCGAGTGATGTCAGAGACCCTTCCAAAGACAACAGTTCGCAAGGAGTCCTTGTGTGTGAGTTCGGCTTTTGAAATCAAAGAAGGGTGGCGGTTTATTCGAATGTTGTTGAAAGAATTTTAGGTTTCATGCTCAGCATTGAAAGATGGTAAAGGTGGCATGGGTTATGTTAGGTGAAAGTTTGAATTGAATCCACATGGTAATAGAGAATCCAACCATAGTTCGCGAAGAAGCCTGCATGTTTGATTGTGAATGTAACCGACATCAATCTCACTTGGAACTGTAAATACACAAATGAATGAATGAAGATATTAGTTGTGGGATGATATCATTTATCCTTGGTTTGAATTGGCATTATAATTATGTTGATATCATGTTATGATATTTGTTTGGGCTCATTCAAGCTTCGGTTGTGACCTTCTCTTGGAGATTTAGTATTTGTTTTGTTGATGAGTTTTGGTTGCATGTGCTCATCCATCTTGCTGCATATGAAGGTTGGGTTGTGTGTACAGACACTAGAAGTCTGTCAAGGGCCAAGAGAAGGTCCAGGGCCAAGGAGTGGTCCAGTTGATTGCCAAGAGACTAGGGAGAGAGGCAAAGAGGAGGACTCCTAGGTGAGGCATATGAGAGAGTTGTTTTTGGTTAGTTTGAAGTAGCAATGGTAAAGGTGGATCTCTGACTGATAAGGCACCGTGGAGTTGTAGCCATTAATGCTCCACTAATAGGAGTATTTGAGAAGATTATTTTGAGGATAGTCCTGTGTCCTTAAGGGAAAACATGATGGTGATAAAGGCATGAAGAGGCAAAGGTACATGAAGGTAAAGGTGAAAATTTTTGTTATAATTTTTTGCAAGTTATGGCACACCATTCCAAGAGACTTGGAAAATTTTCAAGGCCGGTAGTATGGTGTAGGAGCACCTAATCCTAGAGGTCACTATGAGATATATAAGGTTTTTGAGTCATTTAAAGTCATTTATATGATGTATTGATTCATTTTGAATCCATTTGTAAAGGTGTTGATAAGAAATGTAAGCATGTGCACAATATTGCTCAAGTTGTCAAATAGGTCATGTTTAGGTCTACATGGTCAAATTTATGTAAAAGACCCATGGAAGGGTAAAAGAATTATAAAAGTTCTTAAATATTCCATTTGGATATATATAGAGAGGTTTGACAAAGTTTTAAAGTCATTTTGTCAAAAATGTAAAAGTTGCATAAAAAGTTGTAAAATGCAACATTGACTAACATTGCAAAAATGATGTAAAAAGGTAAATGGTTGGTCTAGGAGTTGGTTATGAAGTTAAAAACTACCAAATACCTTATAAATACCATTGTATGGTCAAAAAAAATCAGATTTGAGAGGAGGAATTAATTTGATACATTTTTTGTGCATTCTATTGTTGTTATTTTGATTGGGTTTTCAATTTTAGTGTTGGTTCCAGGCCTTGTACGGCCATGTACGGCCTGGAAACCCTATAATATATTAATGGATAGATAGAAATATGAATCCTCTTTCTCATTATTTTGGTTTGGTTCAATTTTATAAAGAAATGAATAAGTTATGCATGTTTTGGTAGAAGTTGTTGTTTGCAAATTCAAGATCTCCTGAGAACAGTCATGTTTCAGTGTTTGGTATGGATGCATATGAAAGATTTAAGACCTATAATAATATTCATTGGAAAGATACATGAATTAAATTTCATTTCCTTTTGGTTTGAATCATTTTTATTCATATTTGTGAAAGTTATGTGCGTTTGAGTGGAAACTAGTTTTTAAAGATCTACATTGGAGTCACAGGCATTGATTTGTGCTTGTAGAATAATTTATGAACAAGAAAAATAAATGGCTCACATATTTGGAAACTAGAATCATTAATAATAAATTTGGAATTGGTTTGGTTTCATTTGGATTCGTTTTGATAAAGATATGAGATGCCCTAGGCAGGGTTTGGTATTTTAATTTTGAATTATGACAGGGATATGGATTAAAATTTGCAGTCTAAAACAATAATTGTTTGAGGAATCAAATCGGGTCCTTAGACCTTAAGATTTCGTGAGGTGATAGCTATTGTAGTTGTCTACAAACTTTGTTCTTTCCAGAAATTTTGATTTTGAGTTTTAGTGGGTCAAATAACTCAATCTTTGAAAACTATAAAACTTGGGACAGAATCAAAGTTGTTTGTTAAAGGAAGCAAAGAAGTATTTTGTTGTTGATTGATCTTGTGAAAGAAGATAGTATTTGTCTCTTTTCAATTATTTCAATGATTAAATAAAGATTGGATCATCAAGATCCTAGATGTTGAGTGGTTTGTATGATGCTCTGCATTAGCTTGATATTAGCGTGCCATGTATATAATGGGAAGGGACATGTAGTTGACACCTTTGTAAATAAATCTTTATTGTAGACATAGAGGGTGGTGAACTATTATTCACTTGTGAAATGGTTACGACATTCAATTTGAATGTTGTGTTGTGTACTTCTAGTAGGGGGGATTGTGTCACAATGGGTCAATTGTCCAAATTGTTAATTTTTGACACCTTGGTTGGATTAAAATTTTACACATGACATATAGGTTAAAAAGTAAATTCCAAACTAATTATCCCATGTGACAATAAATTCTTTAATCATAAGACTACATGGCACTCTGCATGAATCTTGAAAGATAGTGTGCACTAAAAGCTGAAGATAATAGGTGAATGAAAAAAACAAGAAAGAACTAAATTATTTTTTAGCATCCACTAGTCTATATATAGGCATAATAAAGGTGTGGTTCCATGGAGGGGGCTTCCCAAAAATATTCAATGGATGTTGCTAAGATTTTTTAGGATTGTTCATGAAGGTTTTTGGATTTGATTGTGTAAATTTTTTTACCATCAACGTTTCAGAACACACTACATGATCCATCACAAGGATGCAAATCTCCAACTACTTAGATTTAACCGATAATTCTAGCACCTAGAGATTTGTATCTTGATGATGGATCATGTAGTGTGATCGTAAATGTTGATGGTAAAAAAATTTACACAATTAAATCAGAAACCTTCATGAACATTCATATGGATTGTGGAAATATGATAGCTTTGATTTTTTAGGATTATTTTAAAGTGGGGTCCCATGAATTTTATAGTGGAGTTCATACTTAAAAATTTAAGCTCCACAATTTATGGAAGCTAGTGATCTCATGAATTCTTTTTATTTAGCATATTCAATTTACATGACTAAATAATTAAAAAAAGAAAAAAAAATTATTAATAAGAATTAATTTTTTTTTATATAATTGACAAGTGGCAAAAAAAAAAATTTAAGTTGGGAGATAATTTCTAACACCCACCTTTTCCACCTGCTCAAATTTGCACCCTAAAAAGTAGGGACTACTACTACTTTTGAGGAAAAGATTCTAATTAATCCTGTAGCAAACTTTTTTCACTTCATGGGACCTTTTGCTCTATAAAAATAGATCCTGAAGCTTCCTCAGAGAACCCCACCCTAAATTCCTATAAATAGTACAATCTAGGGCAAAGGACCTAGTACCTACACACCTTAACTTCGCACACATGTAGATTGTAAACAACTTGTCAGATTTCAAGGATTTTTTTGTTGTTGTCTCCATATGCGAATTAATTGCTTAAAGGTAAGGTTTCATCTTTTGGGTATTCACAAATCTCTATGTAGAGACCATTGAACACAAAGTGTTCATTCCAAAGTGCCCCTGATACCCACTATGTTCTTGCAAAAGTAGTCATTCATTAAAAAATGTCAATACTTGAGCCCAAATGTCCTAATAGTCGTTACGACATGTCCCAATAGTAGTGCACAAATGAGCCAATTACGAACCAGAAAAGATAAAAAATGATCGACTATTAGTACATGTGTGATGGACTATTGATACATATATTATCATTTTTAAGACTCCTTTAATATTATAATTAAGAAGTCAAAATAACAAAAAGATCATGGCTATTAGACCCTCGCCTCATATCCCAAGGAGGCCCCACGGTTGTTTAGTTTACATCAACGCATACAATAGTTTCTAGAACACGTACCTGCGTTAATAGACGTAACTGACCAACTCACCTCCAGCTGGATATTTTTCATTTTATTAATTAAACATTGCTTGCAAAGTGGGGGTCAAAGGGAAAGAGTTCATCTTTTACGCTGTCCGTCTGTACAGCAAATACTCACCGAAACAAAACCAATTTAATGGTGTGGGGGTGTCCAGAGTTGGACCGTGTTTGCTAATCCGTCAGCAGAAACATAGCCGCGTAATATCCGCGTAAGAGTTAGTAGATCATTACCACTTCGTACCTCCCCGGGTCAAAACCGTAAAATTTTATAAATTTTTTTATCTGTGTAGCTTTTCTATCTTTGATGGTGGATAAGCGCGCGGGTGATGTGATCATGAGTGATAAATAACATCGAGTGTCGACATTTTCTACTACACTTTTTTTTGCGCCAACTCAAAGAACGCTTCTAGATGCTCTATTTTATATTTAAATTTGTCGGAATTGGAATTTTTATAAACTTTGATCAGATTTAAAGATATGGCAATAAAGATTAGAACACGAGTGGCCCAAAAGTCAAATGTTTTTTTGGGGTCGGTTAAATGTCTATTGATAAATGTTGCCCGGCTCATTGTTAAATGATCCACCTTAGGTTTATCCCATTTAACTTTCCGTATACGCATCAAATTCTTCCCCCGCTCTGTTTATATTGCCTCTGTAGCAACTAAGGTTTAAAGTTTCCTTTTTGAAGAAATCTGGAAAAAAATGGAGGCAAGTAGCTTCACCATCTCTGGCATTTATGACATGGCTTCACAGAAGGCAGGGATTATGAGACTGAAGCAGAGCATACCTGGAATACTAGACGTTCTTCTCGAATCCAGAACATTCGTCAAATTCAAGCATGATTCAACCGTAACAGCGGCTCAATTGGGTATGCTCTGTACTCTCTTTTTCTGGTTTTTACCTCTAGTTTCTGAGATTAAAAGAGTTTGAATTCATAGAAGGTTTTTTCAACGCTAGTTAGGCGGATCTCATCATTTTGGCGGTCAAAAATCTGCAACGGTTTGGTCTTTAAGGAGAAGCGAATTGTTTCCAATTAAAAACATCAAAATTTCGCAGTCCTTGTTATCAATTTAGTGTAATATTTTTAGATTTGACTGTGTAAAACTTTTCTTATTAGCTATTAACTGCTATACCGTTCATATGTGTACCCAGAAACCGCTCTGAAAGAACTGGGTTTGAAGCCTTCTCGAAGGGCAAATGGGAGAAACTGATAACAGAGTTTCTGCAGAGGATGGTAAGCCATAGATCACTGTAATATATCTTATTACTGAACTAAGAAAAACGTCTCATTGTGTTTAAGAGAAAAATTGTAAATAATTTGTGGGTATTTTGCAGGGGCGGAGGATCTAACGGGATCGGTAACTTTTTTTTCAATAGCAGATGGATAAATTAGGCGGTCTGTAAAACAATCCATTTTCACGGCACATGTGGATGTTTTCCATATTTACTGTAATTTTGGATTTTCTTCAAGAAAATCTGTAGATAAAGACACTTTCCACGGTGGCTATTATTTTTGGTTCTTCTAGAAAGTTTCTAAACAGCCACTTTTCAAAGTGACTGTAATTTTTGGATCTTCTTGCAGCAATTTTTGAAAACACTCTTTTCAGATCGAAAGGTACCTATTTCTTTATGATATGTTTTTGTCTGTCATGCTTTTATTGGCCAAATGGCTACACGGCCCACATAATATCTCTTTATGTGCTATTTTTTAATAAAATTAAAGAACAAATTAATTATTATGTTTTTAATTTAATTAATAAATAAAAAATAAATTTATTTTGTCGGCTTCTGCACGCTTTTATGAGGCACATATTTCATATACATGATTTTGCTATCATTGAAAAGAAAAACGGATGTTTTTTTCTTGGTAGGCGGGGATACCCAGATTTGTTAGTGTTGGCAGAAAATTATAGATATTTGGGTACGGAGCCGGTTATTTGCACTGACGTGATCATTTATTAGGCATTTATTAGTTAAATTGAAAAATGAAAAATAATGTTTCTATAATTTTCAATTTAATTAATAAATGTAAACAAACTGTCATATTAGTGCACATAATTTGCTGCATAGATGCTCTCTGATGGGTCCATTATCTTTATGCATTAAATGGAAGGGGTTCGGGTGAACCGTACAAGTGGCCTTGGGAAATGTGTAATGAGGTTTGAAGTTGAGGAGCATTTGAATTTTGGTTGTATTTCAAAGTTGAGGGGAAGAGTACCTTAGTGAGGTGTGTGGTAGTTGTACATTCCTTTGGGAATTGGCTATATATAGGCATCAAAAGTGTTCTCATAAGACTATTTTTTGACATTAAATAATTAAATAAAAAATTAGAGTACAATTGTATTCTGATTTTTAATTTAACTAGCACTTGCATCAAAAGAAGGTGCAAGGGGTACGCTGATAGGTCTTTGATGTGAAAGCTTTATTGAAAATAATGTTTCATTGTAGAAGGAAGTCTTGTTCCCAAAATACAAATTCATTTCTAAAATCTCAAAATTTCTAATAAAAATAAGCACAATGATAGAAACTATAACTTACTCCTATACCCAAGTGTAGGGAAATCAAACCAACCTTTAACGGTTAAGATAGGGCATAAGCAAGCAACCACCTGAGACGGATAATAAGGAACCTTAAAAGAAATTTTAATTTCAAGGAGAAAAGTAGGCTCATGTCAGAAATACAATTTGCAAATATATTGGAAGATAGAATCAAACTATATCTTGAAGAATTAAACAATTTCCTTTATCAAATTGAATGGTAGAGAAAACAAACCCAGAGATTATCTGTAGCCTTGGTAGTGAAAGCTTTCCCACTTAAAATCCCCTTTTGGACTAAAAGAAACCCAATTTACAAAAGATTGGAAGGCCAAAGCACTCATTCCCAATGGCAACTAATGCTATCATGTGCAAAATACAGTAAGTAGATTTGACTGTTAACCACCTCAAAAAACCTAATCTTACCTACTAAAAAAATGTTAAATTACACAGTTGATGCCAAGATTTTTTGTAACCCACCTCAAATAGATGTATGGGGTTGGAATAGTGATATAATTCAATGTTAGAACACAAAGATGATAGTCTTAGGCAACGACCTCCTAAAGTTGGCACACATTTCTTTTGGGGATTGTGACCAACAATCAATGATGCTAGGGCTACTAAATGGTGGTTGGAAGTTAGTGCTCAAGTTCCTTAAATAAATGGAGTAACTATTTCAACATAAAATCATGCCTTCTTCTTAACTCAATTGGGAATGCCTACAACACATTGAAAATATTTGAAAGACAGATTCCTAAACTACAAACAATATCATTCTCTATCACTCTATTTTAGACCATAACTATATTTCTTCAGAACAAAACCTGGCATTTTTTCTTAAACTTATAAGGAGAAAGGGCAACCAAATTTAGGCAATCGGTCACTATGATATAGTGACAGTGGGTAATTCAATAGAGATTATTCAATAAATTCCATAATAGTACAAGATCATTGGTGGATATCAACTGCTCTAGGTTAGAATTAGATTTAAAATAACCTATGATAAAGTTACTAAATAACATGCTACGACCATTTAGAGTGCCTTGTAACAATAAACAAAGTTAGCTATGACTTAGATTGTAGGAGTCTATTGTAATAACATGACGGGTGATGAACATATTCTCTATCTCATAATATACAACCAAATTATATGAAGATGAATCATAAGTTACACATTGCAATCATTGAACAGATGTAGGAGATTCAACTATACAAACAAAGACCTTATATAACTTAACACATATTGAATCCACTCTATTTTTTAAATTAATGTTAGCTGTAAGTCAAAAAAATGTTTGCTCTTTGTATCATAATCCAAATTTATGCTAAAAGTATAAGTTGTTTGTATTCCAATGTAAATACAGTCAATATCAATAATTGTTAGATTTTGCCTTATGTGACTGCCATTGATTTCAAGCAATAGATAGAGATAGGGATGTTTTTTTGTTTGGGCAATTGGCATTTGTAAGATGAGCATATTTTCTTAAACTTATTAGGAGAAAGGATAATCAAATTTAGGCAACCAATCATTATGATATAGTGATAGTGGGTAAGTCAATAGAGATAACTCTAAAAATTCCATAATGATATGAGATCATTGGCAAATATTAACTACTCCATGTTAGAATTATAAAAAATAACTTATGAATCCTTTGTAGATGTGGCTGCTCCATTTCTATTATGTTGTCACAGACTCTCAGTGATACTTTGTAAAAAAATTTAAGCTTATTCCAATTTTAAGAAAAAATTTGTGACACTTAAAGAGGTCCTACATTAAGATCTGTTAAAAAAATAAATAACTTTGATATCAAACTCAGAGTTGGGGTAATAGGTGTTAACGATTGTAGCTTCGATCGAATGATTCCAATCGATGAAATCAAATGTTTGAGTGGCCTATTAGCCTTAAACATTTGATATCTATCCTCTTGTATTATCATGAAACATTATTAATATTTATGATAATTATTGAGATGACATATATATATATATATATATATATATATATATATATATATATATATATATATATACACACACACACACTTATAAATAATAAATAATTGTCACATATATATAATTTGATGATAATACACTAAACAAGATTTCATATGTGACATCGACTATAATGTCGATTATGAGAATCAACTTAATAACCAATAACAAACAAAAATGGAAGAATCAATAAGATATAGTCGGTATTGATTGTGATGATCACAGTCAACATGGATTGTGGTTATATCACAACTGATAACCACTATCATCCAATACACATAATTGATATTAATATATATTATAAGCATTGATATTGGTATTGACTGTGATGATCACTGTTGGTATCAACTGTGGTTATCACAGTTGATACCCATATCAACTGTTGCTGCCATATATTATATGTGAGTCAATTATTATATTGTCTACCACTGTCATATATTATGTGCAAGCCAATTATTATATCAACTATCTTGCATCATCATTATTAAGTTGTAAATCTATCATTATCGATCAGTTCAATGGTACATATTATCGCTAACAAATGAATTATTATTATCAAGAGACATGTCTCTACATGAACAAAGTTAATGTAGAGGCGTGTCCCTATGGAAGACATGTTCCATTATATCATATATATACACATTGAAATAGTAACTTGAAAAATATAGAAATCTACAAGTATTATTACAAGTTACAATAGAGATCCATATCATGTATTCTCGAATAAAGAAGTATATCATTATTGTATTTGAAGTTCATAGTTTTCTCTTAGATCTACATTATCATCATATAGGCAATCTCATAGAAGTTAGAATATTACTCTAACACTAGTATACTATAGTTTCACCATACATATATCAAGGAAATAAGATAGAAAAATTAAAATTTACTCCATTCCAAATCTAATCACATCTTAACATGGTATCAGAGATAGCATAAAGAAAAGATCTGATCAGATAAAATTTAGAGGAGAAATCTAACTACAATTAAAGGCTCTATAAAAATATAGTCAAGCAAAATGGTGAGTGGAGTTAGATTTGAAGATAGACTAGAAGGTGCCACAAATCATATCATAGAAATTCAAAATAATGATGACACTAAGAGAACATGACCTAAACACATGTGGAAAGGGTTGTACCCATACTAGATGATAATGATGGTAAAACTCTATGGATCAAAAATAACAACCAAGCCATGAATATTGTAGTAGATGTAGTAAAGGATCATATAGTTCCTATTATGTCAAAATTAGATATTGCATATCGAATGTTCAAAACCCTAGAACACATGTTTAGAGTTCAATGTTTCAGATGTGATAAATTCAGACATCTTGCTATAAAATGCCTAGACAGGATCAAACATCAAGCCTCGCTAGCAAAAGTAAGTAAGGATAAGGATGTCGAAAGACTTAAATATTTTATTCATCACTATTGAGTGAGATATCAAATAGCAGAAATACCTGGGTCATTGATAGTGGAACCTCCCGACACATTACAGGATTCAGAGAACAACTAGATAGTCTAGATAAAGGATCAAATGAAGAAGTCACCATTGTAGACAATTCAAAATACCTAGTAAAAGGAGTTGGAACTTGCACTATTCAACTCAAATCGGGTGTGTCTCTTCAATTAATTGGTGTACTATTTGTACCAAGCATCAAGCAAAATCTAGTTTCCATATCAACACTTGAAGATAAAGGGTATCAAATTTCTTTCATGGATGGAAAGGCTCTAGCATGGCATAAGAACTCAAATATCAAGAAGGCACTTACCTTAGGTACTTTAGATAGGTGCCTATATAAACTATCCACTTCTCCCTCTCAAACCTTAATCCATGATTTATCTTCTACTAATGAAATATGGCATAGAAGGTTAGGACCTCTTCACTTTCATGCCCTATCTTCTATGATGAATATTGTAAATGGTATACCTAAATTAAAGAAAGATCATGAAGGGGTTTGAAAGGGTTGTTCTTTAGGAAAGAACTCCAAGAGTTTTTTTCACAATAATGAGAGTAGATCCAAAAATATACTTGAACTTATCCATTCTTATTTATGTGGACCAATGACATTAGCCTCGCTAGGAGGTTTTTTGTATTATGTTATTTTTTGATGATTACTCTAGGAAAAATTGGATTTACTTTCTAAAGTGTAAAGAATCAAATGAAGTTCTAACTAAATTTAAGGAATTCAAAGCCTTAGTTGAGAACATGTTCGGGAAAAGAATCAAAACCCTAAGGTTTGATAATGAGGGAGAATACATCTCTGATAATTTTAAAGAATTTTGTAATTCGGATTGGATTAAAAGAAAGTACACTATTCCTTACAAACCTAAACAAAATGGGATAGTTGAAAGGAAACATAGAACCATACTAGAAGTAGCATCTATGTTGCATGATCAAAACCATCATACCTCATTTTGGGTTGAATCCTCCACCACAGCTATTTATATCCAAAATAGATGTCCTCACTCTATCCTAGACAATAAAACCCCCGAAGAAACCTTCACTGGGACTAAACCTAATATGAGCCATCTTATGATATTTGGTTGTCCTATCTATATCCATATTCCTAAAGAGAAAAGGACCAAATTAGAACCATCAAAGAAGAGAGGGATATTTTTTGGGTGTAATGAAACATCTAAAGCCTATAGGATATACATACCTGGCCAAAACTTAATTGAGCTTAGCAGAGATGTAACCTTACAAGAAGACATTTCTTTTAAGAGGTCTAAAGACGTGGAAGTAGATGAAGAAAACCCTCAAGAAGATCTTGACCCTGAGCTTCAGAGGGAGACTCCTATAGAGAATTATAATGAACCATTGAACTCTACTCTTGAAACTAGCTCGATTCAACCATTAATAATAAGAGACCACTCTGGGAAAGGAAAACAATTGAAGAAGATATTTATGGAGCTTTTGAGGGTACTTTTAGGGAAAGGAAGAAACCTAATAAATACTCCAACTATGTTTCTCTCATGAGTGAAATTATCAACCTGAACCTTCAAATGTTAAGGAGGCTCTTCAAAAAAAGTGTGGAAGGATGTCATGGTTGAAGAATACAAATCCATCATTTAAAGAATGATGTCTAGGACATTTTTCCAAGACCTAAAGATAAATAATTTTTCTCATCTAAATGGATATTCAAAATCAAACATGCATTTGATGGGAAGTATTGAGAAACATAAAGCTAAATTTGTTTCCAAAGGATTCTCCTATAAGGAAGGGATTGATTATGAAGAGATATTTTCCCCAATTGCTTGATATACCTCTGTCATAGCTGTTATTTCTATTGTCGCATCTAAAGGATGGAAAATTCACAAATGGATGTAAATACAACCTTCCTTAATGGGATCATTGAAGAGGAGGGTGTACTTGGAACAACCAGAGGGATTCACGATTCATGATAGTACTTCTCATGTTTATAAGTTAACAGAAGGCTTTGCATGGGCTCAAACAGGCTCCTTGAGCTTGGTATGAAAAGATATACAACTATCTCTCCAGATTGGGGTTTTCCAAGAATGAAGAAGACCTTAATCTATAGTTTAAGGTAATAAATGGGGATATGTTGATTCTCATTTTATATGTTGACAATTTTCTAATCACGGAGAAGATCATCTAATCATTGAATGTAAGCAATACCTTGCTTCTAAATTTGACATGAAAGATTTGGGAATATTACATTACTTCCTTGATTTATAAGTATGGAAACAAGATAATTACATTATCCTAAATCAAGGAAAATACACTAGTGATATATTAAAGAGGTTTGGAATGATAGATAGAAAACCTATGTCTACACCCTATGGAGACAAATTTTCACAAACTCAAAGAAGCCTATTCACAATTAGAATCAACACATCCTACTCTCAATCGTCAAATAATTAGGCCATTAATATATTTGGTCAACACCAGACCATAATTTTTCTATGCAACAAATGCACTCAGTCAGTTCATGTGTGAACCTAGAAAGTTGCATTTGGTTGCAGCAAAACAAATATTGAGACATCTTCATGGAACCATTGGGATTGGATTAAAGTATGAAATTTTGATCTAAATCTCCATGGATATTCAAAATCAAATTGGGTTGTAAGTGTTGTAGATTGAAAGAGTACTTCACGATGTTGTTTTCAATTTAGGTTCTACCATGATATCCTGGTTCAACAGAAAGCAATCCTTAGTTGCACAAGCTCCACTGAAGCTGAATACATTGTCTCATCTATGGGAGCTCAAGAAGCAGTATGGATAAGAAATATATTAGTTGGATTGTTTGGACAAGCCTTGGATTCCACTATTATTCATTGTGATAATCAAAGTTACGTAAAAAAATTCGTGAACCCTATATTTCACGATAGGTCCAAATATATTGAGATACATTATCGTTATGTGAGAGACATGTTGGAGAGAAATGTTGTTCAATTGAGTTATATTAGTTCAGATGATAAAAATACAGATATTCTAACCAATCCTCTCTCAAAGAAAAAAGTGGGACCACTTAGAGGTAAGCTTGTATGATAACTGTTGGTTCAGTTTCCTCTCATGCCCAAGAATTTGTGAAAATTGCCATATCGTATGTCGAGGTGAAGAATTAGGGTTTAAATATTGTAAGGGTTTCAAAATGATGTGGTTTAACTCCTTAATCCCTACCCTAATCTATTTCTGAATTACCATTTTGGATCACTTAAGTTCCCTTTTTGTCATATGTCTTAAGTCATTGTCGAGTGGGGCCATGTTATTAAGTCTTTACCCTAGCGGGCCCAGTTTTATTTTTTTCCTAAGTTCTGAAGTTCCCGAAAAAATCTTTTTCCTAAGTCTTAGCCTTGTTAAACTCCATCAGATCTATGTTAATCCTATGGTGTACATAATACCGCAATCAAAAGTTGTGAAGTCTTTACCTTCGTGGGATCACGACAAGTCGACACTTGGTAGCTAGTGGGCTGAGGTCAAAGTTCAAGTAGAAGATTAAGGGACGGTTTGATCAAAGTTAATCCAATGGTCGATGCATTACCATTAGCTAAAGATGCACAATGGATATTCTTCGCGGGATCTTGACTGGGCGACACCTATTCATTTTATCACCATACCTTTTCTTGATCACCTCATTGGCAATTTGAAATCTCAATTTCAGGTTCATGCGATGTCCATTCCTTCATCACCATATGTGTCATTGAGTTGTTATAAGCATTGTCAATCGGCATAAGATCCACCGATGATTCTATTAGGTGTAAAGAGGCATCGACAAAGACAAGTTTCAAGCACTTCAATCCTCGATTGAAGCTTTGAGATATCCTATGGCAATACAACTATCGAAAGAAATAGAAATTGTGAGGAATAATTTTTTGCATCCTAATTTCGATGAAGTTATCAGGGAGGCTTATAGTGATAGTGGGTCTGATATCGGAGCCTAAAGGGAAGGTAAAGTGCAGTCAGATCAAAATGGATCCTACGGTGGGTGTAATGCCTTGAGCATAAGGTGATCGATGCTTAGTGATTGCGGGTTCACGCCTATGCGATGCGTGTCCCGCCCAATGAGAACGATAAAAGATGGACCCAGTTGCCAGGTATTGATGATTTTTTTGCTCCTGATTGGTCTATTCCATAGCATAGAAAGGATGAGGTGACACATGAATTAAAGGTTTAATTAGTTGATCATTTTCTTGACTTTTGTGAGCTGCACGATCTCCCGGGAAGACTTTTCATTGATAAACATATTTTAAACCTCGACATTGCCCATTATATTTTGAATATTTGAATTTATGCAAAGGTTTCAATAGGGTTGGTGAGGCCGAAGCAGGTGGAAATTGATTTCATCTTGCAAATAAGATCCTTGCCTTGATCTGATTTGATCCAACAGAGTTAAAGAAATAACTGCAGATGAAGGACTAATAAATAAATGTAAAGGTGGTTGATCTACCAGTTTTGATTATGTTAGCCGCCATATAAGACTTTTGAAAGAAACCCTTGTTTGGAAAAGGTATCCATGCCATGAAGAAGTGGGTGAAACAATCCTGCTATTTATTATGCAGCCAAAGGCATAGATGGTTTCAATGATGTATTTCTTGTCCTTGTGGTGTGCTAGTTAGGGTTTTGCCTGAACTGAAGATCAGATTGGATTTGGTTGTTCCTAGTTTTATGGCATGTCTTTTTTGGAGTTATTGGATGTGTACCTAGTTGTTGAGGTAACTGTTGTGTTGCCCTAATTTTTCCCTAAATGACCTAAAGCTTGTATCAATCCTTGTTTTTATAAAAGGATTCCCAAAGTCATTTAGGAGGGTCTTTTTCTAGAGAAGTGTTCTTCTTTTGTTAAAAAAAAACTGGGTAGAAATCTAAATACAACTCCTATTTTGAGACATGTTGTTATTGCTTTGAGGATGCCATGTTATTCTTGAATACATTTAAAGTTTGATATGTTAATAAAGATGTTATTTTAAACCCTTTTTATTATATGATTGTCTTTGCGAATTTCTTTAAATTCCTTATGAACTAGGATTGTAAGGCACTACTAGTTCATCAATCTGTAAGGCAGATTGTGAAATAGTTACAGGCTTCTTTCAAGGAAAGTATAAGTCCCAGGGATTATTTCTGAGGGTTTTGGGAGGCTTTATGGATTTGATGACCTTATATTAGATTGTTGAAAATTCTATGTAAGGCATAGATCACTTTCAGGGTTTTTTATTTCCTTTCATTGATATGTTTTTAGTGGATGTGTATTCATCTAGACTCTGTGCCCTTGGATAATAGCACTGGTCAAAGATAGAAATCTTTTAAAATCAAATCAAATCTTTAATTTATATGTTTTGTATGTAAAATGATCAAATCTGTGTTTTAAGACACCTATCCACTGCTTGGTTTTCTTAGATTTAGTAAACCAATAAGGTACACCTGCCTGAGTTTGTGAAGCTCAAAGTCAAAGGAGGATTTCCATCCTCAGCAATGTTGTTTTTTTCTTGGTAGATCTAGAATCGAGTATAGAGAGTCAAAGACATTAATTGCCAAATAGTAATCTGCAAGAAAAAGTGACAACAGTAAGAATGTAAGAATTTGTAATTGAGGTTGAGATTGAATAAAATTGTACTAATGATTTATATATGAGATATATATATATAATTTTTATTATGTCGGTTATTACATGATATTGTTGAAACTTCTTGAAAGATGATGATGTTTCAATTAAGTTTTCTTATGGTTACTATTGTAAAGTGGTGACTTTAACATAGTTTAACCTACTATAAATGACGGATACCATATGGTTGATATCCACTAACATATCATGATAGTTCATATCTCTGAGTTATATTATTGAGATATGTCATGGTGGATGTTATGAGATGTAACATCTGTAGATATGCCATGAAAATGATATATTATTTGCTAGGCTTCATGAGATGTGATGCTAGTGCACATACTAGAAAACATATGAACATGGAGAATATCATATGGTTGATCATCTTGAACAATCCATGATCATGATGATACCGTGAGGAAACATTTGTTATGGTGGATGTCATTTTTGATATTTGTGTAGATCATAACCCTCAATGTTACATTGAGGAAACCATCGATACAGTAGTTCATTGTAATTACATGGATAGAAATCATCATCTCTAGCTAAGAGGGATTGTTAATTATTGTAGCTTTGATCGGATGATTCCAATAGATAAAATCAAATGTTTGAATGGCCTATCGCTTAAACATTTGATATCTATCCTCTTCTATATCATGAAGCATTATTAATATTGTTGAAAATTATTGAGATAACATATATATATATATATATATATATATATATATATATATACTATATATATATATATATCATATATATATATATATATATATATATATATATATATATATATATATATATATATATATATATATATATTATATATATATTATATATATATAATATGTATATATATGTATATATATGTATAGATATATATATACACACACACATATATATAATGTATAGATATATATATATACACACACACATATATATATATACATATATCTATATACATATATACAATGTATATACATATATCTATATACATATATACATGTATATAGAT